>JAYKAV010002868.1:442429-691731 GCA_035582835.1 Phoebastria nigripes | reverse complement strand
CCAAAAAAAAAAACCAAACCCAAACAAAAAAACCCAAAGAAACCAACCAAAAAACCTTCTTGCCTTTGGAGGAATCAGTTTGGGGAAAATTGGGTCTTTGCCTGTTATTCTTTCCAAGCATCCTAACACAACGAAGTTTTCTTAAATTCCAGCATATCTGTCATACCAAAAAGGCATTTAGCCTTGACTGAAAATAAGATATGGGCAACGCCAAAGCTAGTTTAGTGTGTAATAAAGGCAGGAAAAGTAATGAGAAGTACGAGAACTCTGAAAAAAGTGTTTTGGCTTTGAATGGCAGAGACTTCTCATCAAAGCAGGAACAGCAGAGTGACAACAATAGATGATAAGACAGATTGATTGAACTAGATACTAACTTCAGGACTCAGCTGTCACTGTCAAACTCTTTAAGTGTTAATAAACCTTCCCATTTCTAAAGGATAGACTATCCAAATGGGCAAATTAGTCTTTCAAAACTACCATCTTGGTCATGTTAACATGAAAGCTTAAACTGAATCATTTTGAAGCTTGAACAAGCTGAAAGTTTAGACCATTTTAATGGTCTAAATTGATAATTTAATTTCTCCCAGTCCTAAACAGGCTTTTATAGCAGAAGTCAGACAATCTGAAGAAACACTGTACTTGCAATCACAAGACTTTCATCATATTAAGAATTCATTAATGAGGGCTGAAAATTTTAGCCAAGATCTCAAGGCTTCCCATCATAAAACCCAAATAAGGTTTTAGAACAAGTTATTGGTAAATGAAGAATAAGTTATTGGTAATGTTTATACTTCCTAAACATATCAGCTATAATGAAGACTTAGTTTCTTCACAAATGTTTAAGCTTTAGCAAGACTTTAAAAATGAAATCAGAACACTGTATTGTCCAAGTAGCTTTATACTGTAGGTACCACCTAGGCATGAGTGAATATATATTAAACCTGAATGTTCAACCAATAATGGCAGCAGCCTACATAGCAGAGATAGAACAGTGGATAGTATTAACCTTTGGTATTATCTCACCATTAGTTCATTCTCCTTATGAGCCTGTTGATCTGATCTTCTCTGTTACCAGCATCCCCACCTTCCACGAAGTGGATTGTTTTCTTCTTCATTCCACCCCGAGGAGAGGATAATTTGAAGGGCCAAAGGAAGTTGTTCACAACTTTGAAGTTCTTGCCAACAGTGTAAATTTCATGGATCACATCTTCCATGCAGATGATGCCAAGCTTTCCTAAAATTCAGAAACGTTGTTTTCAGAAGGGCTACAGAGCCACTGGTCAATGACAAGCTAAAAATTATCAAGTTATTATTGTCATACCTACTTATTTTGATAAACTTCAGGACATCAGAAAGCACCCACTCTGTCATGACACCCAATGACTGACTTTCCCAATTAAAATGGATTAGCTGCAGCCAACTCAACATTATTTAGTTATTACGTTTGGCAAGGGGCATCAGTTTCAACTCTTGAATATTTGTAGCCAGCAATGAGGAACAACGAAAACCAAACCCCACTTAGTGAATCTTAGGAAAATAGACTGTGTTCTTTGAAGAAAAGCTAGATTAAATACACTTAAACCCTAGTTATGTGTAGCTCGGGGAAATTCACTGAACTACTTACGCTGTTGCATAAAGCAACAGCGTGTTTGCTTAATGCCTTTCCAGAGTCTTCAGTGACATAAGTTAACTGCTCGTAAAATACAATGCTAAAAGGAAAGTGATTACAGCATAATACTTGTACCTTTAGAATCTGATTATCTATTGCACTGGAAAAGGAACAAACATAACAGAGTCAGATTTGAAGCGATACACAAATCAAGTGCCAAAAAAAGGGAGAGACATCAGTGTTTGCTTTCATTCCTGGCATGACTGGAAAGGAAGGAGCCTCCTAGAGCAGTCTATTTCCTGACAACTGACCACCACGCTTTGTTTTTACTAAATACACTAACGGCTTTTACTAGCCAGTTCTTCTGACAGGAAGTTTTAAAAGTCTGTTTACCAAACCATGAAGGTCTAAGACACAAGCAATGAGCAATGTCTAACATTAAATTCGAAACTTCAAAGCTATGTATGATAAGCTTCTTTCCTGCTGCAGCACCTTTTCATTACTGAAAGATCTACTGACCTATTAAAGGTCAAGTTTACATTTAAAATTACCAATTTAAAATGCTAAAATTTGATTCTTTACACTGGTTTTCAATACTTTATAACAAAAGCTACTTCCAGCTTGCCTTGTATTAAGCTATTAAGTCAGAATTAGAGATTATTAACCAATTGCTACTACTCTCCAGAGATAAATAAGGATAGTTGTCCAGCTTAGCATTAATTATCCAGATGCAACAAGATGGCTTCTTGTTTTGTTTTGTTAAGTGAAGCATTATTTACCAAGGCGTTTCTGAATCAGGTAATTATCAGTAAGAGCAATGCGCTGCTTGTTGATCTTGCCATAACCACGCTTGTAGATCAATTCATGCACAGACTTCAGATTGGGATAACTGAAACAGTCAAGTAAAAAAAAAAAAAAAAAAATTAAAAAAAAAAAATCTGTATTTGTGGGTGATACTGCGAGTCTGGCTGGTTCCCTCTGATCCTTTGTTAGTCTCGCGCTGATTGAGCTGCCAGTTGATGTGTCTCACCCACTTCTAATTTCAGAGGACGTTTCAAGGTTTTAAATTTTTTTTTTTTTTAAGAAAAAAAAAAAAAAAAAAAAAAAAAAAAAAAAAAAAAAAAAAAAAAATTATTAGTCTTTGCAAGCCACCTTCCAAGTTAACATCCCCGAATGAAACTTCCATAACAATTTAAGATCACTTCAGCATGTCCCAATTGTAAATACAAAAGCAACAGAGAAGCAAATCTTACTCATACCAAGTTCCCAACACCACTAGTATGAGTGTGTAATCATATCTAGCAAGCGTTGCCCTTTAAAGCACTGCCTTAATCATGTTTTCAATTCAAAGCAGGGAAAGCACACAGAAGATATAAAAACATTTTGAACACAAGGGAAACCTGCAAGTCTAGCATATCAAAATGCAAAAGGCACTCAACATTTGCACCCCAATTTGATAAAACTGGCCATTTCACTCACCCCCATGCAATATAGGGTTCCACAATCCGCAACATGTTGATAGAAGCTTTGTTGAGTTTTACAAACGTGCCATTAAAAATCTGACGCAGGCGAAGAAGCTGCAACACCTTGCGGACCTTAGGGCTGACACCATTGGTACTAGAGAACATAGGAAAAAAGCCTCAATTATCTACATCCCAGAAAACATTAAGTATCAAGTTAAAAAAAAAAAAAAGTATTGTTCCCATATGAAACGCATCACTATTTTACTAATTACACAAAGCAAGGTTAGTGAATTATTTACTATCTCTATACATTTCAGTATTAAGTTAAAAAGGATCTACTTCCATGAAAAGAATTGAAACAAGCATTATACTGAAACAATTTAGAACTATTCTTGTGCTCTCCTGAACATAATTCCTCCAATCACACCTTTTGTTAGTTTTCTGTAACACTTTGCAAAGAAGAGTTAAATAAAAACTTCAAACAAAGCTTAGTATAATGTTAGGGAATACCGGCATGTAGTTTTATCGAGATTAAGGTGAAACAGAACAACTGTCTGCAGGTATTAGTAGCCTTGCCTTCTTCTTAAAAAGCAGGGATTCCTCAAGACAGTGGACATAGCCAGCGTAATGATTTCGCACTTAATTAAATAACCCTCTGGTGCATGTACAACATTACTGCCAACAACTTTCCAAGCCACCAGCAGAAGGCTTGATTTTATTTACATATTTAAGCCCTCAAAACAGGTAGGTAACAGGAAAGCCAATTTCAGTGTTTTGGAACATAAAATTGTTTACATTTGCATTCAATCTTACCCTCTTATCCTGATCACAAATGCCAGTTTTGGTTCTGCTGGAACGTAGTAATTGCCAGCTTTTCGGGCCATCCTGGCCATACGGATCTCCTGCCTATACATGTGCCTRTACTCCTTGTGGTAAGCTTGGGCTCTTGCATAGATGAGTCTTCTTTGTGACTTACGAAACTGAAATCAATTGAAAATTACTTAAGATTATATAATGCCTTTTAACACATGAAAATCATCTTCAAATAATTTAGCATATTCTAGAACTTCCCACAAATAACTGAGATTAAAGGAACACCTGCCCATATCATAGAGTTTAGAATCACTCTCAGTGATATTCTAGAGAATCTGGAAGACTGTTACACAGCAGTGCTGCTTTACCTTAAACAAGCATATCATGCATCAAGCTTACCCTCACAAATGCTATGAGCTCTTGCCTTGTAGAAGACTAACCTTAATCTTATAGGCAACTGTACAGTTTGCCCTTACTCTGCCCAGAACTGGTTTGTTATTGACAAAAAAAAAAAAAAAAAAAAAAGCATATTTTAGTCCAAAACATTACGAAAAGATCAACGTGCTAGACCTAAATACTGTAAACGTATGTACTGCTTTACATCAGCAGTAGTAGCTAATATTGCAACAGATAAGCAATTCAAGTTAAGGAGTCATGAAATATTCACCTTTTTTATAGCCAGTATCTTCTTCTGACGTTTGGCTTTTATAGCTGCATAAGCCTGCCGCTTTTTCAGCAGGCTTTCCGGTACAGATGGCACCTTCTTTGCTCTAAATGAAAAGAGAAAAAAAACCCTCTTTTAGCTGATATGAAGAAACTGGGCTTTAAAGTAACACACGACAAACATCAATGCAAACTCTTAACACACTGTGTATGCAGGCCTCACTGCCTCGAGCCAGTTCATTGAGGCATCTTCCTTGCTCCCACTGTCACCAGGCCTCAATGCAGGCTGAACAGATCACCTTTTATACTAGACAAGGCAATCTGACAGACTAGCTGTTGATGTGCACACAACCTATGTACACACCCATAAAGACAGAGACCACTTGAGTGCCAAGAAGTTTTTACCTTACTTTGCTGCCATCCAATTTGTAATAAAAGAAGATGTTTCAACTGCATCTCTTTCGGATTAATAAACATTTCAACGGATGCTTTAAGAGAAAAACTAGTTTGGCAGTATTCTGAAATTTATTTCACAGAATTTTAAACTTACTCAGAATTTTAAACTCTTAGACGTGACAAAACTTGCAAGACCAGTGTTTACAGAACCATGATTACCTGGGCGAGCTCCTACCCTAAGCGTACCCGCCTGTGACTCCCCACTCAAGCCGCACGCCGCTTCGCACACCCTAGCGCAGCACTGACCGCCCGCCCGCCCGCCAAGCCGGGAGAAACTCTGCCGCCCCGGGCCCTCACCCACGAGCGGCGCTTGGGGGCCAGCTCTCCCTCCCCACCTCACTGAGGGCCGGCGGGGCAGCAACCGCCGCCCGCGAAAGAGAGAGCACCAGCAGCGGCTGCATCCCCGCCGCGCTGGGCCCTATCCTCCCGCCGCTCCCGGCCCCAGACCACTTGTGCCCCCTCCCGCGTCACCAGCGGAAGCCTGGCGACCAGGGGACGGTGGGCAGCGTCCCGGCGGTGGGGGCGAAGAGCAGGCACCGCCGCAGCCGCCGATGGCGACGGATTATCCCGGGGCAGGACGGCCACTTACTCCTTCTCCGCCATGATCAGCGCCGGAAGAGAGAGGGCGGGCGCATGCGCAGAGCCGACTTAACCCTTCCGCCTGCGCAGGCAGGGGGCAGGACCCCGCGTTTGGGCGTCTGCGGCGGTGCCTGACCGCGGTGCGGGCGCCGGAGTGGCCGGCGAGTGCCTGAGGTAAGAGCGTCCGGGAGCCGCCCTCCGCCCGGCGGAACCGAGGCCGGCTGTGTCGCGGGCCGGGCGGGAGCCGCCCCGGCGTCAAACGCGGCCTTCACCCCAGGAGGCTGCAAACGTGCTCTGCGGTGGTGGGGCTGCCAGGCAGCTCGTGTAAGGCAGGATTTCCCTATTCCAGCCTTAAAACCCGCAGTGAAAGCCTACGGGACGCTACCTCCCGCCCCGCGCTCTCGGCACCGAGGCGGGGATGGAGGCTGAGACGGGAGAAATGCCGCTCCCGCCGCCCCCCTCCTCAGCGCCGTTCCCACCGACAACCCGGCAGCTACTCCGGCCCAACCCCGGGGGCCGCAGGAGAGCGCGGGCGAACGCCCGCCTGTGCTCTTAAAATCCCCCACGGAGGCACCGGCCCTGACACATCGCTGCCTGCGCACGGGAAGCGGGGAAATGAGGGGAGCTCGGAGCAGCAAGGAATTGCCCAGCGTGAAAAAAGCGCCGGCGGCCGGGCGGGGATAACGGACGCGGCGCTCGGCGGCTGCTGGTTGTGCGTGGTGGTGCCTGTGGACAGGAGGCAGAGGGGCCGGCTGGCGCCGAAGAACGCTAGTGAGAGCTTCGGGTCGGAGCTGCAGCTGCGTCGGCGTTGGTTTTTGTAAAATAGTATTACTCTGTGCTAATAACAGAAGCTTGTATCACTTGATCTCATTAAAGCTATTATAAGAGGGGGTAATTAAAATCAGCACGCGAATGTGCAATAAAACACCTACAATATCTGCCGAAGGAAGAGGTTGTCTGCACTTTCTCGCGAAACTTTTGAACTCGAATTTCTGCTAAATGGGAGAGCCAGCCTTCGCAACCACAGCCTTCCGACAGCTCTTCTGAAAACCGGCGGCGGCGCAGGGAAGGAAGCCCAGCGCYGCGCAGCGCTCTCCGGCGCACGGCTGCGGGCGGAGGCAGAGGCAGCGGGATGAGTCCTGCCCACCCGCGGGTGGGAAATGGCAAGGGCATACTCTGCTCCTCGCCCTCCGGGGCGGGCAGACACCCGGGAGCGGGCTGCTGCCGGCGCTGGGCGGCGGCTGGCGGCAGGGTGCCCAGCTACGGGAAGCGGCCGCCGTTATCTCGCGGAAGGAAATACTTCCCGCGTGCTGGTACTTCCGCCTTCCCGTTTCGGTCAGCGGTCGGTGAGGTGTTGATAGCCT
This sequence comes from Phoebastria nigripes, assembly GCA_035582835.1. Taxonomy (NCBI): domain Eukaryota; kingdom Metazoa; phylum Chordata; class Aves; order Procellariiformes; family Diomedeidae; genus Phoebastria; species Phoebastria nigripes. The sequence goes on along the minus strand of JAYKAV010002868.1, from coordinate 684,784 downwards.
CTGTGTCCGGCTGACGGACCGGAGAAACCACCGGGGTTTTGCTCGGCGGTTTCTCACCGCTCGGCAGAGGAACCCGAGGCACGCAGCCCTCGGGGAACCTGCGGGGGCCCTGGCAGCTCGCCGCTTCCGGGCGTCTCTAGCCGCGAGCGTGAACCTTTAACGCTCGTTCGTGCTCTTTTAACCCACGGTCCGGCATCGCCAGGGCCGCTGTAGGCCCGCCCTGACGCGCCGCTCCTCTCCGGTGAGCAAAGGCAGCGGGCACCGGCCAGCAGCCGCCCGACCTCTGCCGAGCCGCCCTCCGCCACGGCCGCTGCCTCAAGATGGCGCTCTGGCGGGAGGCGCGCGGGCGCTGCGCACCCTGGGACAGGTAGTCCGCACGCCCCGCGCCCCCCGCCCGGAGGCGGGTTTGTGCCGAGCCCCGGCCGCTGGGAGCCGCCGGGACGCCCGCCCCTGAGCGGCGCAGAGCACCGGCCGGGCCCGTTCCCGTCGGGCGAGGCCTAGCACGGCCGGGGGACCCTCCCCCGGCGGCGGGGCGGAGCGGGGCGGCCCCGGCGAGCGGGGCGAGGAGGGGCCGCGGCGGGGGCGGGGGGTCCCGGGAATGCGGGGCGGGCTGGGCCGGCCCGGGGGAGGGCTGGGGAGCCCGGGGGAGGGGCCCGGCCGCCCGGCCCGCCCTATATAGGGGGCCGAGCGAGCAAGATGTTCACTGCTAGTAGCAGGGCCGCGGGTGTGCGGGGCCGGGGAGGCGGCGGCGGGCGGGTGGGCAGCGCCGTGTCCGGGCTCCTTCCTTGGCGCGTGTGATTGAGGCAGGGCGCGGGGCCGCGGCGGCGCCCGGCTCCGAGTGCGAGCGGCGCGCAGAGGGGGGATCCCGGCCCCGGGCGGCGCAGCGGGACCCTCAGCAGCGGGAGCGGAGTCTCCCTCTCTGCCCGCAGCGGGAAGTCCCGGGCAGGGGCGGCCCCAGGTGGGGGAGCCGGGCGGCGAGGAGGAGCCGCCTCCGCCGCGGGGAGACTCCGCGCCGCCGGCGTCCGTCCCCTCCGGTTCCGCGGGCGGCCGTGCCGGGACGCGCGGGTACCCCCGCGCGGTCGGGGTCCGGCAGCATGAACATCCTGCTGGAGCTCTTCGTGGTGACTTTCAGAGTGCTGTGGGCTTTCGTGCTGGCCGCGGCCAAGTGGCTGGTGCGGCCCAAGGAGAAGAGCGTGGCGGGGCAGGTGTGCCTGATCACCGGGGCGGGCAGCGGCCTGGGCCGCCTCTTCGCCCTGGAGTTTGCCCGGCGCCGGGCGCTGCTGGTGCTGTGGGACATCAACACGCAGAGCAACGAGGAGACGGCGGGCATGGTGCGCCACATCTACCGGGAGATGGCCGAGGCGGCCGCCGCCGCCCCCAGAGGTAAGCGGCGGCCTGCCGGGGCGGGCTCCCCGGGCTGTCCCCGCCGCCCGCCCCGGGCGCTGCCCCTCGCCTCTCACCTGCCCGGCCGCCGGCCCTGCCCCGGCCCGGGGAGGAGTTAGCCGAGGCTGCGTGCCCGGCGGGCTCCAGCCCGGAGCCGCTCTCACCTGCGGCGGAGCAGGTGAGAGCGGCGGCGGGCTGGCGATCGCCGGGCGCGGGGGCGTCAAACGCCCTGTTAGTGCCTCTGCCAGCCGGGGCCGGCCTTGTGCCCGGGCTCCGCCGTGGGGAGCGCTGAGTGGAGACCTGCTTCGTGTAGTCTTGGACTGCAGCAGCGGCTTTAAAACCTGCAGCTTTTTTTAAAACACTTTGGCAGCAATAGTGAATAGACGAGTCCTTGTGTACTGTGGTGACACCAAAGTAAATAGAAGTTTTACTGTAATGGAAATGCATTCACTGTTTCCATTCGACTACTTGTGTGAACGTCAAAATTCAAGTAAGAACTTTATCCACCCCCCACCCCCCCACCCCCACCCCCGTTCTCTTGTCTGTATTTCTTAGTAGGTGGAGATGGAGAAAAAGATGCACTGCCCCACTGCAACTTGCAGGTTTACACATACACCTGTGATGTGGGCAAAAGAGAAAATGTCTACTCGACAGCTGAGAGGGTCCGCAAGGAGGTCGGCGAGGTGTCTGTCCTGGTTAACAATGCTGGTGTGGTCTCTGGGCACCATCTTCTGGAGTGTCCTGATGAGCTTATTGAGAGGACTATGATGGTCAACTGTCACGCACACTTCTGGGTAACTATAGACTCCTTTCTGCTGCCCTTTTTGTCAGTTAGTTTTGGGAAATTAACTGCTGTTGCTTAACACTTGCTCCCTTTCATTTGCAAGCTCACCACTTTGTGGGTTTCTTATTTTTAACTTACTGTTCTGTTTAACAGGAATGGTGGGTATTAAAACTATTAACAAATAGTTTTAAATCAACTATATCCTCCTAGAATCCAGAGTTCTAAGTCTTGTGCCCTTTTCTGTAGCCCTGGATATGAAATTGTTTGCAAGCATAACCTCTGAATCTGCTTAAAGGTTGTTACTGTTAATGAATTACTTCTCAGCCTTCCTCCCACAGTCTTCTGCCAGCACGTTAGCAGCTTTAAGATGCTGTTTTAATGATGGTTACAATAGCAAACTTGCACATTTCTGGAAAAAATACTTAAAACCCCTGCTGGAAATGTTGTTGGAATTGCCTTGGAGGCAAATTGTTCCTTTTGAAGGCTGGGAGGAAAGGCAGAAAAGATTTCTCAAGAAATCAAGCCAAGAACACTTTTTCAGGAATCCTGCGTATTTGTCCTCATAGCTTTCTCTGGGGGCTGCCAGTAGAAGTAAGAAAATCTTTAATATGGTTTCTGGGGTGATATTGTCTCCATAACTAGCAGATGCTAATCAAGGAGAACGAGCTATGTGATCTTATTCCCTTTGTCTATCTAAACCTTGTCTTCCTGTGTGGGTTATTTTTAAATCCATGGTAGTGTGGAGTTACATAAATTGGAGTGTCGAAGGAGGGCATGATGCACACTCGGGTTAGCATTAGCTGTCAGACTGAGCCCATTGTTAGTGTTAAAACTGTTCTTTGGTCCTTCAAATAAGGTTATGAAATACACTTGCATAACAATCAAAGGATTAAGCAATCTGAAATATACTTCAACTTAAGCCTTCTTTGGCTGGTCTTACCTTTTCATAATAAAATCTTGTAAAATGCTTCATCTTCAAAACTTAGAAGGCCCTCCCAAACCTAACTTTTTTACCATGGAAGTGAAATGCTGTTTCATAACCCTAAAGGAGCCCCTTCAAATCTGTGCTGTGAAGCACTTAGTGGCAGAGCAGTCTTTTCCAATGTATTGTAAAGCTTGCAGAGAGAGTGCTTAAACTTCAGTGCACACGAGATAGTGTGTTTAAAAATTCTTTTAAACTCTGACAGTATATTTTAAGGCGGTTTGAAAAGTTCTGAGAGCGCTTATATGACTCCTTACAACTAAGAGCTCTGTGTGTTCCCCTTCATAAAAGTTAAATTGATGCTTAAGCAGAGATGTGCACTAGACTTAATGACTGTTATTGATGTGGTTTAAATACCGAATTGACAAAGTTTCCAAGAACTCTAAATTATGACATCACCATGAATTAAAATATGGGAGGACCCTAAATTCTCCAGCTGTTCTTCCTTCAGGCCTAAGTCATACACTTATTTATAACATTGTTTCAGAGACCTTTTTAAAGCACCCTCTGTGTGTTCTGAGTCTCTTACAGTAATAGAAAACTAAACTTAGTCTAGTATTGCTATGATTGGGTTTCCATAACAGTTTCATTCATCTCTAAATGTTACAGTGTGAAGTGACTTTAAAATGAAGAAAGAGGAAAAAAAAAAAAAAAAAAAAAAAAAAAGAAAATTACTCCAGGAAGGTATGGTTAGATCTGAACTGTGGAACTTGAGAGATCTGAACTGTGGAACTTGAGATCTTGGCTTAAGCTTCTAAGGAGCAGTCAACACCCTTTATATTTAATTGAGGATCTGCTCATGTGTACAATTCCTGCAGATCCTGTGTCCTGCTTTGCTTTTCCTTCTATTTTTTGCTGTTGGCAAAGCTTTTTTCCTTGTCTTCCCCTTCATGATCCCAGAAAAGGTTGGCTTGACCAACAGTGGGTGGACTTCTATTAAAAGTAATAGTACTTAATTCATAAGATATCATCTGAATCAGCTGATTTGAAGCCAACTTTTTTGATGCAAGTCAATGCTGACTTAAATAGAACAATGTGTCTAGATGTGTGAAGTTTTATACAGCTAGTCTTTTCCATGTCAGCTAAACTGGTGGTCCAAAAGCAAAGCTAATACTCTGGAGCATTATGTAGGCTTTTAACTATTCTTGGAGGGTGTTTCGTCCAAAAAGCTGTAAATGGATCTTAAAAAGACATGGATCTTCCATGTAATGTTGCTTCAGTAGTTGAGCGTCTGTACTTTCTGGGGTTTTGTTTTTTTAATGTGTGACAGGGGAAATTCTTCCTCATCCCTTGATCATTAATCAAGCCTCAGTGTGCTTCTATATAGAAACCTAAAATGGGGCTCTAGTACTGTCCCCTTGAAACATCTGAAATAAGATTGATTGCCTGATCTCTGCGCAGAATGCAGGTGATCTGAGCTTGCTTTATGTTAGCAGCTACGATCTGAAGGCTGCCCAACTTCTGCAGTAGGCAGTGACATGAAAGTCTGTCACTGGTTTGCTGTTATGAGTCCAACTGGGCTGTGTACCATATCACAAACTGGCAGTCAAGAGAGCCTTAGCAGCATGCCACAGCCTAAACAGATGCTTTCCATTTTGCTGACATTCATGATTTGTATAATCCTTCCTATGAGTGTTCTATATAAACATGTCACCACTGCATCATGTAGCAATTTCCACAGCATAAAATCCACTGCAGTATTAAAAACCTGTTATTTCATGCTGTGATAACTTGAATGCTTCTGATATTGAAAACATAGGGACAAAATCCATTCCCCGTTTGAAACAAGCCAGCTCTGGTTTACTATAATTTGCAGATGCATAAAACTGTAGCAGGAGTGTAACACTATCTTTCCTGCCAGTCTGTTGCAAGAATAATAACTTACTTGGCTGCACTTGTCAATTACTGGAACTGAACTTCTGCAGACTAGGAAATTTTMTTCTTGCGATATGTCAGGATTCAGATTTGAAAAATCTTAAATCACAGTATGAGATAAAGCTGTTGCTTAATCAGTTTTAAGCAAATATAGGAATAACAGTTTTTCTTTCTTGTGGTTCTACAATAAAGCTTAAGTGAAGTATCAAAATACTGTGTTTCAGATCGTGGAACTGTATTTAATAAACTACTGTACAAACTCTTATTTCAGGACAATTTGAGATTCTTGTACCTGCTCTAACATTTTTTCTTTTCTGGAAGAATAATGCTATTGCTGGATAAGTAGGTATTAATATTGTACATCAGCATAGTAACTGGGAAATCCTTCTAGATTTGGTCATTGAATGGGACTTATGGAAGGACAGAGGCAAGGCAATGATCAGGGTCTGTGAAGTTCTGTGACATGAAGGTCCTTCTGTACAGCAGATCTTCAGTATTCAGCTCTGACAGAACAGTGATCTGCTTTTCCCTGTCATGTGGATCCTCCAAAACTTTCAGCTTAAAGCTCTCCTCTTAGAGGAGTTCTCTTCAACTTACCAAAAGGGGGAAGCAAAAGCATTCAGCTCCAGCTCTGTTATATTTACCCAAAAAAAAAAAAAAAAAAAAAAAAAAATTCACATAGTGAGAGACTAGGGCCCAGAGTTTGAAGACTTGTGTACTGCTGTCTTAACTGGAGTAGTTATGTTCATTCACTTACAAACTACTTGATTTTTGAAGTTATGCAGGTATATTTGTCTTTGTAGGAATTGAACAAATCTTTTAGGTGGCCTGACATTGATACAGGAAGAGGATAAATACTGAGAGAAGAGGGGAAATACTACTCAAGTAATTAGGGCATTCATAAATAGTCTAAAACTTCTAAAACTTAAATGTACCTTGGAAAGACAGTTAATGCAGAGTTACTAAATCAAATACCTATTTATGCAGCTGCTGAAGTTTTCAATCTAATTAGACTGACAGGATTGCTAAAGCCTTGGAAAATAACAGTGGCTTATAGTTGTCTGTAATGTATCAATACTTATGTATCGTTATTCTAGTCTCTTCAAGCTCCCCGGTGTTAAATAAAGCTCACTTATGCCTATAGTTTGTTTAGTTTAAATATGGAAGTATTGCACTTAATGTGTGCACTGAATCTTCTACAGAAGAAAAGACAGCTTAAGTTACATTATTTGAAACTATACCATGCTGAGTCTTGTGGCCTGTTGGCATAGCAGTTTGATCTTTTTCTTCATCTCTATGATTCTAGTATCTATGATCAAATATAGACACAATATTCCACAGACAGGCCAGCTAGCTATATTTAGCATTTTGGATGAGTGGAATTAGCTGCTTTAATTTTTTTTTTTTTTTTAATTTCATGATAATGTTTCCCAAGATGCGTAAGTTTACTTACAAAGTTTAATCTACAAGTTCTTGACTTTTTTCTTTGAAAAATGAGTTGGATCAAGTTCAAGCAAAACATGTGCATGTGATCGAAAAAGTGTCATCGAAACTAACTCTTCCCTTGCAAAATGATTCCAACTACATGCCACCAGTAAATTACCCTGGACAGCACATGTGTTTCATATACTGTGGTAGCATGCTGGGTAGTGAATATAAAGGAGAAAGCAGTCATACTCTTAGCTACGGAAATAGTCATATTAGTCGTACTTAAAACTTATAAGTGCTTTGGTATGATTCTGCAGTTCATATGTTCTTGGGTTAATTTCTCAAGAAAATAGAGGGAATCTATCAGTTGAGAAAATACTATCTTCCAGATGCATGCTCTAGAAAACTGCACTTTCACATTTTATAAGGGAATGTACTTAGCACAGTTTTAGAAAATAAATGGGTGAATGTGTATTTCTGGAGCTTGAGTGGGCACAAGGCTACTGGATCAGAGCTTTCCTTGCAGATTTATTTTATGGTCTCCCAGGAGCTTGTCTAGCATTGTGTCAAGCACAGTTGTCACCAGCATCCAATCTTTAATTTTGTAACCTGTATCTTGCAATCTGTGTGTATCTGTAATCTAGCCTTGTAGTCACGTTTTAGTTGATTATCATTTTAGTCACGTTTTAGTTGATTATCATTTTAGTCACGTTTTAGTTGATTATCATTTTCAGAAAAATTATTGAAAGTTTTTCAGTTTTCTGATCCTTTTTTGGGGGGGCACCAACCCAAACCATTTAGTTAGGAACATGGATGTCTAAGCTTTGGCTGTAGAAGTGATCTTATATCAGTTTCAGAGTAGACATGGGTGCGGATAAAAATGACTCTTCAGACAATGTACTCATCTGAAGAGTCAGCAAGCGTAATTAAGCACGTTGGGATGGGGTAGTAGGTGGGTCTTAATATTATGCAAAATGCCCCTTCATTTGCCTTGTGTAGGAATCATATGAATTCAAGCACCTATAATTGGGATTCCAGAGTGCTGCCCACCGAACTCTAGTAGTTCCACAAGTTACTCAACTCTAGTCCCTGAGGTCTATTGAGGCTGTTCAGTCATGGTTCTCCATTGTCTACTGTATCTTGATGATAAATGAGCAGTTACGTATCAAGGAGTCTGAACAAAACAGCTTATAGCACTCTTGACTTGTTTAATTAGCAGCACTTCTATCGGGGCAGCAGGAAAATCATATTGAAGATTCTTTGAATGTGTTACTCACAACACCAACCTTCCTACATATACTTTCTGTGCTAGAGCATCTTCCTTGCGTGGTGGAGAATGCTGACCTCTTTTGTTCAAACAGCAGCTGAATTCATGCATTTCCCTTCCTTCTCTTTAATGATGTAAAGTATTTGATTTTTCATCCCAGTCAGTTAACAAATCTGAAATGACCATTCAGAATGTTTTCCTTAAACTGCTTCAGTTACAGCTGAGCTTTTCCGACAGCTTCTCTCAGGCATACTTTGGAAATTAATTTGCTGCGCCATTTGAAAGGTGCATGGATCTTAGACTCTCAAATGACAGAAAATAGAGATTCTCAGATTGTGACCCATGGATTTTTTGTTGTCTGTAGATTGGTGTCCAAGATGGTAGCATAAGGTGTGGTCAGCCAGTTACTTCCATGCACTAAACTATATGAAGCTTGAAGAGTTTAGGTGAAAACAGTAATATATTTCACAGAAAAGTAATGTGAAAGTTCCATTAAGGAAAGGGAAAGTTGTCCTGAAGAGACTATGTCAAGACTTCTTAAAAAATTTGAAATATATTTGAAGTATTAATCAATTATGAGTGGCTTGCAATTCTACAGCCATCTAAAATAAAGCTGGAGTTGCAGTATAGCTTGCAGAAGTAAGGCACTTGGGATAATCTCACTCTTCAGTCTCCTGTGACTTTTTCTGAGGGTCAGAGACTTGTCAGCAAACCATATGAATGCTTTCAGGATTGCTAATCTACTCTGAAGAAATGGTCCTGGATGAGCGATCAGTGCGATATTAAATTCCTGCTTCTTATGGAATGAGGTAGGTCGGCTGAATAAGCAAAAAAATTCTGCACTGACTTTGGTCTGATATTATGCTGTTACTTGTGAAGGATTTGGGGAGACAGGAAAACCTTGAATGGAATGATAGTCTTTGCCAGCATGGTGCCTAACCTCGCTAGAAGTGGAGAGAGTGGCTTTTCACTGTTTCAGTGAAATACTCAGTCTAAAAGATTATATCTGTGAAGATTAGGAGAGCAATTGAGTTTAAAGTTCCAGAGTCTTCTATCTGCAAGTAACATCTGCTTTTATTTTATGAAAAGCGGCTAAGTTAATGAGATCTCATTATGTTGTTAACTTTCTGTAATAACCAAGCAACTATAGCAGACTTCTAGAAGACAGGCGTGTTCATGTGCTCAACTGTGAAGAAAAGCAATCCTAATTATGATGTGGCTAAGTGTCCTGCTAACCCAGCGTTTGCATCACTGCCTAAGACCTGTCTTAACTGATCTGTGTGGGTGAGCAATCCTTTTCTATAGCTCTCAGTGTCATCAATTACTCTGACTAGACAGGTTGAGGAAAGATGAATGTTATGTTTTCTAGCACCATCTCTGCCATTTTAGCACTGCACTTTTAAAATCTTTTCTACTTTTATCTTTATCAGCTGTGAAGTATTATTCTTTCCCAATGCTTCTCATGCTTTGATTTCACTTCTGGGTTGTTTTTTTTTTTTGGGGGGAGGGAAGGTTTTTGTTATGTATCTCTAGTACTAAACCTTTCCACAGTCCTCTGTATGTAAAAGCCAGAACATTGCTCTCTTGATAAACCTTGCTCCCTTGACCCTTGAGGTTTTCTGGCTATTCACACTGTTGGTAAAACTGACTTACTGATACCTGTCTGTCTTTTGTGAAAAATGATAGAGGTCTTTCTGCAAAGGCAAACTGAAGCTGATTTACATGCAATGCTATATGTTTTTACCTGTGGTCTTAGGCTTCTTAGTCTGTTAAAAAAAAAAAAAGAAAGTCTTTCAAAATGCAGTTAAAACATAGGTGAGTAGGCATAGACTTTGAGATTGGTAGAATCTGAGTTTCTGAGGGTTTAGTTTGAAAGAAGATATGTTACAAACGGGGGAGAGATTTACATCTGTGCTTACACTTCTGAATGAACACTTTGTTCTTGTAAATAATTATATTAGTATAATTATTTATATGCTAGTCAAATTAACACTTGACACGAGTGAGTTATCACAACTGGGATGTGAGGGCATGGTAGGCCAAGGAATGCTGGAACAGCTGTGGAGCCGAGGTGGCTGACTTGGTGTGAGCCTTTTGAAATTCAAGTTTGTTTGGCTGTTGAATTCTGCACCTAAATGTGCCCTGGTGCTGGTCACTTCTGCCATCTGTTTGAACTTGTGTGACAGCTTCTCGAGCACTCCCCTTTCAGTGTTGGTTTGGAAAAGCGCTTGAGCGTATGCTTAGAAGTAACTTGTCCAAAATTTCTGTTGACTTAGGATGAAACTACAAGGCAGCTTAGTGGTGGCAAGCTGTCATGTGGGACCATCCCTTGAATCTGCATCTTACCTTGCACTAGTTTTGGTATTCATCTGATCCTTGGGGGAGCCAGTTCAGCTCACTAACTTGTCCGGAGGGCGGGGAGGAAAGCTGTTCATTTGCTTGGCCAAGTTGATTAGTTTTTCTATTTAGAGACTAGAATCACCTCGTCAACATTTCAGACTTGCATTAGCCGGTGTGTGGCGTGTGTGTGTTGGGGAAAGGGTGAGGAGGAGTAGGATAAAAGCATGTAGCTGTGAACAGGACCTCTGTGGCTGTCTAATGAAACCTCATTCTTGGAGCGATTTTCTGGAATAGGATCTAAATAGTTAAATAGTCATAAATGGTTCCAAGCTATAGCAAATCAGCCACTGGCATAACAGTCTGAATGTAACAACTCGACTTCTAAAGAGATCGCAGTATTTTAATTACACACTATTAAAAACCCTTAGATAAAGGTAAGTTAGTTTTCTGAACACATCAAATAATGTTGTGTTAACAACTCTAGCTTATTTGCCTTGCACCGATACTATGTTTGCTGTTGTGTACCATCGAGAGCAATGATCTCTGTGCCTACTGCACTGTTTGACTTCTCTGGAAATCAGTTGTACTAATGCTGTTTGAATGTGGAAAAAACAAGCCAGAGCTGTGTTTCAGCTTGTGGGAAACGAGCAGGCAGGCAAATGAAGGAAGTATCTCTCTGTCTTTGAAACTCACCCCCAAGAAAGTGAGTAGTTTGTTGGTGTTTAGTTAAAATGCCTGTGCAAGTAGAATCTTTGAAAATTGTATTAGTTGCTGTTTTGGTCACTGTATTGGCTGGAGGTTTTTTTGTCATTTTAGCCTTTGTTGGCTTATGAAATGGAAGTTTACCTGCTAAGACTATTTATTTTCTGCAGACCCTTTTTTGGGAGGGTGGGGAGAAGTATGAAACAGGAACACCTTCTGGTTTTTTACTTCACATTCAGTGAGTTACTTCATAGTAAGTTGGAGCCCTCTACACTGCTTAAGCAGACCTTAACAGGTCTTACTGTTTCCTCAACAAACTTTGAAGCTAAATTTCCATTCAACTATAGTATCTTCTTTATTTTTATGTTTCCACTAAGTAAGACTGTTACGTGAAAAGGGAAGCTTTCCTTCTAATCTTGTTCCTCTTGTGAGATACTCAGTTATGGCATAACCATTTTCCTTTTTATAAAGTAATTGATTCAAAACAATGACTTAGTGACTGAGTTGGAGAGGATGAGTAAAGTGACTCAGCTTTCATCTGCATGCAAGTACTACAGCAACTGCAGTTCTATGGAGGTACTGGCCTTAAGGTATCTACAAAATGTGAGACACTCGTCTTCTGTTTAGCCACTTCTTGAAAAGTCTGTTACATAAATCGTAAAACATGAATGATGACTTCATATTTTCCATAAGTAGTTCTGACAGTACTGTTCTCTAGTAACTTTTTGGAAACATGCAGACTAAAATACCAAGTTTTACTAAATATTCCAGAGGATGACTAAGCTTATGGCAAGCTGGAGAAAAATGTGTATTTAAAAGTTGGATTCTGTTCTTGTTCACTGAACAGAATATTCTGAGCTCTTATCTAATAGTTGTTGTAAAATGAATTTGTTATGTGGATTTTTCACTGACTCATAGGGGCATGTTTTCTTTTTTGTCAAGATTATCAAATAGCTGGCAATAAATAACTGTTCTCCAAATGGTTGGACATTTGCTGCAAACTTGTGCTAATGAAGGTGAGGGACTAATGTGTTTGTTACACTAATGTCAACATGGCTCTGAAAAAAATCCTTTGACGTGGCCATTTGTCAGTTTATAAACAAAGTAGAATTTCTGGTCGCTTGACTTCAACAGAGCTTAAACCAGCTTTTGTGGAAAGGAATAGCCAACTTAACTTCTTATATCACTTGACCAGCAAGCACTAAAGTAATTTCAAATTTGACATTTGAATAAAGGCAAGTTAGGTAATTTTTACTGACAGATCTGCCTGCAGAAGGATACGAGGTTGGTGGTGCTACCTATTGGGACTGTAACTTAAGTTCCTGAATTTACAGGAGTGTAACTAGGCTGTCACAGCCATATTGGAGCTCTGTGTTAGTCTTGGGTATATGGAAAGCTCAAATGCTGACACGGTAGATCCGAGCAGAAGGATTCACTTTCTTTAAACTGCGTGTTACTTTTCAGTGGCTGCTGCCAACTGTGTAATACTTGCTTTAAATTGAATAGTAGTTGTGGTTTGGTAGCTATGATAGTCTGAGAGTATAATGAGATTAATATTTGTGGAGAATAAATATCAACTAATAAGATGCCTTTGGGCAGGAGGGAAGAGGTCAGCTTTTGAGCATGAGTACTTTGAAAGCTTCAGTTCTCATGCTTTGTTATGCCTTAAACTTGTGCCGGCTGGAGAAGTCTGCACGTATACATTTGTTCCCAAGTTCCACTTCAGTCTAGACTGGTATCTTGCTTGTTTTGCAGTGTAAGGCAGACTAAACACATAGCTGGGCCTCCAACAGCCCTCTTACTGTGCCATCTTTCTTACTACTAATCCTTCTCAGCTTTTAGATTAGTTTGGCATTTGAAATCCACAACAAACATCATTGGCAACTTATGTTCTGCACTTTTACACTGCTTAAGCAGAGATACTGTCTTTCTCCCTGTTCATTGCTAGCTGTCGAGAATCCACTATGATTGCTCTGTCTAAGCTTTAAAAGCCATTAAAATTCAAAGCAGGCAGAATTGTCTGTGAGGGCTTAGAATACCCTAAGAAGCTGGCAAGGCAGTGTAGTTACTGGAGGGCACCTAATAGCCAGGGAAACATCATTAGGTTTTGAAAACAGTATGGTATCTTTATGTTCTGGACTCAGCTGAAAATATGTTAATTCCACAAGAAATTCATCTAGGTGCTCTGCACTGCTTCATTGAACCCTCTCTCCAGCTGAAAAGACTTGAGACCAAAGGAGAAATGGAAGTAGAACAGACACTTTCAGACAGAGCAGGATAATTTATCACAGGCAAGAGCTCCTGTAGGGGAGATACAGGAAAGAGATAGCAGAGGAATCAGCATCCTTTCCAGTTAGTTAAGATTCTGTGTTGACAAACTTGCAGTTAACAAAGAGTGGAAGGTCTCTACTGGCTTATGAACTTCTTCCTCTGTGAGAGGAAGAGGAATGGGCTGTTGAGCAGGGATTTGGTATGCTTGACTTAACCATTCTATGATTTTCCACTTGAGGTGGGAAGGGACCTCTGGAGGTCATCAGGTCCCACCCCCCTGCTCAAGTAGGGCCGCCTAGAGCCGGTGGCCCAGGACCGTATCCAAACAGCTTTTGAATATCTCCAGGGATGGAGCTTTCCACAGCCCCTCTGAGCAACCTGTGAGAATGTGCTTCATTTTTCATAGCCATATGAAATCAAAGATTTGCAAAAACTGGAGGGAAGACATATAAATATACAATTAGTGATTTAAACAATGATATATACTGCTGCATATGTATGAAGCAGTTACACATCAACAGAGTGATATCTGCAAGTACAGATGAAAGTAGACAAGTTGGTGTGTATGTATCGTAGTATATATACAAGCATGTCCATTAAAGGCAGCTAGATGCTTCCACAGGAATGACTGGTGGCATATAGTCATTAGAAAGATCAGACACTTTACAGGACAGGCCTGACATCTGAGGGTGGAAATAATTTTAAAAGCATATAAATCTAAAATCTGTTTCCTCTTGGGAAGAAAGAATATAAAAGTTCTCAGGAGCAGAAAGATGAAGACTGCATACCAATAACATAAAGGCTCTAACTTCCACTTGCTGGTATAGAAATAACAAGGGTAGTTCAGCTTGAATACCTGAACTTCTTCATGCCCAGAAAGCATATAAAGTAGTGGTGTCTCTAAACAGAAGTGAAATGTCCTTAAGGAGAAATCAGGGCCACCTTTGGCTGTGTTATATATACCTAAACCCCTGCCCTAGGTAAAGGTGCACTCAAAATCTAGAGTGATGCGATGATGGGGGATGCAGAAAAGCTTTATGTAAGAGAGCTGGGAGTTTGATTAGCAGCAGATCACTGTAAACCTTAGGTAATGATACCTTTTCCACCTTGACTCTCAAGAAGAAAGTTTCTGAAGCAGGAATTGTATTATTTAGGTAGCGTTCTTGAGTACTTAACCTACATTTCAGATGAGAGGGAGAACAAAGCTTTTTTTCCAGTCTTAGTTACCCAATTTGGGGTAAGATCACAGGAAATGAAGCCCTTAAAAGAAGGGGGAGGGGGAGACAATGTAGTGACATAAGGCAACAGTAACAGAAGTTTTTGTAGCAATGTCCTTCCCTAAGCACTTTTCGTATCCCACTCTCTGTAGACACAACCCTTTTTCAACTAAGCCTTGTTAACAAACTATACAAAAGGCAATTTAGCCAGGCAATGTTTGGTCGCCCTAGGCATGGCATAATTAGTTCTAGTAGTAAGGAGTGGAAATCAATGATTAATGTTTGAGAGATAACTAGTGGTATTAGTTTCCTGTGATTTTTTTTTTTTGAATAGCATTACTTATCTAATCTTTACTGTCTACCCATTGTAAACAGCTTTGTGGCATTAAGTTCTGATTAAGGAAACTACTTAATTCAGTTTCAGCTTTCTTCTGATAGACTCAGCATGAGTTGACTCCATGTAAGAGGAACCACTACAATAACTGAACCATTCACAGGAAACAGTGGTAACTATTGGCTTTGAAAATTGAAGAAATTTTGTAACTGGACCCTAAATACTACAAATACTAAACAAGGTAGTAATGTAAATATGGACTGTAGCATACTTATTCTTTAGCAAATGGCACAACAGACATTTGTTACTAGTAACAAACCCACTTACAAACTTCAGTAAATAAGATGTAACCTAGTTTTGCACAACTTTGGTGCTTCTCAGCTGATTAAATACGTCTGTTGACAAGCAGGGGATTTTATGTGTATGGATTGGTCATGAGGGTGGAGAAGGCAGGAATGTTAATTGTAACATGAATTAATGAATTAAAACCCAGGTGATTCAAGTAATAGCTTATGTTTTTACAAAGCTAAGACTTCATGTACTTCAAAGCAGTATTTCATGCAGAGTTGGAGAGAGGAAAAAAGATGCTTATTTCTCTGTAAATCAAATACAGTTTTAAATTAACTGATGGTGCTTTTCATTGTGACTTAATTCTTCAGGGTATTTACTTTATTTTGTTACCTTCACCTCTTAACCTGGGTAGATCTTATCTGCAGTTTCACTCTGCAAATGTAGGATATCCAAAGTATTGGGGGGTGTGTGTGTGGCTTTGCTTCCTTTTTACTCGTCATCATTATAGACTCCTGTTTAAGTCTATCTTGTTCTTTCATGAGCTTCTGGTTGCAAGGCAACTGTAACATTATTACTGTGCATGTATGTTAAGCATTAACTGCTGTTGCAGTTCAATATTAAAGGAATCCCCATGGCCCCAAAACAGTGGGTTTTTATGTGAAGGACAAATAAAGCTTTAGTGAGAAATTGAAGGTTGTGTTGCCTGCCAGGAGCTAAATAACTAAGGGACTCCTTTCGAAATGAAATATTGGAAGGTCTAGGTTTTTTGTTTTGAATGCAGGGCCTGTTCAAGGCACACTTCAGGGCAATCCTTGAATAGTTTCCTTTCATGCTTTTAATACAGCTGTCTATGGAAGGTTGGCTTGAGGACGTCATGTGTATCTCCTGTTCCTTTTTGCTCCGAAGGATCTGGGTAGACCTATCAACAATCCAGAGAAATCCGTGACTTTCTTTTTTAATTCATTACTTTAGGAAGACTGGGTAATTCTGGCATATTTTTCATTATCATTTCTTGAGAATAGAAACTGAAGATCAAAAATAGCACTAATTTCCACAGCTATTCAAATATTTACTTAGACAGTGGCTAATTATCCAGAAGGGGGCCCAGCACTTCTTGAAAACAGTCAGCAGAGACATCTGAGCTCCTTTAAATCACAGTTTTGGTCCCTTATGTTAGCAAGGTCAACAGTAGTTGCAGACTTCTGTCTACCTTCTGTATCCAGCGTGTTACTGGCAGAGTCATGTCCTTTGTGCTGTGCAGTCTCTCTAGTGTTCAACTTGGGACTTGGTATTTTCATGTAGTCTTAGCACAGTTACTAATCTCACCTTAACTGAGTATTTCAGAGATGCTTGTATAATGGAATTTAAGAAGGATGTGGAGATAATATGGGAAAAATAATTGAGATGATAGTGCAAATGACAAGTAGTTACTCTCAGTTCTCACTGGAACCAAATAAAAAAGCTAGAAGGAAAACAAATGGTTAAATCCAGGCTTGTAACTGCACGCTTTGGTGCATGAGAAGGCATTTTGGATATTATAGCCTCTAACTTGAATAAATTCTCCTTTGAGAGTTACACAGTTCTAGGTTATACTTTCAAGGCCTCTTGTAAAACTATTTGGCAGTGGCTTTCACTGTAATCCTGTAAGTGAAGTTTTACATTTATAAAATGTATTTAAAGTGGTTATCTTCTGAAATAAGCTGGGTTGTATGGCTGTAGCTGAAAATAACTTCAGTATATTTACTGATAAGCTTGCTGTGGGGCTTTTCTGCCTTTCAGGCACCTCTCTTTCCCTTTTAACATACAGCAGTGCATTAGTGCTACACTACCTGGTTTGGACAAACCTACTTTAAGGCAAGGCTGCCACAGCCTGTCTGCAGAAGAGGTAGAGGTGCTATTTTGTCAGACCTTCATGCATTTTTTCTCAGTTACTGGAATGGAAAGAGAAATTGGGGCATGTGGAAGTCTCTGGATTTCATTCCGTGGTGGAGTGAGTGGCCACGTGCTGTCCTGCATGGGAGTAGGAGAATCTCCAGTGTGTCCTGCTGTGGTCTGTGAAGAAGAATGGGAAGAAAAGAAGGCTGAATGTCCATGCTGAGGGGGAGAGAGGATATAAAGTGTATTTTAGACAAAAACTTGGAACAACATTTTCTTGTCACCGGCTCCATTGCTTCATGATAGTAGTTATAGGATTAGCTAACATACATGGCAGCAGTCTTTTACGATCTCTGGTACCTTAGTTCCCAGAGTTGTCTGGATGAGTCCTCGACTAATCGCACCAATTTTGCTTTTTGGGTATGGCTGAATAGTGTTTAACATGAAGACAAAACAATACATTTACCCAAATGTTGCACTTGTTTGGACTGTTATGCAGCTGTCCTGGCAGTCAGGAATAGCTGTGGCTTGGGAGGAAATGTCTTATCTGTTATACCAGTACACCACTGTTGTGGATAACTATAGCGATGTAAAAACTCACCTGTTTTGATCAACCCCAGAAAAATAAACATGGTCTGTCCTCCTTACCTGAAAGGGCTGTATGGAAAATGAGCTATTCCTTTGGCATAAAGGAATTTCTGCCTTCCAGTAAAGCAGCTTGTTTATGCCATCAAAATAGTTTAAAAGGGCTGTTGAACATTGATGGAAGGCAGAAAGCATGAAGAAAATTACTGTATTGAAAAATAGAAACTTAAAGGACCTTACGTGTTGGTACCTGCTTTATTTCTTTCTTTGATATAAAGACAACTCTCTAAATATGAGGTAGCACGTACTTTTCTACTTTGGTGTGCTTTCTGCATTCAGTATCCATTGTCTTGAGCTGCATACAGCTAACATTGTTTTCTGTGGATGCTTGCTTTCTACTTTAAGAATAATTAATCCAAAATTTAATTAAAAAAATCACTTTCCCAAACACAGTATTTCTTCATATTCTCATTTGCTGTATTTAGACTAATTTGTCTTGACATTGCAGCTGTGCTGTTCTTTGTGTTGCACAATCTTTTGAGTTTTGTTTCATTAAGAATGGAACTAAAGAATTTGGGGAAGGGGAGGGAAGAAGTGCTAGACTGTTAGAAGTTAATTTGCCGTAAACCAAAATGTTGAGAACAGATTACGAAAGCTATGAAGTGACATGTAAATGCTTGTTCAGTTTCACACTTGTGGGAAGTAAGTCATTAAAGCTGTGTGCACATGAAATAGATGTTTGGTTGCAGCTACTGGTATATTCAGAAGCATAGAGGAAAATGCTTAGAAAATTAGGAATTGATCTCTAGGCTCCAAAAAACTTAAAGATTAAACTAGCTCAAAAAACTAGCTTTACTGTCTGTTCAGAACAGCTTCATGTGTTCCATCTATCCTACCTAGTTGCTGTATCTAAACTATACTGCAGGTTAGAAAATGCATGTTTGCACTATGCTTTTGGGGTTTTTCATTTTTTCTAAAAAAAAGAAAGAAAGCAAAAGCAAATTCTGAGTGAAGAGGATGCTTAACTTAAATTTCTTGATGTTGAACACTACATAACTTCCCTGATTCCTCACCCTGATGCATCACAACACAATTCCTTTCATCCACTATATTCTACTTACTGGTTTCTCCTCAGTGTTGAAAAGTGTGTTATGTTTGTCATTAATAAAAGACCCAGCTCTGAGTTTAAGTACTTAAATGTTTTGGTTAAATGTCTTCCTCTGCAGCTGTGAGAGGTAAAACTGAAACTTAAAGGATCAAACCAGAAGGCAGATAGTTTGATTAAATCACTTGAGTTGATTTGAATTATTTTGCGGGCCTGGTTCATGACCTCTAATGTCATGGACAATACCACATGTCTTGCTTGGTATCTTCTAATACTTTTTTTTTTATGGAGGATTAGCATGTCCATGCATCACCTCGGAAGACTAATGTGGACTGTGCTACCTGTTCAGACAAACTCCAGATGGGAAGGCCACCCAGGAGGCATCTTGCCCCTGAACCGGTCAAACTCTTAACTAGTTTCTCAGCAGCACAACAAGCACACAGAAGACTTCTGGTCTGGTAGGCAGATGTGGCTGAAGCTGAAAGAAACTAGAAACAAGAAACTAGGTTGATCTGGTTTATGTAACAAGCAGAAAGACTGGGGACCAGAGTACGGAGGAAGCTGCTTTGATCAAGGAAGTGGGCTGTGCCAGAAACTCAGTAAGAACACTGATTTATTTGGGGATTGCTTATACCACGAAAGAGAATAACTTCACTTTGGGATTGTTTTTCCCAGCAAGAGGAGGTTGGGAGGAGCAGTGGGCAAGCCTTTACTCTGAGACTGGAAATGTGTCCCCCCATAGGGTGTGTCTGCCTCTGACAGTGCTTGTTTTCAAGTACTGACTCCCAGCTGTAGCAGATGGCTGGAGGATGGCAGCAATGGAGATGACCTTCTCTGTCATCCATTTAGCTGAGATGTTGATAGTTGACTGCTAAGTTTTGTACGTATGATAGTTGTGCTATCTTTATAGACTGCCTCAGCTTCAGGTTTTGAATGGATTTGCAGGATAATGTCCCATGACAAAGTACAGGGGCCTGCTATGAACAGGTTGTTTCAGAACACTGAGGTCTCATGCAAAGATTTCCATGAATTGCTAATTGTCTTCAGAGCAGAGTAGCTGTGTGTTTTCGTATGTGGCCGTAAATGGCCTTTTAAGAGATGACTTACATGAAGTGACTGTAGTTCTGCTGCTGAGAGTTGTTCAGTCTGCACTTGAATTGCTGAAGACGTCACCCAAAAGTGCCCTTAACAGGGTTTATTCGTCATGTGCCAATTTCCTCTTGAGTGAAAAAGGGTTACTTTAGCCACAAGCTCTGAAAACTCAGTCTTTGTAATCTTTTTGCTTTGAAGAAGTGTAGCATGGTTAAGACTGGGCTTTCTGAAATTTACTGCTCTGCAGTTGCTCTGGTTATTTCCCTTGTCTATATATATGCTTGTGAAAATTTTCCTCTTCTTCAGCCATAGATAAATACAGACATTTATGGACACCTAGTTATAGTTCATCATACTCAAAACAAAACAGTATTATAGTAAAGCCAATATAAAAGCCAGTCCAACTAAGCTTAGTGCACTTGCCTGTTGTTTATCTCTTGGAAGAAAACATTGATTCATACCTTGAAAGTGGTAGGAAAAAAAAATCTATTACTACTTCTTTCCCTTCTTTCTCTCCCCCAAGACAAACTCCAAGGCGAGTGCCCCTTCATTTCTGTAGTTGCTGTGGTTTTCAGCCAGAGCTTCAGTCTGCATTATCAAGCTTTCTGGCAATGCGAGGTGGCAATCAGTCATTCCGATGTGATGTGGACAGATAACCGAGACGTAAGTGGAAACTGCTGATGGAGCTGACTAATGCTCCGGAGGGGAGTAAATTGTTAGCAGGGCTGAGTTGGGAGCATGGATCTCTTACAGGGATGGCATGGAGGATCAGGACTAGCGTACATACCGTCGGTGTTGGGGTGTGTAAGGCAGGCTGCAGATAAATAACACATTGTAAAACTTCTGTGCTATCCAAGCGAAGCCTCTTACCTTTTCAGACAGTGCTGCCCTGTGATGACTGGGCTTTGTTGCCATGCAACATGGGAAGAGAGGCTGAAACTTTTTGTGCCTGGCACAGATTAGTTTAACAGAGAACTAAATTCTTGTCCAAGGCTCTATATAAGAGGTTTAGAGATCCCTGCCATGAGGAAAGAAACAAATGCAAGGCAGCTTGCTCTCAGATTATTTTTTTTATAATTAGCTTTGTTATGCAGTTATGACAGAATCTAGGAGTTGTATGAATCAACAGTAGAAAAGGCAAGGAGTCAGGAGGTCTGTTAATCTTCTATCATCTGCCAGCTGTCCAGTGAAAACACTCTTTTGTGTGGTGTTAGGAGGTCTGGATTAGTCATTTAACACCTGCAGGCAAAAATGTTGTACAAGAACATGTGAAAATCGTTAGAGCAAAACTGTCCTGACRTCTGTGATTGGAAAATGCAGACAGCATAAGAATGGAATTAGATGGATTCAGCTGTAGCTTGCATGTCTTTTTAAGAATGCAGATGACACAACTCAGACCAACAATTAAGCAAGTAGCAAATACTTAAGGGGCATTTGCGTGCTCTGAGTTTGTATCCAAATTACATGGGAAGACCAGGTTTCTGGGAGGATTAAGCATTCATGGTACTGAGTGAATTAGAATAGAATAATAGCTCTGTCATGAATAGATTTATATATTAACTAGGCATGTTTGTGATTAAAAAGCATTGTCGGAAGTTCTTTGGCAATTTAAAAGTGATCTCATATAGTACACTGACAACCTAGAAGCTGAAGTAAATCATAACTACACATACCACTTTACTAAATTGATTTTTTTTTTTAGCATATATGGTGCTCTGCTTAATACTTATTTAAAAAAGTGTTGAGTCAGCTTCAGAAAACAGATATGACAAAGGTAGGTATTCTAGCAGAGGTGGTGATCTAGCAAATGCCTTCAATTTATTGCTTAAAACTTAATTTTTTAAAGGTGTTAACTCTGACTTGGTTTTTTAAACAGAAACAAACTTTGTTATAATCAAAGCATAAAAATTGGAGGTTAAAATCAAAGTTTCATCTTGAGACTTGCTTTTGTTTTATTTTGTTTTCTTTTGAAACTCTTAAGGAATTGATAATAGAAATGTGTATCTTGTCTTTTTAGTTAGAGCAATGCTTATGGATACTAATAAAGATGGAAAGTAATTTAGACTAGTAGATGTTTACTGTATTTTATATGTAAAAAGTAACATCAGCAAAAACTCTGTCTCCAGTATTTCTTTTAATGTAAAATGCCCAAGATGATAAGTTAATTGGATAAAACTAACTGTATCTAACTTCCAAAACATGCTGTCAATAATTAGAACTGATAATCGGCACTGGTCTTAACACAGATGTGCTGGATGGTGTAATTAAACACTTTGCATTCCTTTTTCTGTCTTAAAAAAAAATGTGACTTCCATTTTAGGGTCAAATTATCTCCTTCTGATAACTAGTCTCTTGCAGAAAAATAAACATGTCTGAGCTCAATTGATCCTTTAACCTTAGGACTTCTGGAGATATAATCCTTGCTGTCTGAATTCACAAACAAGCTGTAGATTTTCTGTTGGCATTTTTGACAAACTCAGAAGTTCAAAACCTGTACAGGGATCTCGCTTCTAAATTCTTGATAATAAACTGAGATAGAGGTTTTGAACACTTATCACTAATGTAGTATGTTCATAGTGTGTTGTTGTTTGTTTGTTTGTTTGTTTGTTTGTTTTTCCTCCTTTGTAGACCACTAAAGCATTCCTTCCCAAGATGCTGGAAATGAATCATGGACACATTGTGACAGTTGCAAGTTCCTTGGGATTGTTCAGTACTGCTGGAGTGGAGGTTTGGTAGACTATAATTAACAATAAATTTGGCACTTCTTGCTTAGGATAAGCTTTTTTGTATTATCAGCTAGAGAAAATAAAGTCAAATCTTCAAAGATACTTGGAAGCTATGGTGCTGAGTACCATATCAACAAATGGCTCCCTGTGAGTGGGATCCACAGGACTCGGGCAGCCACTGTATTCGCCTACTTTGCAGGTGGACTTGCCACTTAGAGTGAAAGCCTGGGACGGCTAAGGATTTCAGAATGCTAAATGATCTTTGAATTACCTGATAAATTTAGGAACCTGAAAGGTGTCCCCCACCTACTCCTGTCAAGATCTTCAGTGCTAAGCTTGAAGCAAAAGGCAAGGATTTTCAAAAGTGATGTTTTCTGTTTCTGTGAGGAAACGGCTGCCAGCCTTCCTTCCAGAATATACGTCTCACCTGCTTTACTAGGCTCCGAGTTATAAGCATTAGGTTGTCTAGTTGCTAGCAGCTGTTTGAGAACACCAGTTTGTGAGACTTGTTTGGTAGATAAAACTAGGTTAGGTTTAGAGCCTATTATCTTGCTTTTTGGGTCATTAGCACAAACACAAGTGTGAACAAAAAGCATTCAGTTAGTGAAAATGAATTAATGTGTCTAACGGAATAATGGTCATATTACCCCATAAGCACAGGCTTCTCTGCATATAGGTAAGGCTCAGTCCAGGACCTTAAACTGCAGTGTTTCGTAACAGAAATGAATGAAGCTGGTGTAACTTCAGGCTTTTTAGATTATTTACTGTCTTGAGAAAACTACAAAGAATTTCCTAGACTGTGGGTGTGACCACCAGCAGAGGTGGACACATCCAACGGAAAACTTGAATGCTACTGCTGTCTATGCAATTATTTTTTAATGTTGCTGAACTTGGTATTTTTATGAGATATACAAGCTATATCCTCTTCTGAAAATTAAACAATACACTCAAATCTCCATTATATCTTCCGTTGAAACTAACCTTAAAAATAAAGCATTTAAGATTTTTACACCTATGCCTGCCAAATTTCCAAGCTTTTTCAAATCTGACCCAAGGTAGTATTAGGTATCTCAGTTCTTTGTTGTAACATTTAATATTAAGCAAACTGGTAATTGGAGTAACTTGCCATGTGAGCCTGCCTGATTCAAAGACTTGAATCCAAGGTAATATCCTCCTACATTCAGATTTCCTGCTTTCATGATTCTGTGCTAATTGCCTCAAAAGTAAAATGATAAATGAATTGATGTGATGCTCTATTCGGTGGGTGTCTTTTGTTGTTGCTTTGAAAATCTGTGCAGAATCGCCTCAGATATGCTTTGGCTTTGAACGYGATTCATATCTGTCCTTTTTAAGTTGCCTTTTTTTTTGCCTTGTTCATTGCCAACACAGGATTATTGTGCCAGCAAATTTGGAGCTGTAGGTTTCCATGAGTCTTTGAGCCATGAATTGAAGGCTGCTGAAAAGGACGGAATCAAAACAACTTTAGTCTGCCCTTATCTTGTAGATACAGGAATGTTCAGAGGATGCAGGATCAGGTGAGTAAAATTCTTCTGCCCTGTGTTTGTGGTGTCATAAAAGTACTTGAAGGTAGCTAAACTGCTACATATTAAAATAAGTATTATCTCTGCTTTAATGTATGTTAGTGTGATGTGTAATCCTGACTCAAAAAAGGGACTTTCTGAATTCAGTATCTTCTGTCCTTTTGTACTTAGGCAACACAAGTTTTGAGCTGTAGTCTTTGTAACTATACTGAACTATATTCACTGAACAGTGAATATAAAAAAAATTGAAGTCTTTGTCCCTGCTGAGGCATTCCAAAGAAAGTGAGTTAATGAACTCTTCACTGAGGTCTGCGGTCCTTTGTGTATCTTATTAATTTGTCTTAATCAAATATTTCAGAAAAGAAATTGAGCCTTTCCTTCCACCCTTGAAACCAGAATACTGTGTGAAGCAGGCCATGAGAGCTATCCTTACAGACCAGCCAATGATCTGCACACCTCGCCTTATGTATATGGTCACCTTCATGAAAAGGTAAGAGCTGAAATGCCAGTTCATTGGCAGTATGATCTACAGAATACTAGTAAAATACATGAGCATGTCCACTTTCTGGATATAAACACTCTCCCACCCACACAGGCCATAGGTGCTACTTTGTTAGAATTCATAAGTCTCTCTCTTGGCTTGCATGAGTGTAGGTTGCTTGCTTGGGAAGTTCCATAAAACTGAGATCCCGTGTATTATGCATCCTTTTTTTACCCTTCTGGTATCTTCCATTCTCCTTACATTCCTATTTTATTTTCAACAGACTTCTCTTTCCATTGTTTGGGTTCCTCTTTAGGAATGGGTCATGAGGCAGCTTCCAGCAAAGGAACCTCTAGCTGTTTGTCTCTAGAACCAGTGTGTAGGAGGCCCTGCCTGCAGATTCGCTAGGACTTGCACAGATATGGTAGATAAACTGAAAATCTGCACATTCAGAACCAATTTTTGGAGTCAAAGTTTGGAGGAAGAACTATTTAAAGGAATTACCTTTTTTGTCCTGTCTAACGCACTACAAGTTTTGAATGAGAACTCTGTTTGATCTGTAACCAGGCTGACATTTCAACGATGCAGGGTAATACAGTAGTTGGCTTGATTCCACTGATGCAACATCACTTGCGTTCTAGTTTACAGAGAACAGCTTCACAGCTGTCTGTGTTTTTTGTAAAAAATCTGTAGTGTGTAGGAGGAATCTTTAAAATATAGCATTGTCTTATTTTTCTTCTGTGAGGAATGGTTGAAACTGAGGACCTTGGTGATTTTTATTCCACTTACAAGACAGTGGTTCTCTTCTGCCTCAAGTCTCTCATGGTGGACAGGATCACCAAAGACTAAAGGAGCCTTTAACACTCGCCTCTTTCCTCGAAGAGAGTATGTATGTGTCTCTTCTGCCAAGAAATCAAGGCCATTGTCAGCATCTTTAAGAACTAGCTTCTTCAACCAGAAGCTCAGAGGCTGCTTCAGTGCTCTCTGCACAAGCAGGGCCTTATGCAGCAACAGTCACATCAAAGGCCCTTTGGGTTGTCTTGCGTTCAACACTTTAGCTTCCAACAGGGAGATCAAAGCTTCTGTATAATCCATGCCCCAGGCAGCAGCACTTAGATCAAAGGCCCTCCAGTGGCTACTGCACAAGCAGTACTACTGGCATGGAGGACATCTGTACCAGTGACATCTACTTCTCAGTGCTTCAGTGGTCATTACTCCTAATGGCTAGATTGTGTGCATTGCTTTCCACTGAATGAGTGTAATGAGTGTCTGCCACTATTTCCAGGGCCTGAGGAAATCCCATCTTAGTCCTTCACTAGAGCCCCTGAGTACTATACTTGAAATAAAAGTAATATTTTGTGGATGTGGGAAGGAGGGGAGGGTCTGTAGCCAGGTATCCATCACATAGTCACCTCTTGGAATTTTATCTGGAGGGGGGAAAAAGGAAATTGCTCTCTTTACTTCAGACCTCTCTTTTTGAGGATGGATGATTGAGTTTAGAATATAAGTCAAGGTTGTTAGACATCTGGTGATCAAAGAATGGCATTAACTAATGTTAATCCCACATTAAAGAATATCTTAAATGTCTGATGACCTCTGCTGATGTGGCTTTGAGCAGATGCTTTGCTTTTAGTAGGCCTTCTGTGATGCCCTTAACCCCTGTCCCCCCCACCCCCCACCCCCACCCCGCCCTTTAAAACAAGCTGTCACACTGCTTGTGAAGAAGCAGCAGGAAATCTGGTCTAAGCTGGAGGCATGTGAATAAGTAGCTTCTTCCTCCTTTCTGCTTGCCTGTATGGTTGGGACTCTAGAATTTCAATTTTCTCTCTAAGTATCTCTGTGAAATAAAAATCCTTTAAGTCTGTTAGGAAGCCTCTCCAATAGCTACTTTGTTGCTTTTAAGGAGACCAAGTACATAGTGTAAGCAGAGGTTTTGTTTTATGCTGTCTTCTAACAGTTTTATAACCTCTTTTTCACAGTATTCTGCCCTTTGAAGCAGTTGTGTGCATGTACCGGTTTTTGGGAGCAGACAAGTGTATGTACCCTTTCATCGCTCAAAGGAAACAGGCTACAAACAACAATGAAGCAAAAAATGGAATTTAACACTGTTTTGGATGGACTAACATTTAGAGGTGAATACGATAACATTATGTGACTGAATTGCGAAGTGCACTTGCATCTAACAGATGCAAATGTCAACATCTTACTGTGGCATTCTCTTGGGTCCTAAACCTGTGTATTGAACTCTAAAAGTCAATGTTTTTTTATATACTGTAAATAAAACTGACTAGAGTACTCAGAAAATGTGATAGGTAAGCAAAGTGAATTTACAATGTAGCTGCCACCATTGTCCTTTAGAATATCACTGTATGTACAGTAAACTAGTCATACTACTTCTTGTAGGGATGCACTGTGTGATATCTCTTTGTCAGCCTGCCAAGGTTTATAAGAGCTGTCTCCAACTAGAAGATGCAATGTTTCAGAAATTGTTTGTCTTTCCCTATGTTATTTGGGAAGGGGGAGGGAGGGAAATCTTGAGATTTAAGCTACTGCTCATGACCTTTTAGCAAATTCAAGGAGAGTTTCTGAATGCATCTCTTCACTTGTTCACCCAAGCTCTCTAAAGGACACATGGCCAAATTGTGGTGTAATTCTCTTTTGTAGCAATTGTGTGTGTTCTATTTAAACAAAGATAAAAAGAAATTTGTAAGTCTCTGCTGATTCAAAGGCAAGTGAATGTCTCAAATACTCTTAGAGCAAACTTGTACTGGGCATCTGGTTTTCTAGGAATGCAGTCAGTGATTTAAACTGACTTTTTTAAAGTCACTTGATTTGAAATATGCTCTGTTCTGTTTCCCTCTATATGTCAGAGTCCAATCTAATATTAGGGACTATATGTTTCTTTTCTTCCTCCTCATTCTTACTTCTGACAGAGTTCTCCCACCCCCCCGAGGAAGCTGTTGTATTAAATTTCTGTAACTGGACTTGTGCCTAAAAGACAAAGCAACTCAGCTGAGATACAA
Organism: Phoebastria nigripes; assembly: GCA_035582835.1. Lineage (NCBI taxonomy): Eukaryota > Metazoa > Chordata > Aves > Procellariiformes > Diomedeidae > Phoebastria > Phoebastria nigripes. The sequence continues at coordinate 657,482 of JAYKAV010002868.1, read as the reverse complement.
ACTGTTTATGTAAGTGCTGGTCATATGCCAATTATTAGCAAAGGAAAAATAGAGTAATGCCTGATGCAACTCTACATGCGGAATATGGAAGGGTGTAAAGATTTTTTTTGAGTTGTACTCACATTGTAGAACAGCAAATGACATTTTTACAGTATTTTTTGTAAAGCAAACAATTTTGTGCCTTGAATAATTTGGTAATCTGTATTAGTGAAGCATTGTAAAAGTGAACTTCTACCTCTGTATCTTAATGTATACCATCCACTTGTAAACTACTATTGGACAAATTGTGATTACTTTTTTAGAATGTCTTGTTAAATAGTGACCAATGCCTGTGGTTATTAAAGTAAGCCACCTTTTCCTTAAAACAGTGATTGCAATGCTTTCTTGAAAGACTGAACTAATGCAAACTACTTGTGCGTGTTCCTTAGCTCTTTAGTATCAGCACAGTTCAAATATTTATTGCTCGGTTCCTGTATTCACTTTGTCAGCTACATGGTTTACAGTGGAATCTCTTAAGTCTATCAGTAAGTACTGTGAAATTAGGCTTTAGGAGCTGATGGTTTTCTCTAGTTTCTAAACTCATTGATGAATTAACTGGTCAAAGAGCTTTTGAAGAATATTCATTTTGGTTTTCTATGGAGCTTCATTTAGATCTACATAAAAATGACCTGGTGTGGATGCAGTTTTAATGAATTAAAAAGTAAATGTAGTTTCAATACAGCTGCAGTTAGTACTACATATTTATATATATATCATACATACAAAAAAAATCGGTATCTGTGTGGAGAATAGTGTTGTTAACTAAGCCTGTTTAGAAATTAATCTAAAGTAGAAGAAACTGTTTACATTAGCCCTTACTCCAAATTCCATGCTCCTTTGAAAAAGGCTCTTAATGACTTCCCCAGGGCCAAATTAACTCCCATGTTCTTACAGCAAAGTCACTAAGAGCAAGTACAGCACATTTCATTCTATTACATAGCATCATTTTAATGCACATTTGTTTTTCTAAGATGTCTCAATCTACATTGCTGTCTTGGACTAAGAAGCAACTTTTAAAGTTTGATATATTGATACTCAAGACACTTATTAGCCTGACAGAAAAGGCAAAATAAGAAGCTGACCAGTAATACCAAGTTTCTGTAAAACATCATGCCACTCTAGAATGGTGTTATAGGCTTACTTAAAAAGCAAGTTTCAGGGCTTGTAGAGTTCTACTTTAATTATCGAATACATTGTCATCCTGGTTTCTCTGAATTTACTACCATTCCAGAAATATCATGGTCCATCTCAGTTCTTGAACTGTGTGGTGGAGGGGTGACTTGTGTGCTCGGTGAGCATGTTTCTAAAACTTGTTCAGACCCTTAACTTCTGATCTCCTATTCAAAAGTCAATTAGATACACACAGAGAAAGGGGATACCAGATACCTTGTAGATCTGGTGAGAATTGCTTAAGTGCTTGTGGGGAGGATCTTTGAGGCTAATTTTATATTATTCTAATTTGTCAAGTAATAGCAAAGTTATTGCACACAACATCCCTGGAGACAGCCATGGCTCCAAACTTAACAAACTGGATAGTGCTTGTCTTGCAGAATGGGAGACTGAGCTTAAATTCAGTTCAAGCCTCCAGAGAAACAAATTCAGTGTTAGTTTTTCCTGATACAGACGAGCTGTTTTAGAAACAATCCTGAAACTTCTGTCACCTCCAGTCACACCCTAAAAAACCAGCTCATAAAGAAGCTGGTCACCTGTCCAAGAGGGTTTTTTGTTGACTTGATGGCTTCCCAGTTGCATGGGTGACTCCTACGAAGCAGGAAGAGAAGACTTTGCCTGAGGATGGAGTGGGAACTGGGCTTTCCCCTGTTTAGATTACCCTAAACTGCTGCAAATACCATGTGATGCTGAGAGTTTCCTTTAACACTACGATCAGAAACTATGAGAATTGTTGTGGCTACATCCCAATTAATGATAGACTGCATTATTTCAGCACAAAGCCAGTGCAGTTTAAGTAGCTTGGGTGAAAGTATTAATTTAATACTTTAAACTAGTAACTTGGTGTAGGAATGTTTTTCTTCATTCTGTAGGACAATACTGTGAAAACTTAGTTTTACACCCAGATGAGCCAATATAGGTGCACCTCGTGGTATCTTCCTGTCTTTGTCTTGCTGTAACAACCAGATGGGATAGGCAGTTGATGGAAGTTTTCTCAGAAAGCTCCTATTTTAATAGTGCTAAGCTTATAGTCGTGTAAACAAGGTGTATGAAGATCATTCTATAGCACTGTACTTCCCAGTAAGTAGGACAAATCACACCCTTATCTTGGTACATCTACAGTGGTGCTCTAGGGTTAACAGTCAGTGGAGAGAAATCGGCGCTACGTGATTTAGGGACTTGAGGGTTTTTGGCGTGTTTTAGTTGTGTTCCTATCTGGTGATTAGATACTTTCGCAACACAGGAGCTGGCTGCTTTCTCACTACAGAAGATGTCTGGATGACTAGTTCAGACATTATTATCTGTGCTTGGTTAGAGGAACGGTACCTTAAGAGTTTGTATGTATACTGTTTAAACCAAAGCTCAGAAGGTGTGAGATAACTTTTTCCCTCTCTGAGGAATAAACTTCCTCACATTTGCCCTGTGGAAAGTATATGTGCATAGACAGTTGCTGCAATATAACTGGTATGTCAGAAGTGTGTTCACAACCAGGCTTACCTTGTGGTAGCTTACTCTTGGGCTTACGCTTTAAGAATTTGTTTGTGTAGTTCCCACATAAATGTCTACACAAATAGTTCTTTAGCACCAGGCTCTTTCCAGTGGTGCCCAGAGACAGGGCAAGAGGCAATGGGCACACACTGAAACACAGGAGGTTCCTTCTGAACATTGGGAAACACTTTTTCACTGTGAGGGTGACCGAGCATTGGCACAGGTTGCCCAGAGAGGTGGTGGAGTCTCCATGGAGATTTTCAAAAGTCATCTGGACATGGTCCTGGGCAACCAGCTCTAGGTGGCCCTGCTTGAGCGGGAGGGTTGGACCAGATGACCTCCAGAGGTCCCTTCCAACCTCAGCCATTCTGTGATTGTTCTAGAAAAAAGGAAGCCTGGTTTCTGGTTAGTAGACATGCTGTGAACGTAAATTAGTGTTTCTTATGAGCTTGACCATGTAGGAAGGAAATGTAGAGTAATCTGAATTCACATCTCCTATACCCACCTCCTATATGGACAGTCCCAATGGGCAGTAGAGCCTGGATTAATCTCAGTAACTTTATATAGCTAAATGGGAGCCTGTAAACCTAGACTTTCCCTCTATCCGTATGACAAAGGTGTCTAGGGGAGCAAACTTATCCCTCTAAAATCTGAGCTGTTCTCCAAGTGAGTCTTTCTTTTCTTCTATTCCCTAGTCTTTAAAAGGAATCTGGGGTCGCCAGGTTTCTAAACTGGGTGTACCCATTAAGTAATTGGGGTGAGTGAGAGAAGACAAGTTTGACCTTCAGTATCTTTGCTTTTGGTCTTAGTAGTTTCTCGTACCATGTACTTGTTGGTTATTTTATGTATTTATTTAGTTGCAGCTTGGAGCATGTAAGCTAGATGCCCGATACAGYATAAATTGTTCTTTCCACCACCCGGTTAGGCCTGTTCGGGTGGTGTATGTAGAGTTGTTAACGCACACTAAGTGTGTACTTTAACTTACATCATACTGACTTGTGCAGAAGATCTCTAAGAGAGGTAAGCTAATCAGGAACAATACCCTTTTACTTCATAATGAATAAAWAATTCTGGAGCAATCATTATTCTTTGCATTCAAACACCATCATTGTCTGTCATAACTTTTGTGTGTAGACAAAATCTGATGAGCCTTGTCTTCAGGAGCAACTTAAGAAAATTCAGAGGAATCAAAGCTGTGTAGTGAATGCACATAAATTAAAGGATTAAGTTACGGACCACTATGGTTCTAAAAGTGTGCATCTGCGCAAGAGTTTAACACATATAAAAGCATTAACTTAACCTCTGAATTTGATTCCTAATTTTCCTCCGTGTCTCTGAGTAGACAAGTCCTAAGCACCTGTTCAACAAAACCAGATGATCATAACACAAATGGTAATCTGGTAAGTATTTAGCCTCAGAGTCTGTTTCTGTCCATTAATGCTTTAAACCCAAGTTTTCCAAGTACAGAAACTTTGGGGCTCTGCTCAGTTTTCCATTGCTGCCAAGTTCATACCCCACGAACAGGAAATAAAACTGTCTGTCACAGAGATAAGGTCTTCTAACAGCCCTCAAAACAGGGGGTTAGGCAGAACTGGTTGGTGAGGGCACCCGATTTAAGGCTGACTTTGTCATGAAGCTCTTAACCCTACATTCCAGGTGTTTAGTCACACAGCTGCTCCCCTCCCTTGCAAAAAAAGCAAAGTCTAGGGACAGTCCCCAACAAAGTGTGTGTTTTATGTAGTCACATAAAACCCAAAAACCTGGTATCATAATTAGGCTGTCATGTTTCAGCCTGGCCATTAAATGCTGATGTAGGTAATGACAGAAAATACGGCTTTATCATGCCATCAAAGAAATGAAGAAACTAACTTTATTTAAACATAGTTTAAGTGGACAACCCAAATATTTAAAATAACTTTAGAAGTAACATTCCAGCTTACATACTTATCTATCTGCTTAATGCTGACAGTACACAAACAATTCATTTCTTCCACAAAAAAAAGCTTTTGAGCTAAATGATGAATGTGCGGAAGTCAGGATCAAGTGTGTGTGTGTGCGTGTGTGTGTGTGTGTGTGTGTGCGCGTGCGCGCGCGCGTAAGTTAAATCGGCAGGATGTTTGTTTCCCTTTTCCTAAACAGGGCAATTGTAGCTCTTAGCCAAGGAGCCGCAATGTATTTTGAAAAAACGAAACCTTTAAACGTATCCCTGTCTGTACAGGCTGACCAAACTGCCTTCAAAATATTAGCCTGTTCTGATCAAAAACATTTCGGCAAACAATGTGCCTGGGCCAGTGTCTATGGCACTGGGATAACTGGAGCCTTTCTTTCCTAATCCAATTATCGATAAAAGCTGCTGTGGCAGTGAGACATAGGGAACAGCTAGAGCTGAGCCACTAGGAAAGCTAATAGCTGTATCTGGGGACAGGTTTTTAGCAGGAGAGGAAGAATGGGGTGCTATGGCTCTAGGGATCTCCCCTCCATACCCCGCGCTAGCAGCTTCTGTTGCAGAGTGTGTGCATGCACAGCGTCCCGCTCATGTGCTGACATCCAGTCCTCTCTTCTCATCACAGCTGCAGGCAGCCATAGTCCTGAGCTCATCTACCGGTCCTCATCTACACACATCCCTGCTGAGAAGTTATTCTGGAGTAACTATGCTTAAGTGTGTGCCTGTGTTTGTGCATGTGTGTGTGTACCCTTACGTTCTGCAATAAGCGTAAGCTGTTCCAGGCTAACTTAAACAAGAACAGTGCTCTGGAGTAAGAAGTTCTGTGCTCTGGGACTTATTCAGGACTAGCCAGTGTGTTTTGCATGCCTGTCGTACCCTCATCTACATCAACTGTCACGTCTAAACAAGCCCTTAGAAGACAATTACAAACTTTCATTGGGATGCGTCCACTTAAGCTACGGATAAGCAAAGTTAGCTTAAACTCATTCTATTTTCTTAACAGGCAAGAACATTTTGATCCACTGTTTAGAACAAAACCTTACTCGATAGAAGTTAGGTCTTTACATACATCAGTAGTTAATGGGCAGGCAGAAGCGTGCCAGCGTGATTAGGATGTTAGGTTTTCCTGCCATGCTGAGAGCCAGGAATATTGACCTTTCCAGCTGTTTTAGAAAGGAGCTCCTGGCTAGTTAAACCTCTGGCATGTAAGGTGAGGAGTTTCATGTCAACAGCAGGATCGGAGGAGAGGGTGGAATTAAGGTCTCCCAAGTATCCCGAAATTGAGCTAGTGTCAGTGCTCATCATTTTTTGGGTGTCTGCACAGAAGTTTCATCACCAGTTCTTGTCTTGTTACTCCTCCTAGTTCAACCTCGCTTCTGGTAGCAACAGTGGGAGCCTGCAGATACAGCTCCAAGGGACCAGTATTTCCTCAAGGCCTCCGCTTTCCCAGGGCTTGCCTGTGAACTGCAATGCTTGAAATGCTGAGGATTGCCAGCTTCTTGTCCAGCAAGTGCTCACAGTGGTGGGAAATAAGCATGAGGCAGATGAGACCAAGGCTTCCAGTGGAGGGATCATAAACTAGAACAGTCCAGCAAAAACATTGATACATGGATTTTCTCATCTCTCGCTTGTATCCACAATCCAAACAACCTGATAAGAAATGCCAGCTTTTCTCTGCTTGCAGTGACTCAAAATAAAAATCATTTAAACAATTGCTCTCTATATTTTAATTCTGAACTTACAGAAGTGACCACTTCTCTGGTTGTTTAACTAACAATTTTGACATTTAAAAATAACATGTGGCTCACATACTACATAATCTGTTAGCACGTGCAAAATAAGGCACTTTGTTATTCCCAGACCTAAACTGGGAATTTCTGAGGAATACTAGGGTGGTTCTGAAAATGCAGGTTGAACAAGCGATAGTTCAGTCTGGTCTAGCATTCTTTCACATCACAACTAGAACAAATGGAGCAATTAGAAGATGTGTAAGTGTCCTTACTAGACGAGGGAACAAACTAAGCTCTCTGCAGTAATGCCAGGTCTATGAAGAGGTTATAAGCTTTGGGAGTAAGTTTTAAAAATAATTTGAACTATATTTTAATATGGAAACCTTATTTATAGACAGAGCACTTCTGAGGCACAGCTGTTGGTGAGATGGTGTTTTCTCAAGGAAATAACTCATTTCTCCTTCACTGAAAGAGAACGGTAGTAACTTTCACCAAGCCACTGTCTAACTCAAGTTGGGGCTGGGGCTGGGACTGGGACAGGGACTGGAAGAAAAGTTGTGCCCAAGTTCTCCATTCCTGGAAAAGACAGAAGATTTTAGCTGAAATTAACAAGTACAATAGACTTGGAGGTAAGTGTTCCCAGAGTCTCCAACAAGCAGCTTTTAACTTTCTCTGGCTTTTTGGTATTATAAATATTCGCAGTCCCCTGTGAAGGTTCTCCTCTGAAGACCTAGAGCATCTAATAAGAACAGTCAGGTCAGCCAAGGCAGCCCCTTTTTATTGAAGGGGCAGAATTGCACATGAAATTCCATGACCCTTGAGCTTGTGGGACCCAGGTTTCTTGTTTTCTCAAAAAATGCATATTTTCATTTTTGCCTTCCTCCTGATGCTTGAATGATCAGATGTGGAGATGCTGTCAGTGTTCCTGGGATTCACCTTGGGAAGCCGAGCCTTTGTTACTAAATATTTGGAATTGGACCTAAAACTATTCTCTCACTGGGGACTCATAACACAATCTGCTGCCTTGAAAATTCTTACACGAAACAGCTTGTGGGACTGGGATGGCTGGGAAGCGGAGAAACTAATACGGCACTCTGGGCCAGAGGGAGCAAGGCAGAGCAAAAGCTAAAGCCCACTGGGAAATTCATTAACCGCAGCTCCTACAGCTGCTGTAACTTCCTGTTCTGTCACTGTCTGGAGTTTTTCCTCAAGTCCCACTCCCTGAAGACAATTCCAGTGTCATGGTCAGGACTCTGAGGTTTCTCACCTGCCGAGGTGCTGCATCCTCACTTCCTCTCCCTGCTGGGGGTGACAGGTCTGACCCCGGGGGGGCCAGGAACCAAACCGCATGGGCAATGCAAGAGCTCCCCATCTGTCATGTCATTCTCACGAGGGGAAAAGGGAAGTTATTTACCATCATCTTCGTGCTTTTGCTTCTCTCCCAGTCTACACTGGGAAGTTTCACATGCCCACAATGAAACGGGAGAGATAGTTACCACTTGCAGGCTGGCCCATGCACAGGGGTGATTTTTCTAGCCCAACCTTCTGGGCTGGAGAAGTTGCCCCTTAAGCCGTTGTGCTGCATTGTCCACCTACAGCCCTATGAAAGCATCTCTAGCCCCAGAAAAATAAAACACAAGGCCAGAAGCAGAAAGCACATATCCTAACTCCCATTTCACCTGGCAGAAGAAGAGACTGTGAGAATATATGTGCGTGAACAGGAGTGTACATAGATGTACATAGATGGCTGGGGCTCTCTGACCCCTTGGGCAGAGCAGTGTCTGCAGGTAGCTCCAGTGCCCCCGTAGGCAGTCGTTTTCTGTCAAGCACCTTTGACTTCTCCCCAGGGAAGGAGCCAGTTGCACATGCAGCTTTTTCAAACAGAAAGGCACCACACATGGAAGAACCTCACCCCTTAAAAAGGACAATGCAATGCATCAGTTGCTGAAACGTGCAAGAGAAGCCCTTCCTGGCCTCGCCAGTACCCTGGTCTCTGAACAGCATGTTGTGCCCACTGGCACTATCAGCCATGTGCAGCGGTACCCTCGAGGAATGGCTCCAGATCAAGTTAAGCCATTCCACATGGCATCCGTGGTTGAACTGCTTACTTTTCAAGGATCAAGGTTGTTAGGCCAGATCTGTCACTTGCAGCCAACCAGGCAGGCTCCCATTAAAAGTAGTGGGACTCATTGGGAGGTGGAGGCTTTCTCTGTTGAAGCAGCCACTGCTTGTGTGCCAGCAGCAGCAGAATAAACCCAAAGGATTTCTCTTTTAGTCTATAAATAGTCGTCTTCTCATTAGATGGCCTGGCGGCAGTCTGGACTAGACAAATTGTTGACTTTCCACCCGGTGTCCCGTGAAAGGGTCATACTGCCGTTCTGTTTTACAGCTTCACCTGTCCTGTGCCAGTGCTGAAGTCCCTGGCTTACGGCAACCCAGCCGTGAGTTCAGGCTGAAGCTCCCCAGACGAGCAGGACAGAAGAGCTGGAGAAGGACAACTGAGATGCAAAGGGGAGGAAGGCATAAAGGCTTGCAGGAGACCCTCCTCAGACAGCGCTGTGTAGCAGTACTGTGTTTCCAGTCATTAAATCACTGCCTGCTGTGCCTCTGAGCGTTCCACTGGATTGTTCAGGCTACAAATTCCTGGTAAAAATTGTTATTTGGATCTCACACATTACTAAAAAAAAATAGTTTGCATGTCATCTTAACTGCTGGATCATCTCGCTTCTTTGCAAATCCTTGCTGCATGAGTACCTCTGCCTTCTTCCCTAGATAGTCATGCTGTGTTAGGTTGAACCACAGATTTTCATCCTGGTCTAAGTCTTTGAGTTTGCAGTTTACCTCACTTGGACATTTCATTTAACTACTAAATCCGCTTCACATGTCAGATCTGTAGACGTCTAAGCAGTGAGCGCGCTTGCAAAGAGCAGTGGTTATTAGCACACGCAAGGCAGACTCGCATTTGAAAGCAAAGCTCAAACACAGAGAAACAGAATTTTATGTCTACCATGCATGAAAAGCAGATCCAGCACACGAAAATAGCCCCCTAGTTCTTAAATCTGTATTTTGAACTGACTTTCAACCAGGTGTTTCCACTTTAATTTGATCCCAGGCATTCCTAGAGGTGATGTAAGATCCAGATCCACAAGGTAATAATGAAGTCAAGAGTTGAAAAATTATCAAGGCCTAATCTGGCAATTTAGTCCCTTGTAAATCATTGTGGTTAGTTATTGCAGGGCCATTCTTACCAGTCAAGTTCTCTTGAGACTTAGCATTAACTTCACCACCTGTTTGACTGTCAAAGAGATAAATTTCCTTGAAGGGAATCTTCCACTCCTGACTTTATTTATGACTGGGGGGAAGAGGATGGATTGACTGGGAAACTTCAACAGCAAGGGTCTGCATATGCTGAATCAGAGTGATGCAATTCATTTAATCTGTTTGATACTACACATAAGGTCCCAAAATGAAACATATAGGTTTAAGAAATTCTTCTGGCCTGTTTGCTGGACGGAAAGCTCTAATGAAATGTAGTCAATTGCTGCTTTTTCTTCTTCTTCTGTTTTTTTTAAACAATCAGACCCAAAAGTCAAAAGATCACATCAGAGCTATTCTGTAACCTATTACTGCATGTCTTTCAGAGCACCTGTGCGCTCAGCATCCCAATGGCTAATACCCAAAAAGTGTATCAATGATTTTGAAAAAGCTCCTCTACTGGGGGATAAACAAAAACCCAGGATAATAAAAATAGCCCAGTGGGATGGATCCTTCAGCTAGCTGCCTGGGTTACAGGAGCAAACCATGTGAGAACTTGTAGGCTCTGAGCTCTGTTAGTGAACTGAGCAGCTTGTGTCTTGAATCAAAGATAAAGCAAAATGCTTTCACAAACTCAAGCTTGAGGCTTCTACACTAAGCTCAAATTGCTGCTCAGGCTTTTTTTCTTTTTTTTTTTTTTTTTTCCTTCTGTTAGGAAAGTCCTTTGAAACAACTGAAACTTGAGTGGACTAGAAGTAAAGAATAAAAAAGAGATTTTAGGTTTTTAAATCTGTTATTTCCTGCACATACCAGTTGCTTCTGACAATATTTTCTTGAGTTTCTTCAGTTTGAAATTATAACAGCTTATAATGTGGGGTTTGTAGAGAGAGATACCGGGTATTGACACACACACGGATGCCACAAAACTCTCAGCCTCACCTCCTCTCATTCAGTACCCTGAATCTGCATCCAAACCACACAGCTTGTTCTGTGTAAAATCTGTCCAYGTGGCAAGCAATTTTCTACTGCTTGCAGCAGTTTTGCATATATTTGTCATAAGTGGTACTATATCAAACCCAGCCAATTGATGCTGCCTCTACCGAAAGGCAAGAAAAAGGGTTCCACGGCTTCTCTACCCCATCAGTGTTCCTGACCACAAAAAGCAACTAGTGTAAAGAAACCTTTTACCTGAATTTACACTGAGTGTCTCATTTCCTAGGCTTTTTAGAGGTATTTGTTTTGTTATTCTGTACTCTTGGAGACTGCTGGCAGCGGTGGAGGGGAGGCTGTGCCTGCATTGGCACGAGGGGAGAAAGCTCTTTGTTCCTCCAGGCTGATTTACCTGCTAATGCAGTGAGAATAACCAACAAGCTGTTCTTTATCATCAGGGGTTTTTCAAAGATTTATGGGAAGGTGTGGGGTTGCGAGGGGAGGGGACATCCTTTCAGCCAAGGAGAATATCTGTATTGAGAGATGTAAACTAAGGAACAGATCGATGGAGAGGAATCTGCAGAGCTCTGGAAGATGCCATGAGCAAAGCTGGGAATAAAAATGCATCTTAAGGAACTGGACAAAGTACGTAAGATGATACAGAGTTAAGGGAATACTCAGGATATGATTTGGAGATGTTTCTTTTCAGGGTGTGAACCCTGCATGCTCTTTATATTCAGCTGTACAGTGGGCAATGCCAGGACTGTGGTCTTCAGCACTGGTCCTATGCTCCCTGGTAGGAAATGGGGAACCAGAGCCGAAGCCCTCAAGCACTTTTGAGGGCACTAGAAATGTCTCCATGTGGGTGGAAGCCTTTCTAGGCTCCCTGGGAACACAGGGTCAATCAAGCTGTCAGTGAGGATATACTCAATACCCTTTCTAATGCCTGCTGGCATTTCTGGAAAAGACTGGCAAGTTTCAGGTCCAGAATCCCAGCAGTCCACAGCCCAAAACACCTTGGGCTGTTTACAAACCATTCACTCAGTTAAATTCATTACATTACTTTTGATTATATTAATGTTACCCTTTTTTTGACCCAAACTTTAGCCAAATTTGTGGAGCTGCAGGTGTTGCATGGGAAACCAAGGATGGAGTCAGCTGTCTCTCTGAGGCAATCCTGTTTACTTACAAAAAAATTCAGAAACTATGCTTTCCCTGGAGGTCTCAAGCTGCAGGTGACAGTCCTTTGCTCCCTGTTTCACGTCGCTGTCAGCTAGCGCTCTGCTCAGGATACTGCCTCTCCCCAGGCTTTTCTCAGAATCACATTTCTGGACAAATTTAGCAATGCAGGAATCGCCCAGGCAGCATAGGAAGGGGCATGACACCGCAGCCTGTTTTTGGGGAGCCTTGGTAATACATTTTTGAAACTGGCTGGTCACTGTGGTAAAAAAGAAAATACAGAAGAAGAGACCAGAATTCAGTGGCTTTCCAGACAGTCCCACAACGTTCAGCTGTGGAGCCATGGTCCTGTCCGTGCTGCCTTGCTGGCCCAAGAGCCTTGCTCGCTTCTGGCCCAGCTTCAGCCAAGGAAGGCTCTGGGAAGCTGCGTGGTGGGAAAGGTCCTTTCTCATGCAGGGGTGGCATAGCTTTGACTACTGCTTCCTTCTTCAGTCAAAATGTTTCAGGTTTGTTTCCTAGAAGAAAGACCCACCCTTTGTCAGGGACCCAGTTTTCTTTCTTTTCTTGGCCTACAGGCCAAATGAACATTCAAAGCAAGCTGGGAGAGGACAAGTGCATCTTGATGCCCCAGCGATAAAGCGACTGAGGAGAGCAGCTTGCAGATTTTTTTCTTGCTTTTTGCCTAAGTCAGGCCAGCCAGACCTGTAAGGTTCTTCCTCCGTGCGACCAGACCTCCTCCAATTTCCAAATTTTGAGCAGCTCAGGCAACCAGATGTCCACAGTTCCCTGACAAATTGCTTCTGCAGCACATCAGCCCCACTTACTGCACATGAGCAGTCAGGTCTGTGCATGCATAGGGTGTCCTATGTGTCCAGGCTGCTCAGCTCAAGCAAGTGTCCTATACTGCCAGGCTGGCTTTAAACTCTCATCTCTTGCCTTTAGTGCCTATAGCCTTCCTTTGCCTTCATCTGCAAACTGGGGCTATTTGTATCCTCTACTGACCTGGGCAGACTGCAGGCAAAGCGTATGGGAGACTTGCTGATAGAAGGTGTATTTGTGTACGTGCAAAATAATTGCATGATCTACAGCCAATTTCCCTCCTCTGTGATGCACCAGAGTCTTCAGTGAGAACCACGCTTTGATAGGAGAGCTGGGAGATGGCTCTGGCTTTTGCGGGCCAGGAGCTTAGGAGCAGCGTGGAAAAACACGGTAAAAGGGGTGAGAGGCTGTGATCTGATGAATGCTTTGGAGGACGGGCTTGGCTGGCCAAGGTGACAGGGACCCGGGAGGACAGGGAGGGCAGAGGGAGCTGATAAGGGCAAGCACCAAAGTGAACGAGGATTGACTCCAAGTGGAAGCCATCTCCCTGTACATAAGCGTAAAAGAAGTGAATGGGCTTGTGCAAGTAATTCATTCTGGCATTTCTTAACTGTTGAGTCCTTGCATCACTTAATTACARTATTTTTCACTGTGTTGATAAGAACATATAAAACATACATATGCTTAAGATATATTAAAATGAAAAAAATACCCCAGTGCTTCCAAAATAACATTGGTCTAATTAACCCTTTCCCAATCCCTCTTTCTAAGTGTTATCTTTTGAAAAATGAGCAAGAAAGGCTGTAAAAGATAAAGCTGAAACTGGAAGAGCCAATATAATCAGGGCTGCGCAGAGATTTGGGGTTGAGTCCCACTGGCTATTTTTAAAATATAGCCCTATAGAGAGAGTTTGTGTGTTCAAAGGTATGAATTAAGGCCATGTGAGTCCTAACTCTGAATTTCCTGGCCCGTGTCAGTCTAAGCCATTATAAAAATGTGTGTATAGGGGTGTGGGTACTTATAATTCATGCTTTTCAGCTATCTGAGATGATACACTTTTGTGTTGTTTGTGTATGAAATTTAACAAAGAGCTTGGAAGAACAAAGCCTGAAGAAGTAAATCTTCAATTATAATTTGAATACACACTCTTAATTATGAGAAAACAGCCAAATTGGCCATTAATTTTCCAAACATGTGAGTTTAAGATGATTTACTGGCAATTGGGTGTGTGCACATGTACACAAGTTGCTTGCATCCAGCTTTACAAGAAATCTCAGAAAATATCCCAGTCTGCTTTACAGAATTACAGTAAGAAGAATGTGACACCCTTTGCCATTATGTTTGCTGCCAGTGATTCAGGCGGGGGTGGTGGGGGAAGGGGAGAGCTTTTGGCACAACAGCTCAAGGTCCCCCTACACTTGAACTTTGAATAAGCAGTGACTGTATCTTCGGGAGAACTGTGGGTGTTAGAGCAGGACAGTGAGATAGAGTGAGAGTAAAAATACCTCAGCAGGGGTTTTCCTTCTGCTTTATGGAAAATGATGCAAAACCATTCGTGAATTCCTTGTAATGGGAGTGAAAAGGGACACAGGATTTATTTTTTTTTCGATTAAGGCAGACAGCGGTTTTGCGAGGTCATCATTCTTAGTCACAGCTATCTCACGGCGGCTGAGTAGCTTTTCTGTCTTCACCTGCTGCATTGCTCATCCAGTGCCCTGGGAGACTCTCCTCCTGACCAGGTTTGAGAGGGCTGTTTGGATGAGAGGCGCTTTTAAAAACAGATTGTACTTCCTTGTGACTAATCCCTTTCTGATTTCTTTTTGGTGATGCAGAGCCATCTCCGGCCGAAAGTGTGGCTGATGCTGCATCTATTGATCGCTCCAGGGACTTGCCCATTCATCTTTGCCCTGGAGGAACAGCTCAAGAAATGTCTGAGAGGGTTGGAGCCTTTCCCATAGTCCTTGCACGTGTGGGACTACCGGAAAGCAAGGGTTAAAGGGCAGCGTGACCCTGGCACAATTCCAGGATCCCAACCCTTGCCACATCCCAGGGCTGAGAGACTGAGCCCAGCCCTCCTGGGGTTTTGTTGAGGGCAGAGTGCCCGGCTCAGTTGGCCCATCCCCACAGCCAGGGGACTTTGCAGCAGCTGGGCTCCTTAGTGGTGTTTCCCCCCAGCCAAGCCCCTGGGAGGGGGTGGTGAGCAGCTGAACCCCGTCCTGCATTGACACCATGCTTGCCTCCACCCATGCTTAGGGCACTGAGAAGACCCTGTTATCGCAGTCCCCCAAATGTTTGAAATGAGGGATGAGGAACCCCGGTGTGAAAGAAGAAACATTCACATCTCAAAGATCAGAGAAAAATCTGCATTGCAGACAACAGCCTGTGAGAAAGGCATGCTGCCCACTGAAAAACCATAAATGCATTTACCTGCACACACACAGATACACCCCATTTACACAACCAGCACCCACTGGGCTCTCCCTCTTCCTGCCTGAACTTAACTAAACATATAAATTTGTTTTCCACATAGATTTTGATAAAGATGTGGGCACTTCAAATATATCTATCTCATGTGTTATGATTAAAACCCATGTTAGACCAACCCATATAACCAGCTTAAGTCTTTCCTCTCACTTCAATGGTCATTGCATCAGACCTGCAGCTAGTATCTAAGAGCTTCCTGACTGCTTATAATTAAACTGTATCCCTGAAAATATCACTAAATCCTATCAAATTCTTCTCATTTTTCCTTCCAAAGCAACTCTACCCTTATGAGTTGAGAATTACGTACTATACCTCATGGCAGGTTTTTAAATAACATACCAGAACTGTGTTTGCCACTTGCTAGCCCTAGTAAATTTGATATTTACACTGTCATCAGCTAAAGTGTGTTGGGCTCCTGTTGTGTGACTTTGGGGATTTGCTGGGGTTTCTATAAAACACAGGCCAGCTGCAACAGTGAAGGCAGTTCAGTTTAATAAGCCAATAAATACATTTAATGACTCTCATTATGTCTCGCAGTGATATCTGGTTTTAAAGTGCAAGTGTTAGCCCGAGTAGAATGTAAAATAGAAAGTCCCCTGCTGAAATGCTGCAGTCTGTGTGTGCGTGTGTACATACATAAACACACACACACACACACACACATGCATATAAACCCATTGGAAGGTTCCTACAGCAGAATGCTATGGCATTTATTTTTCATTAATTCTTGAGAGTTTTCAGCTGTCTTTGCAGCTCAGAAGGAGGAAATCATTTTAAGTTGCAAGAGAGTAGGGTAGATAGGAGTCATGGGTCAGATCTGCTCCAATACAAAGGTAAATGGCTGCTCACTGGCTAGCAGACACACTGCACCCATGGCTGTGCCGCTGGTGGGTAGCCAAAATACTTCCCCATGGGGTTCCTTGTGCTTTCTAATGGATTGGGGAAGGGGGGTCTGAAACCCCCACAACTTTGACCCACAGTGGTAAAACTGGTCCCCAAGTTTTGTGTCTTGAATGTGTGCAACAAGAGGCTCCCCTCGGGGCTGGCAGATGGGAAAACAAATCAGTTACCTTCATTAACACAACTTGGAGACAACGCAGGCAGCAGAGTCCCTGTACCCCTGTGGAGCTGTGGGCTTTCTGGGTGCTCTCCTGAGAGGATGCCATAGATAATCCTCTGGGCCAAGGTCCTGGAGTGATCCTCCAGCCACCTGTGAAACTCTTGTGCTTCGATACGAGGGAGGGGGCCATGCTAAGGAGGTCGATGTATCAGCTTGCTTAACCAAACATGTATTTGCAGAAAAAAAGCCGAGCAGGAGCCATGATCGTGAGGAAAGGCAAAAGCCTGCACATGCCTGCACATCATATGGTGAACGCCACGCAAGTAACAGCACACCGGTAGGTACCCAAGCCAGCTGAAATGAGTTATCTCCGGGACTGGAACTGGCCAAGATGAGACAGCACAGCTCAGGGTGGACATGGTTATCCCCAAGGGATGTCTCCACTGCTCAGACTGCTTCAGGCTCTGGCCTGGCTCAGGCACAGCACCCAGACTGCTGTTGGGAGGGCAGGGAGCTTTGACATTTCAGGTTAAGCGGAGACTATAGGAGGTTTTTAAAAATCCCCTCCCTGATCAGGTTCGTGAGTTTGGATGGGCAAAATGAAAGGGAGATGCTGTATGGAAAAAAAAATGTGAAGTAATTAAGTCAAAAAAGACCAATTTTATATTTAAAAATAAATCTTCTGGTAAACTATTCAGCATGTAGTTGCTGAATCAAAACATGCCAATCACTAGATCATCTGGGCCCAAATGTCAGCATGTGCTCTAGGCATAGACGTATCTTTTTTATGCACAACATAGATAAACTCATGAATTAACTGGCTAGTACAAATTTGAGCGCTACTGAAAGCAGAGGAGAGAGGCGTGAGTGGTTTCTATTGTCACCAGAAAAGCGAGATTATCCTAGAATTCCAAATATGTCCAATCTTTATTTTTAGTTAATATGTTAATCCGCTTAACAAAATCTCCCTCTCTTGCAATACCCCTCTGCTTTCCTGCTTGCAGGATAGAAAATGATCTTGATTATAAAAGAATCCTCTCAGGCCTTGCTTTTGGTCATTTTACCATAAACACAGAAACTTTTCTGTGCCGGCCAGGCAATGCACTAGCACCGTGACTTTCCAAGGCAGACAACGTTTCTGCCGCCTGCGCGCTGTAAGCAGATCGGAGGGAGCACCGTGTGTGTGCCCATGTGCTCTCTCTGCTCTGGGCTCTTCTCAGAGGCTTTGGAAGTGCCAGGGTCAGCTCTGCGTTCGTTCGCTCACCACGCAAGGTCAGTCTTTGCCCCCAAATGGGCCYCAGCTAACTTGCTAGCCCCAGCCAAGGCCCTTTTTTGGAGGCAATGTGCAGCTAATCACGATTCCAGTTAGCTCAGCTGCCGTGAAGATGGGTGCTTGCAACAGATACGCTGTGGGGTTCTCTGATTCTGGCAAGTACAGCAAGCCACATTTTTGCTTTGATCAACTACTCTCATCAGGAACAAACTGAGGAATGGTAGCTTTTGGAGAGAGATTTTGTAGTAGGTCAGGGAGATGTGGGACAGACTGTAGAGCACTGACCACAGGGTTTCAGAGACAAAGGAAGTGTTCGGAGAACAGGCTGCAAGCACGGAGAGCCAGAGACGAGGCTGGAACCTGTAAAACAAGCTGGTCACCCAGGGCCAGAAAGATTGTCCTCGTCAGAGTTCAATAACACTGTTAGTCACCATGAAAATATTGGAAAATGTAAACTATGGGTGAACTTCTCATGGACTAGAAAGCTAAGCTGACTCCCAGAGCATCCCCTCTGAACTGGAGATGGGAACAGTATGCAGTCACAGCTCTGAAGTCAGCGACCTACGTTCAGTGACATGGCCTGAGCTCCTGTGTCCCCAGGCAGAGGCGGGGGGTTAGAGTTAACTGTCTCTAACGAGCATTGCTGTGTTCTCCTTCGTCTCACCATAGAAGTCAGTGTGGCCATGTGCTGTGACTCGTCCTGGGAGATCCCGGACTATTTTTCCTAGAAGCCCTTGCAGCAGAGTGTGAGAAGCACAAGCCCTGGAGGATCACAACCTCAGAAGGCAACAGAGGAAGAGACCAGTCCATTATAATAATAGTTTAAATCTCAGGGGGTTTTTTGAAGTGTGATTTTGTGAGCCTCGCAACGGCAGTAGGGTCGCTGGCCCTCTTGCTTGTTTCCATGGTGGACCTTTCTGTAGATGGACATGGATATTTACAAACAGCTTATTTTCTTATTTCCAAATGCCATGTGTATGCCCCCACAGTACGGCAATGGCATTTGGGGGGCTAGTGCTGAGGCAGTCTGGCTGCTCTTTGGCAGAGTGTTGGGTGGCTGGTCACATGCTAAGAGACAAACCTTGTAAGCAAGGGCAGCCAGGGAGCAACAACCCCCACGTTAGATTTTTCCTCTCACCTATTACCAGGTAATATTCCAAAATCTTGCAGACCGCACAACGGCACTGACAATTCACCACCGCTTCGGAAAGTTCCGTGCCGAGCTGTGTATAAACTTGTCCCCAGTGTTACGATCCCTGCAATACCACTGTGATTCATGCGATAGCTGTTGTGTTCCTTAAACACCCCGGGTGCTGCAGCATGACTCTGTTACTCTTGCTATTTGGTTTTGTTGCCTTTTTTTTTTTTTTAAGGGTGAGTTTCCCTTCCTAATGGACCATTGCAAGATAAGGATGGGTGTGGAAGAGGGCTGAAATGTGACCTGGTGATGTTAGCATCAGCAGAGCTGCCAGCTCACTGCCTTCTATAGTGGGTGTTTCAGATTATTTAAGGACTTCCCAAACCAGCATAGCCACACCGCTAATCACAGGAGAGCCTGTAACGGCCTTCGAGCCTAGTATGGTCCCAGGGACCTCACGCTGGCAAAAAGGTAAAAGCTCACCATCCCTGTTGGACACGACAGGATCAATGCAGAGAATTTTCTTCGTGCACCACAAGAGGTTCACTTGCATTTTCCCGAACAGAAATGTGCTCCCAGTGAGTCCCGGGGTAACGCGACTTACCTCCAAAGGAGAGGGCTGTGTTTAAAGAGTTCTGGAAGATGCTGCACCCCACAACGGCACGGCAAAGCCGCTGTGCCCATTACAGCCTGAGGAAGAAGCAGACGTGCATCGGTGAACTCACCCGGGCTGGTGTGGCCTGCCAGTGCCCTTTAGCAGGAAAATCACAAACCAGCCTCTTATTCCACAGAAACATTGAGGGCCTTCTACTGTTCTGTGGGTTCATGGAAAAGTGTAATATCTTTTTTTTTTAATAAATTTTCTTGTTTCAGAATGTAATGATGACAGTCCAGAAGTTTGAACCTCTGTCTGGCTCCAGCAGTCCCCACTAGCTTTACTTTGGTGATAGGTGCCCATTTGCTTTGACAAAAACAGACAACTCTTGCTGTGGCACTTCCTAGTGTTTTGAAACCAAAAGGTGCTTTTCCGAGCACTTTGCAAGACCAAAGTCTTGCACCTGCTAAAGGAGCTAGAAGGGAGTTGAGCAGGCAGCTGCCTGGGCGGGCAGCCAGAAATGGAGTCAGAACTGGTACATTTCCATTTAGCATTTCAATATTTTCAACAGAAATCAGTTTCAGTATATTAGTACTTTCAGCAGAAAGAAAAAAACATTTATCTAGAAAACCTTTAACTAGCTGTGGTGGCAGGGATTGTGCCACTCTCTGGGCCATAGAAACCATAGGAAATATTTCCCTCATCCTGAATCAGCTCTGAAAGAAGCTCTTGTAGACCATCAGGAGGAGGACACGCAGTTCTTTATACAGTCACTAAATTGCCCCTTCCAGACTTACTACGCGTTGCACCATTGGCAGTGGTTTGGCCTGAACAGTCTAATCTTTAAAATGAGGTGTCTGGTATTTCTGCTGACTAAGAACCGAAGAAGAAAAGAGCTTTTCATTACCACTGCTCACAATGCCTTCCCCAATTTTTATTCATCTTGATAACCTCAGCCATTCTCTGCTCCTGCGTGAAAAAGCGTTGGGCAAGTCTAGTCAAAACCACACTCTTTCTGCCCTGACAAAGAGCTGCACCACATCGTTATGGTGACGAGAATATTCAGGCTGAGAATACATCAAGGGCTGGGAGCCCATTCTTTCACATGAAATAGAAGAGAGGTATTTCATTTCTTTGTATTCCTTTGAAAATGCCCACTGAGATGACACAGACACAAGGCAGACTCAGCCTACGCAACCCTGACTGACAAGCCCCCATGTGGGTTAGGTAGTGAAACCTTCCTGCTCAGTGAAACCCAGATTATTTGAGAAGCATCTCGGGAAAGAAAATTGAATGCTGTGCCAGGCAGGAAAATCAAGATGTATGATTTATTGGTGTCTGGCCTGCCTCTCCAGTGCTCTTACCCCACCTTAATTCTTCCTTGTATGCTTTCTGTCTTAGGCTTGTAAGCCCAAGGTGTTGAGGGAGAAGAAGGCTGACTGAACGTTCATTTCCTGCAAGGGTTTCCTGTATGATGTAAGAACGAGAGTGGGAGCAGCAAACAGCTCCTCAAACATTAACTGTGTCGGGACGTTTGAGATATTGTGTGAAGCAAATGGTACTCAGAGGCTCGAAGGAAAGTTTTTTTCATCAGTGAGTTTAATCATTAGGGGATTATTTTTTTTTAAGTTTTCCTTCTCCCCAGCTCTCGTAGGAATTTGAAGGTTAAGAAGGGGCCCAACAAGCTAAAAGGAAATGTCCCCTCTCTTCAAGTTTATTATTGAAAGTGGCCAGACGTCATTGTTTGTGACTAGAAAAGGGAAGTTATATTGCAGAATGTGACACTTCAAACCCCATGGTAAAAACAAAAGCGAAAATGGAAAAGAATTCAGCTGCACTCATTTACATTTGTGATCCACAGCCTGGGGCCCTTTGACATGGAGATAAGAACTGAATTATATCACATTTAGGTACATTGTGAGTGTTGCATGTCCTGTACATTCAATTGAGTGTTGATCAGATGAATCCAAAGCTGGCTGGGCTGGTGGGTTGTGGAGAGCTAGTGGAGGAAATGCTCTACATGAACTGGTTTGAAGTAATGTTAATGCTTTTTTCTTTCCCACACCCAGCTGGAATGCCCTCTTGTACTTGCAGTCAGAGCTGCGAATCAGTGCCTTGTATGAGATATGAGATCTCCTAAGAAAAGCAATATGAAGTTCTTCAGCAATGAACTAATTATTCTGGTACTTGATTCTGAGCAATAATCGGAGTTGGGGAGGTAGAAACACCATAGCTTGTAGATATCCTACTAACTTTAATAAAGAAGAAGCACCAGGCAAAACCTCTGCTACCATTCATGGATTCATATTAGCATTGAGGACCTTCTGCCATTGCCAAAGAATGAGATGGCTTATACTACCCTGTAGTGCTTACACCAGCAAGGCTTCAACATGCCCACTTGAAATCCCTTAAGCTGTTTTTCTTTTTCAAGGCAAGTGAAAGAGAGAAATCCACCAGTGAACTCACAGGTTACTGCAGAAATTATATAGGTAGCATGACATCGGATTCACTCTCCCTAGACCAAACCTGTTGCTATGAACTTCTCCGGTGAAAGAACATCCTGGAATAAAAGACACATTCACACTACAAGTATGATTCACCCTACCTTCTCCATAAGTCTGCCAACAGCCGGTTACAATTTCTATGCCGTGAATAGCCAAAGAGTATGAACAAGAGGCGAGACCAGCAATTCCTGTCCCATAGGCTTCCAAACATGAGCAGAATGTCACAACTTCCAGCCGCATCACCAAGTGCTGGATGTGCCCTGAAAAACAAAAAAAAAATCTCTGTGCTGCCACTCAAATTCTCTGCAAATTCTTTCTCACATATGGTCACTTTCTGTGTGTGTGCATGAGACCAGGTGTTACTAACATAAATGCCCACAGAAGTGCTGTCCAGAAGTATTTTTTTACCAGCCAGGAATTACTGCCCTTGAGTAATCACATCTTGAATCTAAGAGTTCTTAGACTGGGAAGGGGGTAAAAAGTGCTCAAGTTTCTTTGAGTAATATAATGGAAAGAATAAAATGAGGTCTATTACAGACATGCTGCCTATTCCTGTGTTAGTAAATTAAATAGTACCAAAGAACATCCCCAGGCACCAAAACATGTTTATGTTGTTAAATTTTTGTTGGGGTGGCACAGTTCTGGCTAATGGCAAATAGCATTCTCCTAAAATCTTCCCAGCGTGTGTCAGGAGATGGCACAGGCCATGGGCCAGATCCATTAGGTAGAGTGAATGTGCCTATCCCATGCTTTGGTGGGCAACAAAGTTCAGGAGTGTGGATGTGCCTAGAACATGCCTCTGGGTCTCAGGGTTGGCAGAGTTTGAGGTACTAGTATAGATATAGCTACTGGTGACAGAAAAAGTGAAATGATTTTTGCTAATTCTGCTCCCACTTCATTAGTCCTACAACCAGCATGTTTTGGAAGACTACAAAAGACATACCAGAAAACTACTGGAGACAAACTCCACACTTTCTGGGGAAAAAAACAAGGAAGGGGGACAAAGAGCATGCCCAAGCACTCAACAGAGAAAGCAGCCTGCCCGGGATGGGCAAAGATTGCTCTGAGCCTGAGGGTCCCCAGGTGTGCTTTCTCAGGTGCCACCATGGAGCAGCTGCTAGCTGTGTGCCAGGCCAYGTGGAGGCAGAAGCATTCAGCTGTTCAGGCTGTATTTGCTTACCGCTTTGAACAGGTTTGACTATTGCTAGTGACACCTGTGCCACAGGATAGGGCTCCTCCTGCTTCAAGGTAACTATCCATAAAGAGAAGCTACCTGAGAGAAGAAGAGAGGAGGACTCAGAAGGCCACCTAATGGGTACCTTTCTGGTCATGCGGTCATCAAGAAATGGGATTTTGTCAGGACGTCCGTAAAATCATTTGGGGTAGCAAGAAGAGAAAGGGTTGATAAGCCATCGGCAAAGGGATATACATCAGCATTCACAAACTGATTAATGGGGTGTCCTTTGAGAAAGAAGCAATTGTTTGTTGTCAAGGAGATCTGCAAAGTAACAGTGAAGGAGCTGGGKGCTCGCCTCAGTATCAGAGTGAACAACGCTGCCTGGGCTGAAGGAACAAGGCACGCTCCTTTCCGTACCCATGCGTGATTGTCCAGGCACTGCAACTGGGTTGAAGAGTCACTCAAAGAGCTGTACAAACTGATCACGTGTGTAATCAGTACCTACCTACTCACAGCAATCAGAGGTCTACAGACAGTCAATGTGGATGCAAACTAAACTGTTTTTCATTAGAATAAAAATAGGGTGGGATCATTCAAAGCCTCTGGAACAACGCGACACCTGTTAGTTACACTGAGTACTGTTACTGCCTCTGTGAGATACAACTATTGGCTCTGTCTCATGTGTGTCAGCGTTATCCATCCCAGCTGGTTGAAATATTCTGGATTGCTTCACGGATCTGGTACAGACAGGCTGCCCCTGAGTCACTCAACTGCCAGGTCACAGTGAAAACATGTTTTCCTCTGTGCTGTCTTTCTTCACTAGTAATAGCCTAATTGCCTTGGAATTTGACATATACAGGTTATGAGTGATTTTGTACATTTTAATCTGATCAATTACTCACAGTAATTTATCATTTTCCAAAAGTGAAGAAATAAAGGTATTTCAAAATGGAAGTCCAATTCTTAGGTCTTCTGTTTAGGCTTAAACGTGTAATCACAGAACAAATATGAGTGGTGGACCTGACACAAATCAGAGTAGACTTGATCTAGTTTGGGCATTGAAAGAATTTTTTTTTCATTTGCCATGCAACCTAAGGTCAGACTGTCCCAACTGCAGATAATACAAAACCCTACTATATAAGAGGGATAAAACTTTGATAGCCTCATTTGGCTTATTTTGCTATAATAACCAAACAAATGGTTGACACAGGACTCAGAGGGCATCATCCAACAGGCAAGCTACAGGACCAGCTCCAACTGTGGTGCAGAGTTCAACTCCCCTCCCAAGTGTGATTTATGCCTAGATGGAGCAAATCTTTTATATGCTGTGTGGAGCAGTCATCAGTCTTAGCTGGCCAGGACAAAGCTGAAAGGTAAATGAAGTAAGTGAGAAGAAGCCATTTCAGTTGAAAAGAGGATCTCAGAGATTTGTGTTCCTGGCATATTCCTACATTCAGTGGGGCTTTCCAGCACAAATTAGCAATGGACCAATTTATATGTGCTCGGTGGATTTGGGCTCGCAGACCGAGATCAGCCAGAGGATTCCAAGAACATTCCTAGAGGAGCAGTATTTGCCCTGGAACTGGATGCCGTCTGACCAGAAATACACCAGATGAAGAAGCAGCTGCTAGAAAGGAGGCAGAAAGCTGGCTGCCATGAACCCTGTACATACTGCTWTGTGTCTAATATCCATGAGGAAAGGGGGTTTCTGTTCTGGCTCATGGATTTACTAAACAGCAAGGACAGATGATTTTATGCTGCAAAATAAGGGACACCGATATGGGTGAAATGTCCACCGTGTGGAAAAAATCAGTGATACAAAGGAGTGCTATGAGTACAAGGCTGGACATGGCCGAAGGAGCATCATCAGTGTCTTCTAGCACAGGACATGAAAGGAAGGGGTAAAGCCTGGAAATGAAGATCTAGTCTATCAGTGAACAGCACTTGAGATTGAATGACAGAAGATAGGAAGGGCATATGGCTATACTGATCCAGGTCAAATGTAAGTAATGTTAAGATTGTGGAACAGAGAGTCCAAACCTGGAGCAGCCTATAGCTCATCTAACAGAGAGAGTGATGAGGGAGTGTGGGCTCATTTGCACAGCAGTTTTGAAAATGGGACTGTCCTGGTTCCAGCTGGGACAGAGTTAACTTTCTTCCCAGTAGCTGGGGAGGGTGTGCTGTGTTTTGGGTTTGGTATAATAGCAGCGTTGATGGCCCATTGATGTTTTGGGTGCTGCTGGGTGGTGCTTGCACCGGGCACTTTTCGGCCTCCCATGCCCTGCCAGGTGCATGGGAAGCTGGCGGGGGGAGCATAGCTGGGGTGGTTGACCCAGCTGGCCAATGGGGTATTCCATACCGTGTAATGTCATGCTCAGTATAAAAACTAAGGGTGTGGGGGGCTCTGGGTCCCGGGGACGCGCTCTCGTGGGTTCGGYGGGTGGTGAGCAATTGCATTGTGCATCGCCTGCTTTGTATATTGTTGTTGTTGTTGTTGTTATCACTGCTACTATTACTGTTCTACTTTGTTTTATTTCAATTATTAAACTGTTTTTATCTCAACCCGCGAGTTTTCCTACTCRTGCCCTCCCGATTCTCTCCCCCATCCCACCGGAGCCGGGGGGTGAGCGAGCGGCTGTGTGGTGTTTAGGTGCTGCCAGGGTTAAACCACGACAGGGACAAAGTGGGCATCTGAGTTAGTGCAGTCAGTGCCTGGCTATTTGTGTAACAGGGCTGTGGGAGAAGGAGCAGCACAGGGTAGGTTCAGAAGGACTCCTGCAGGGACGCTTTGGTGGGTGCACAGAGCCAGCCCAGCGCCCGTCCTGATACAATGGTGTCAGCTGGGTTGGGACCCTCTTGAGCCTCTGTGTAGGGGTCTCCGTGCTGTTGTCCCCTTCAGTCTGGGGACACGATGCAGTGACACCTGGCCTAGCCCTGAAGGCAGCTAGCTCAGGCTCAGCAGGACGCGTCTGTTCAGGCTCCATACTATGCAAAAACAACTAACCCATTTTCAGGCCCAGGCTGACTGTGGCCACCACAGCAGCCTCCTGATATCTCTAATCTACAATCGTCCACTGATGATGGAGAAGACCTGAGTAAAGTGGGTCTTATTACAGCTGGATAACTATGGGTAATGGCAGCTGAATATATGTTTATGCCCCAAAAAGTGATTACACAAGACTTAAGCTGATTATTCCTTGGAGATCTCTACACGCCAGTTGTAAAGCCAGTCGGATTTAGAGCAGGTCTCACTCACGTTTAATTTCCTAAACAGCACAAAGCTATTAGGGCCAAGATAGTGAAGCATCAGCCATGAATACGCATATAACTGAGGAAGTTGTGATGTACCTGCAACAAGGATGTATTCTGATGAACTTGAACATGTGTCATGTAGCCGCTAATCACAGGTGTGTCAGAGAGGTGCTGACTGCTGGAAGTGGAGGTTCAGGCTTGTCACATTCCCTTTTCTGAAACGTAATACAAGCTGCCTCGCTGGGTGGTGGATTAGTCTTGAAGACTTCCGTTAGCTCTAAGCCAGGGTGTAGAGCTCCATGAGTCCTTATTCTCCTTAGCACATCTATTAAATATTTGGGGTGATCATCTTTGTGAATTGATAGAAAACTGCTGGTAGTATATGAGCTTGTCATCATAGCCTGTCATCGTCCAAATGTAAAACCACTTAGAGGCAGCGATGGCCAAGAAGAAAGTTTTGTTTCACAGTGGTCAGGATTGTCTAAGCATGAAAAGGTGCAAGGAGGGTTTGCTTAGATGGTTTCTAAACAAACATTCAAATGAGACAAGGCCTGGAAAATATAAGCCATGATGGTGAATTTTTCAGAATTACATGCGCAGGTTATAATGGAAAGTGTGTTGCTCCTTAGGCTCAGAAACCTGGGTGCAATTTAGAGAAATGCCAGAGTTTGGTTTGCTTCCTGCTGAATGAGGTGGGGGTCCCACTTCCCTGAAGTATTTTGGAAATCCCTACTCCTTCTCTTCATGATCTGTAATGCAGCATGTCTGTGTGGACTTGAAACGCTTTCTAACAAGGCGTTTCTTGCATGTAGTCTCACTGAAGAGATCTGACCACGCTGCTGAGCATGTGCTACCCAGGCTGGTTCAATAAGGCAAGACACTGTTAAATTCTGACACTGTCAAACAACATGTTGAATTTTCTTCAGTGGTCTTGAATCTCTGCGATTACATCTTTAACACATCAATAACTTAGCCTCTGGTTAGCAAGGATCACTGAAGCATGACTAATCAGCAGATGAAAGTGTCTTTGTGGGGATTAGCTTTAATGAAAAGAAAAGGGATAGTTATTTTGGTAGTTTGAAATCTTCCATAAATCAAAGCGAATACTGACAAAGCAGGTTCATACGGTAAGAATGAAGCTATTGTGAATAAAATTAAGGGAACAGCTACTTTTATATAAATCACAGGCCAGGACAGCATTTGTAAGAGAGTTCATGGGAACAAGAACATTTAACTTCTTCAGGTGTAAATAAGTGATATTTAGCTAATGTTAAAGCATCCCTAAAGAAAAACAGATGGATGAGGGTCCTTAGTAGGGAGTTTCTTTTTTTGGTTTCCATTTTCTTTTCTTTTTTTTGCATGCAAAGAATACCCAGCTAGTTTATCTTGGCCACTTTGTTCTGTGCAGGGACAAACAGCCAACATATAACTTGTTTTTTACCACTGCCAAAGAGGAGGTCATAGCCAGAGAAACTTTAGTCTGGATCACTGATAGCAGCTGTTTCTGGCTGGTGTAAATTAGAAAGTTTCTTGGTCTTCTATAATGTGGCTTGGAGGAGCTCACGGGGGCCATGGGGATAGTGGCAAATAGAAAGAAATGCAAACTCCACACCTTCTGGGGAGTATTCATGTTTAGCTCCTGAACTTTAGACCTCCTATATACTCCTGTGCGGTTAATATGCTGTATAAATAATCACCCCTTGAGCTCCTCTGGGCAGTGACTCAGAGCATCCACGCTGAAAGCTTAACCCTCTCTGATGAGTGTATGGGAAGCCTGAAGTTAGATTGTATGTGTTGATGTACCTAACAGCTTCCTTCCCTTTATGTTATCCTGTTGGTTTATGCTGTGCCTTCACCATTGCTTTATTGCAACTTTTAAATTTAATCCTTGTGGATGTGAGAATGGACCCCAAAGTCATAATTATAATATCAGAGTGGGGGTGTCTGCCTCTGACTTAACTGAACATCCTTTCAGGTAGCCTGAGGCAAAGGGAAAAAACCACTCAGATCCAGGTTCCCTTGTTTTCAACTGTGCTTTCCTCAGGTACTGCTATCATATGTACTTTTTGAATAAAACGCTTGGTCTGCATGTTGCAGGAACTGTTGCTAAATGGTTGACTGGAAATCACAAATGCTTGCTCATCACTCTAAAGAAATGTGGCATTAAAAGTAAGGCTCTACATAGAAATATCAACTTACAGTACTGCTCAGTTACTGTATTGGAGGGTTTCATGTGCTCTGGAGTCTTTCGGTTTCGGGCATTTTTTTTCTTGTATGCTCTCTTTTTCTTGTGCTCTCACAGCACAAACTTTCAAGGGACTCCTAAGTGAGTGACAGAGCTCTGCTGAAGAGTTTGTGGATTAGGGTCTTACTCTGATCTTTTTAGAATGCAGCTTGTTTTCACATTTTTTAAGACAATTTCCATGTTAACTGAGGCTAATGATTAAATATTTAATATGGATCACTATTTTAACCATTGCCAATTTTTCCTTCTTCCTATACAAATGTGCTTTCTGTTCAAAGTCAGTGGAATGTGTACGTGTGTGTGTATCTGGGTTTTAAAATCATAGTTCAGTTATTGCAAGTTTTCTAGGTAAATTGAAGCAAATGACTGTGTGGTTACATAGCAACAAGAGTAGGGTTAAAAACTAATTTTCATGGAAGAATTTACCATATTGCCTGGTATAATTACCCTTCCATTACGTAGTTTTTAGGGTCACGGTGAAAAAATAAAAACCTCAGACCAACAAAACTCTGTAATTCATGATGTTTACGTGATTCATAATTTACAATGGGAAGGAAAAGGAACATTATGTGAAAAAATGCTATGCACATTTTTGCACAACATTCTACTGATATATGAATCATGCTTGTCTTTGGTTAACTCAAGGGAAATAATCCCAGTAATGTATGTAAGGCAGTCATGCCCACATGTCTGGCGTTTTTTATATCCAGATTTCAGTGGAAAGAGAGATACTTTTTAAACAGATGGCAAACAAGCCCCTTTCCCCCCAACTACTTAGCAAATTTAATAACATAGCTAATTATAGGACCGTGTATGTTAATCCATTCGTGTGCTTGCTCCATATATTTAATGTCACAAGTCAAAGGGATCTATGGAATTGCTGGGCAATGGCAGCTAAATTACATCCAGACAATATTCCCTCTTTAAGTATACTTTTGAGGCTGAATCTCTTGGGATTTCTGTTGGCAATTCAGTACAAAAGCTAATGTAAAATTCTGTAGCTGCAGTCTGACAGTGATGTTATGAGAAGCTTAAATGCACTCAGAGGCTGCATCTGCCTGGTCTAAGGTGATGTCCCATGTCACATTTATTCTCAAGGGTCAGAAGGAAGAAGGTGAGGACAGTCGTTCCCTGTGAATTTTCCCCTTGGCTGCTGGCTGTGTCATGGGACCGTGATGCTCCCAGGGCTGTTGGCAGGAGTGCCACAGCCATCTGCTGAGTTGGAAGGGCCATTCCCTTCCTCACTCAGAGCTACTGCATCTCTTTTAATCTCTCTGGGCCCTCCACTCCACTCCACTACAGAGGACCTGCTCACARTTGATGAAATACTAGACCGGGTCAGCATTGATTCAAGCCTGTCAAGCATCTGCATACTACTGAGAGCTGCCTGTTGAGGGCCAGCGAGGACTAGGAGCCACCACTTAGACCTGTGAAGCATCAGCCCTATCTTTGACTGTAAGTAGGAGAGAGCGTGAATGCTTCTTGGTGGTGCATCTAATGTTATTTCGCATGCGTTACAGCTAAAGTATGTGTGACGCCATTCATGCTGGAGGTCAGAAGCAACTTTGAAAACATGCCTCTATGAGGGGAGAGGCATGCTAATCATCTGTGAGGACAATGGCTCATTTCACTGTGACTGACAGCCTGGAGTACCTTGTACCAATAAAAGCCTGATCTCAAGTGTCAGATGCACTGAGTAAATATATATGGGGTTCTTACATCAAAAGCTGTCTGTACGGCAAGGAAAACAAGCTCAGAACCAGACCATCTCTTGGTTAGTTTTATATTTGTCATATGTAAAAGATTTGTCAGTCAGGAAGGTCTGGCTGTTTACATCACCAGTTCTTTTTATGTAGAATTCAAAGCATATTACTAATAAAGTATAAAAATTCAGGTTAAAAAATGTGAAACTTGTAAAAGAAAACAGTAATACTGTCTGGAACAGGTTAAACACCAAAAAGGGCAGAGAAAATTTAGACTATCCGAGCTCCATAATCTATGGATCTGCCTACACGTTATCTGTTTGCTTCAAGTGCTCTTTGTGATCTGTCAGAATTATTTAAAAACTTTAAAAAATGTATGGAAACGAATTTAGTCACGTATCACAGACTAGCTCAGGAAAGAGAAGAGTCTCATAAATCACAGAGGGATTAAGTTGGGGGGGCATTCAGAAAAGTGAGGGTTGGTGACGTCTGTTTCTGTGCAAGCGCCATCCTCACCCTCCAAGTGTAGGGGCGAGGTGTCTCTCAGTTCATTCAACCATTGTGGCACCCATTTGGTTCCCACAAAATGCTGAAAACTCAAAATATGCATGCTGCAGAAAGTGGCTGAAAGCTAATCTCCTGTTTGAGTTTCCCTGCTAATTTCTGTCATTTCATTACTTTCATAATTAAAATTATTTTCTCCCAGATTTTAACTCTTGGACCTGTCAGAAAAGCAAAAGTGCAGCGAGTTTACAGGCTCCTACACTACCCCCACAAAGGCAGGGTTTTTCTCCAGCCACTTGGTCCATTTGTACAGCCCCTGGTGGGGTGGAGGTGCTGATGCTCCAGGCTGCTGCTCGCCCCATTTCTGCTGCGGGCTTGTGCCCGCAGAGCGACAGTCCCACACTTCTGTGCAAAAGTCTTCACCTGAAAAAGCCTCCCAGGAAAGATTACCACTGAGACCAGGCAAGCGACTCAGCCCCCTCTGCTACCACTGGCTTTCTCTGGGGCCTCATCCCAACCCCATAGCTAGTCTGTGCCTTTACTCCAAAGGCAGCATCCCTTCCCCATGGATGTATTTCTCTGAAGTGCCTTGCGATCCTGGAACGACCCCTCCCCTGCCCCCCAAATCCTATGTTCTTCCTAAAGTCTGTAGGTTGCTTTTAAAACTAGAGCATGCCCTGGCTGTGTGTCTCACTGGGCAGAGGGCCTACTGMCTGTCATCCTTGATGTCTCTCTTACTACTTGTTTCAGCTGGTTGTTTTCTCGGTATTTAAATGCTCTGTTGTGTTCCACACTTTCAATTAAGGAGGAAAAATGCTCTCTGTGTTGTAAGAGTGAAACTGGCAGTTGTACGCTTTGGTTTGTAGCATAAACAGTTGCACAAGGATTCATTGGCAACCTTCCCTTCACTAAGGAGGCTATCAGCTAAATGTCACAGATGTGCTTGGGTCTTGCCAAGAGCTGGAAATGTACTGGGAAACTTCTGAAAATGCCCTCAATTAAAAAAAACAAAAGCTCTTAAGGATGTAGTGGACATGTGCTAGCTGCAGCAGAGGATGGAGACTCTCTGAGCATATGGTCAGCGTCTCTTCTTGCGCATTCCTCCTTACCTCTGCAGTCCTCTTCCTCACGTAACAGGCTGTGCCTCTCCCCCTGCTCAAAGCGAGTCTTCCTCCTCAGCAGCTCATTTCTTCCGTGTGGCCTATAAAGCTGAGCTTTTCCTTCTTGGTAACAGGATCACAAATAACATAAAACACTAAAAATGCCCTAACCCCATGACACCTTCGTTATAACCAAAGCAACAGCATGATCTTATTGCTGGAATGCTTGCCCTCCCTTCCCTCAACACCCATGATCACTTCATGGTTTAACCACAGCCTAATCCTGCAAACACTTCCTACCCAGCAGAGCACTTACCAGCACCTAAGTAGCCCACTGACATTGGTGGATTATTCCAGGTAGTACGTCCTAGGAAACCTAAAGAAGTGTTTGTACCACTGGGCCATTTGGTTTGCAAGCTCTTGGGGGATATTATCTTTTGTCTATAAAGAATCATGCACACTCATGGTGCTGTATAAATAATTAATAATAACAGAACTCACATCAAACTAGCACATATGGGAATTCATACCACTGGCTTTCCTGGCCACTAGAAGAAAAATCACAGAATTATGGAGTTTGGAGAAAGCCTCCTGATAGCATATCTGGGTTTGTGGAGTTCACCTCACTTTGGGAAAGTGTTTTCTCTTCCTCTGCACCAGAGGAAACATTGAAGGACCTTCACCTGGCAAGAAATGCACAGGAAGCATATTTTAAGTTAATCCAAAATCTGATGAATATCTCCCAAAGGTAAATTAAAGTTCTTATCACCCTGTCTAACCTTTAATTGCATAACACAGGAGGTCTGGGTTTTATCAARCTATTGACTCTTTTTGTGTTAAGATTTCAGCAATGTTGCACAAATTGTTCCTTGGTGAAGGCTTTAAGCAATAAAATAAAACTGCTAATTTTATTTCCAATGCATTCACCCTTTTTGTTCTCAAATTTTGTTGTACTCTTTTCTCTCCGAAATATGACAGAATGAATCTGAATGGATCCAAGTTATCAAACAAAAATAAAAGATTAAACCAGGGAAAGCAAATATGCAAGCAAAAACAGAGCTGAGAGGCCACAGAAGCTTGGAGCTCTATGTGATATTATAATACAACTTCTGGATTAAAGAGGAAAGCAAAAGACTCCCTTTTTTTTAATACGATTAAGAAGGAAAATAAACCTAAGGTACTTGTTAGAACATAGTTCCCTCTTGACTTCAGGTGCAATAGATGGTTTCTGATTCCAAGAATCCATGAGAATGAGCCTTTCTGTAAAGATACTGAGTATGTCATGGTCATACATTTCTCAGGCTTACATCACCTGTTGCTCAGAGGGAAGTTCATCACTCAAGTGCAATAGTCATGAAGGAAGGTAGTTTCCTTCTCAGTAAGAAGACTTCCGTTTCCTTATGGGGAGGGTGGCATACGTACATCATGTTCAACTGCTGTACTTTCCACGTGCTTTTGCAGACCAGACTGAATTGTAAGATGCACAGGGTGAGATTACGATGAATTTTTGTTGCACTGACAATGTTTTTGATTAACAGATAGAATATACTTTTCCACCTTTAGCCACCAAAACATGGAAGTCACTGGGCTACTTTCCATCACCATGGAAACCATTCCGTTTTGTACAGAATAATTTAATATTCAGTGGTTCAGAGAGTACAAAAGTGAACATGAATAACTGCCACTTGATTAGCTAATACTGATATTTCACTATTTTAAGGAAAAAACGTGGAACACCGGGCTCCTTCTATCCTACTCCGCAAGTACCCTAAGCACCAGGTAATAGGAATACTTTTCCTTTCTCACTGATTTAGTGAATGCCGAATAGATCTGTCCAAAGTGAAGGGGACCAGCTGGAGAGATGGATGACACCCTGCTTCAGCAGAGACTGCAGCCTGGTGGCTCAGGGCATTCTCCAAAGCAAGGTGCAGAGGAAGAAGTTAACCTCCAGTCTTAGCTACCGAGTAAAAAGCAGATTTTTGTTGGCAGGAGTTCCTCCTTCACCACTACTTTGTATCTTGCCCAAACTGGTAAGAATCCCTGAACGTAGGGTATCCTCTCCTTGGAAGAAAGGGAGCATCCAGCTTCAGAGTCCCCAAGTGTCTGGAGTAGGAAATAGTTCATGTGGCTAAGATCAAAGTGCTTCTGAACACGCCCAGAAATGGAGATTTACATGGGCAATCTTCTCCTTTGAGAAGTTGGCTGTCTGTGGACTTTAAGATGTTTTGTGTTAGATCTGGGGTGCACAGAGATTTTTCCACACCTAGTTTGCCCCCAAGTAAGGCACTTAAACATTTGTGTATCTAGAATGTAGGTGCTTCTTAAAATAGCATTCTGTTTTCAAATTGGCAGATAGATCATTTGTATACATATATTTAAATGCACACAGACACACACACACACAAATATATGCAGTTTGAATCCATTCACACACACAGAAACACACAAGTATATATATAATATTTAAGCATAGTATGCATATATAATGATATAATATATAAAATATATTATATATATAAAAAATGTTTAACTCCATTCAAAAAAGCCAGTACTGGCCCTTTTTTCAGATTTTGCAAAACTGCTATTTTGTGTTTATTCTTCAACTGAAACAAAATGTGAAGGACTTCTGTTTGTAGAAATAACACAAACAATGGTTTATCTGGGAAGGGTTTGTTAGGGTTTTTTGATAAACCAAAATTTAAAAGAAAATAGCAAAAAAAAAATCAGGGAAGTCATTAAGTCTCTGATTTCTCACAAACTTTTGTTTCACAAAAATGTTTTCACAATCTTTTTTAAATCTGTGTGGAAACTTTTGCATCAACTCTTGTGCAAATGCAGCAGTTAGGAGTACAACTGATGCAGAGGGAAGGGACAGAAGTCTCCTCCACTTACCTTCAGATGCCTGCAAAATCTGCCGCAAAATTTTGTACATAGGAGTGTCAAGGCCTTGGCAGTGTCCTTCCTCCTCAACAAGCCACTTACTTCTGTAGGTCTTCACAATAGGCTGATAGATCTGCTGGTATTTCAAAACCAGTATCAAAATGACTCCAAAGGTGATATTCAAGATAGTTGTGCCCAGTTGGGATCAGATTTTCAGAAGACATTAGAAAATCTCATCCCTTCTGGTATATTTTAACTAGGTCAGTGCTATTAACATTCTGGCCCTGGGTTATTTTGTCTATGAGTTAGAAGAAACACTGAAATAGTAGCAACATCTTTCTCTGCGCTGTGTTGATCACATGCAACAAATATTTCACAATAATAAGAGTAGCTTTGTTGAAGTGAGCTGCATAAATTGACTGCATAGCCTTAGGCCTGGCGACTTTTCTTTTGTAAAGAACTGTTTCTTTTCTGTGCTCATTTAATTGTTCACTCCTACCATGTACCGTACATGGGAACTGTAGTCTCTGCTCACCAGATACCTACCTACACTATCTCTAGTGCATCTGTAAACAGTTCCCAACTTTACGAGTTGTCATTGGGGTTGAACTTTCAATCACCGATAACCCTAGTGATATGACAACTGGGGACTCGGTTAATAAGGCTGTGTGTAAAAGCTGGTCAGAGGATAGTTATTGTGCTGCACTCTGGACTGGTACGTTTTCCTTGACAAGAAAAAATTTCTGTACCTCTTTTACTTTATATTTTGTTTCCGTATAGGAGGAAGTCAGGTTTGGTTTGCAATAAATTGCAATTTTATGATAATACAAGGCAAGAAAGTTCAGTTTAAGTAAGTACTTGGGTTATCACACTTATATTTGATCCAGCTAGCTACATGGCTTGGGGGTACAATATTGGATTAAATTCAGGTTCTATTGAAGTCAATGGACAAACATCTGCTGTTTTCAGCAGAGCCTGGATGGAGCTCAGTCTTTCAGTTTCAAAAAAATCAGGTATATTTTAGGCAATAGGTAATTCATTTTTTGCACCACAGATGGATGTCACATTTTGATTTCTTTTTCCCTACCATATTTAAATACGTCTTCTTTGCTTTGAACCACATGTGAAGACCTCCTATCTTTAAACCTAAATAAATTAAAAAAACCCAAATCTATCTCCAGCCCAGTTCAACTACAGTGAATCGGGGGTGGGGCGGCGGGTGGAAACAGGCCATTTTAAAACAGCGCATTAGAATACATTGACTTTATTATTATTGCCCTTGAACATTTTTAACAGGTACCAGTGGCTTATAAAAAAGAAAATCTATGCTGCACATATAATCACAAACAAAAGTAAACAAGCAGGCTTAGGTGATCTCTTTTAATGCACAAAGATATTTTTAACATACTGTAGTGAGAGGCATAAACTGTTTTATCCAGGTTAATTATCCTCTCATTTACTGTCTGCTGTCAGATAAAACTTCATGGGTATTCAGGCTCCCCTAGATCCTGGTTATCATAAACAAAGGAAAGTTTGGCCCTTGAATAAGTTATATTTTCAGGTTAGCAACCACTCTGTTTTGCTTTCCCTCTTCTCATAAATCAATTATTGAGGTCTATTTAATTAAGAACAGATTAGAAACATTTCCATTGTTGTTTTTTAAATTTCCTTTGTACTGAAGTGCTACGGAGTTAAAACACCCAGCACAAAAGTGCACAGCCAACCATGACTAACTGCATAAACCAAATAACAAGCTGTATGATCAAAAACGAAAGCCAGAGCCATTCATGTGGAATAATAGAAATCATACCACCAAAACACTTCATACACGTCTCATCTACCGACATACACACTTGCTCTGCTCATATCACGCCTCAGGAATGCAGTTACAAACAGAAAGGGACCTGCGTGAGAGGTAAATACCCAGAGGGGAAGCTGCGTTTCCCTGGGCCTCATCCTGACGGTACCTTACCCCTTCAGCTTGAGGTTCATCGGCTGTGGGGAGGGAAAGGCAGAGCAAGCTGTTACTCAGGACATGCTTCTCCCCTTCCAGCTCTTCTGGAGATGTCCTCGGGGAGCTACGCCAAAGATACGTGCCGAACACTATTGCTCAATGCAGATAACTTGCCATGTTTGAGCTGGAAGGCTGGTGAAGGACAGTCACTATCCGCTCCCACCGGTCACAGAATGATCTCCCCCCAAAGCACACAAAATCATCATGCAGTGTTGTATTCAGGGCTCTGACATAGTCCCTGTCTTCACCATCATTAAAAATAACCCCTGCTGATTTTTCTTAGGGGTTGCAAAGGCCATTCTTATTTGAGCAAAGAAAATCTTACCTGTTTATGGGGTGCAACTGAGAGTGGGGAAATGCTGGATGCTTCTGGGAGAGGATAAAGAGATTTTACCAAGCATATCTTTTTTACATAGTGTTTTGAAACAAACGAAAAACCAACCCTCTGCCTATTAACTGGAAAACAAATCCAGCTTAAAATTTTTGCTCAACTCTTGCTGCAGGAAATGGGAAACTTTCTGCTGTTTCGTGGGGAATTGGAGCAGGCCAGAGAGACGAGAACAACAACAAGCAGCCACCCACCAATAAAATGCATGTAGTAAAGTACTGTCAGAGAGATCAAGGGCTTTGCATACACTTTAGGAAGGATTTGATTTCATTGTCACTTCAGGCCAAAGAGGAGGAGATTCCATATTCCTGCAGTCATTCACCCCGACTATTCCCCTACTGATTTTTAGAATCTGTTGTGGCTCAGCCCTTTCCTCATGCTTCAGAGGGGAGAGATGGCAGAGGGAATAAGAGCTCCTGAGGTTCTTCTCTACTCGTTATCCAAAGACCCTTTAAAAATGCTGCTGCTGAGCRCTAAATCTTTTAAATCCTATGACTAAGACTTCGATCAGGGGAAATTATATGCCGGCATAATTCTCTCTTGAATTCAGTGGGGACTCTAGCTGAGGGGTAAATTCAGCTCCACTGTAAATGGAAGGTGAATGCGGGGATGACTGGGGACAGAAATCTGCACCCTCTTCTCCAGCTCTACGGCCCCGATGCCGCTGCGTTTTGCATTTGTTGGAAGCAGCACATCTGTCCCTTTGGAAATCAGTGCTACATGTGTCAATGCGAGAACAGAAATTTTCAGGGTGTGTTGAGTTGTTCACAGGCCAGTGTGCAATTGGAGATGATAAGTCAGATATAAAATTAACCATGCGAATTCTCGTCCTTCGAGTCGTATCAGATACCCCCATTCACTCAGTGATGAGCCTTTTCCTGTGCAAGTTCTTAGTTCGCTGACCCCAGAAGGTGTTGAGAAGATTTTCTGAGAGGATACCTGTGGGTCCTACTTCCTCCTTAGCATAATTCTTCCCGATTAATGAGTGTTATAGGTCCACAACTGATGACAATTTGGGTTCTGAGTCCTTAAAGAGTTGAACACAGTGTTCACCACAGTGCCCTCAGTAGGCTGCTAGATAGGCAGACTGCCTATCCTAAGCCTTGTTCCTTATTCCTGCCTTATTCCTAAGCACCAGTTTGCACCTCAGATCCACATCTGTAAAATATAGCATTTGGTCATCTTTGAAAGTGTTCGGAGATCCAGGATGAGAAGTGTGGCATGCGTGCTAAACAGGGAACTAAACTATTCTTGGTGCTTTGCAAACAGAAGTTTGACAAAGTCTCTACCTCAAAAAAGGTATAATCTAAAAAATAAAAATAAAAAAAAATATTAACTGCTGTCAGAAAAGTAAACTCAACCCTTTTAGAACTAATAATAACATTCAAACATATTGATACTCCTCCAGTGTCCATCGTTAGCTAATTATTAAACAAAAATAAATCTAAAGTTTGCTCTGTTCCACGTGCCCCTATTTACAAACTCTTATCTAATTTTAGGAAGCAAAATCAGAAAAAAAATCAGGTTACTGAAGGAAAATAAAGTGGTTTTTAGATCATTGGAGTTAAGCACTCCCCAGCAGCTTCCAGATGCACCCAGCTCAGGAACTAAGAGGAACAGCTGTGAACCAACAAGACTGAAGATCAGAGACAAGTCCACTGGCTGCTGCAACATCTCTGGTGCAAGAGTTTTCCTTGGGCTCTCGGGAGGTTGCTAGTGATAATGCCAAACTACATTTAAAGTGCATTTCTGTATATGTGTGTGTGAATACTGCAGGATTTTCTCTGAGAAACTTCTCATGCATGATATGCAGGTGGACAGACTGAAACCTCTTCACTGAGACAGGAGTCTCGGAGTGCCTTAGTGACACCAAAATGACATCATGGAGTTCAGGTGCAGTATCTTGATGAGCTCCATACCGAGGTCTCTGTGATCCCATCTGTACCTGGAGGGAGCAGGAACTCTTTCTTCAGATTTATGCCAGGAAAAGCTCTGTCTTAGCCTTCACTGGAGCCTCTTCGGTGAGGCTTTTAACTTGTGGCTTGGGAGGTGCTTTAAAACTGCCATCTGTGTGCACTTTACCTCAGGCTGCACAGAACTTTCTGTCTTGTGATTACGACAATTATTAGTCAACCCTGCATTTGGAAAATAGTTAGAAATCCTGCTACTATATGACCCTCCTCCCCCAATCTGCTCCATGTTTCTATAGTTTTGAGAAAAAAGAGTGAGCCTCCCATCTCAGTTACTTGCCTTGTTTTTTGTCAGAGTCAGAATTAAGCATGCTTCTGACCAGGAAGAGGACCTGAGGTGATAAAAGAGTTTCATAGAAATGATCTTTCTTTACTGTTGTCTTGACTGGAGGGGCTGAATGAGACATCTTGGGCCTAGACAGCTGGTTGCATGCATTTGGTTGCAATTTGTTCATTTAGAGTGAGGCAAGCATCACTTTGCTCTTCTCCGCATGCACTGGAGCAAGCCTGGCGCTCAATGCAGAGGCCACGTGCAACAAATCTGAACTTTCAGACTAATCTGAAGTTTACTGGGCACATTTTTGTGGCTGTGCCTAGAGAATGGCACCAAGTATCAAGCTGCACCTTGAGCTTCTGAGCAAACCAGTACAAAGGGTTTCTCTGTAGTGACGGGACAGGGAACACACCTCGGAGGTTCTGTTAATGCCAGGGAGACCATACTGCCAGTCTCCTTCTCACATTCTCCCCAGCAATCTCAGCCTCTTGCCCTTAGGACAGAGTTGTCAAGGAATGGGTTTGCCTCTTCCTTTTGTTCTTGTTCTCCATGGGAGGGGACAGTAATGCCATTTGTATTCTACATACTGGCAGGTACTGCTGAAGCACAGACTGAGACTGTTTCTGAGCTCTCTGAGCTGGCTGCTGAGGTGAAGGAGCAGTAGAATTTCTGCTCCAGTTGCCAGTTAGGCAGGTAACATATCCCTGAGAAAGATGGTGTGCAAGAGCTAATTATTTTTGTATGCTGCTGCCTGAATAACTTGAGTCTGCCAGGTGCCAAATGCCTCTGGAAATCTCCTAGTTCTGTGGGAACTGAAAGGTTCAGCTTGCTCCTGACTCTTTTATAGAGTCAGACTCTAGAAAACTGCAAACTTTTAGCACAAAGGCTCCTCATCTGCTGGGGGGAGAGTGAATCATACCCATGAGAAACATGAAGTAGTAGTTCTGTAAGAGCATGATGCATGCTGCCCTGAAAACCTGTCCCAGAGGTGAATCAATGCCACTGTACCTTGCACCATTTCCTTACATTGCTGTTTGTCTGCTTTCCTGTGTGAGTCACTTGGGTTGTGATCCCTGGTTTACATGCTTCTAAAATCTTGCGCAATGTCGTCGTGACTGTTATGCAGTTGGTAGAAGCTTTATGTGTCTATTGCATTAGGTTTACATAAAATATCTGTATTTTGGATAAATAAATTACTTAAATGCCAGGATGACTGGTCTAACATAGTAAGTTTGTAGGAGGTGGTGGCATGGGGAAAGGGAGGTTGAACCCTGGCTTTGGTTTGGTAGCCAGTCATTTGTTAGTTTGTAATTGGGTTTTTTTAACTTCATTCTCTTAGCGGTCTACCTATGAATGATAAAGAAAGAGACGACACTGTCATTGTACACATGAACTGATGTGGTTTTACTGCATTTGGCCACACACTTAAAAGAAATATGCTGGTACAGAGCAGCCACAGGTCTTATCTCTGCTGCTACTCCTCTCACAGAATAATGATCTTTACATTAACAGTTTTCCATCCTTGGCTTGATAACGTTGCAGTCCTACCTTTTGCTCTTGGTCCGAATGCAGAGATTAAAAACACTCAGTTGATGCAAACGGTGGGTTGATACAACACACAGAATGGGGTGTAGATGTGCTTCACACAACAGAGAGCAGAATTGAAGGGGAGAATGTTGCTTGGAGGCAAGACGCCTCTTTAATTGATTATGGCAAGGAAAATCAAATACCATATCTGCTTTTTTCCTGGAGTATATCGAGACTGATCATAACTAACATCTGTTCATGTTAAGCAAATACTTGTCATGATTTAAACTTCTGTTTGCATACAACTCTGAGTAGTGCATCTTAAAGTCATACATATTCATATAGAATGAAGAATGCATAATGTCTGCATAAAAAGATAAGCTGTATGACTATATATGAAGACAACAACTACAATTCTCACAGCACTGTCATTGGTTAATTTTAAAATATTCAAGCATTATTTAAAAAACAGTAAGCTGAACTTAAAACTACACTACGAAAAAATTGTATAACTGAACCAATGCTGACTTGTTTTCCTCAATGTTAATCAATTTTAAAGTTTCCCTTTTTTTTTCTAACAGTTTTTGTTAATTAGTTGTTATTTTAACCTCCAGTAACACGATCAGACTTCTTCTGCCTCTGGGCAATTGAGTTATGCTCTGATCTCGAGTTCTAAGGGAAATGTTCAATTTTATTTTTTTCCACAGTCGAATAAACAGTACCATGTATACTATTTCTTGTGTTAGAATAGTGTTGTCTTCACATAAGACTCAAATAATGGTATTAGTCATTCATTTCCTTGTACACATACACCCTATTGCGTGTTGACAGGTTTATAAGGATGCAGTGGCAGCCGTGGGTGCTGGGAAGCTCCTAGACGACAGCCTTTGAATCCTTGCAGTCCTGAGCAATGGTGCCTGAGTTAGTCTGTTTATTGTCTGCTTTCTCTCCCAGATGCTTGACTTGTCTGAAAGATTAATACATTAACAAGAGTGGTAAGGTCCAGGGTTGCACATCTTTAAGACATGTTTATTAGCAGATGGCACATGAGATTCAAAGGTCACTATGGAAGGTAACATTTTAAAGTGAAACAACAATATTTATGTTCAAATACTATGCTGATGAGATCATACAGAAAAATGTTTCTGATTAAATTAGTTTATAAATAGCCACAATATATCTATGGAAAATTCCAAATGCCGCTTTTAGTCTTCTTTCTTTTATTCTATTACTTCCTAATTTATTTAGTAACACAAGACTACCTTCTTACATAAACAGACTAGCAGCCAGGAAAAAAATCTATACTGGACAGACAATCCCACTTTCTTAAATAACTGAAAATTTAGTGTGAAACCTGGTTCTGTTGTCTACTACTTAAAGCTAATATTCCATATAAAAGTTTTTTAAGAGCTGAAAGAAATTTTAACTTTTAAATTCTCCAGGGTAAAATTAATCTTCCAAACATAAGGACTTATTGGCAGATAGCTATCCTTATTTACAGGCAATATCATGTGCTACACCACATTTGACAAAAATCATGTTATGCTACTTAAACAGAATCCATACAATGAAAAGAAAATCCTTTTCTTTAGGATTTCCATAGGAGGACTGACTGTCTCATAGCTCATTAGTAAACATTATCAGTAATGCTAAACCTGAAATCTTGTTTATCCTCTCAAATTGTAACAAACTGTACATAAATTCCAGAGGAAGTAGTTTTGCACAGGTTTAAAAGGGCAACTAAGCTCTTAATTAACATTCCTTATCTACCACACCACACAGGCATTAAAATACAGAGGATTTAAATGGTACTTACTTTTCATGTGATCCATTTTCAACTTTCATAGCCCCTTCCACTGGATCCAGTCCTTGTTCTGAAAACTGTTTCAAGGCACTTAATGCTGCCTAAAGAAAAAATGAGTTGTCAAAAAACCCACTGACACAACTGTATTAACACCAAATGAAGGAAGGTGTGTATTTTGATATTCTAGATTTAAATAATTTCCTGTATATTGAAGCCATTTAGGCTACAGAGCTAACAGAGTGGGTACTAACAGCTCCATGATAAACAGCTGTGCTTGTGCATGGGTTTGAGGATATCTTCTTCTTCCTGGGTATATGAGTGACTTCCATTTGTGTTAATGCAAGCTTCATCACCTACATAAAGAACATGATATACTTTTAGGATCCTTGCCTCTCTGGCCTGTAAAGTCTCTCCAGCTTCCCCATGTGCTTTCCTAGAGCCCACGCTTTCCGGAGC
Source organism: Phoebastria nigripes (assembly GCA_035582835.1). Taxonomy (NCBI): domain Eukaryota; kingdom Metazoa; phylum Chordata; class Aves; order Procellariiformes; family Diomedeidae; genus Phoebastria; species Phoebastria nigripes. The sequence continues at coordinate 614,579 of JAYKAV010002868.1, read as the reverse complement.
TCCTATGGACAAACTCTTGTCTTGTAGATGATTGCAGAAGGTGTGAGCAACTGGAAGAGGGTCAGCCAACACTCCAAGGCTGGATCTCGAACAACGCAGCAGCCCGATGTCTTATACGTAGGTAGTGAAGTGTGCTAAACAGGGTGAGCCAATATGGGATGATTATGAAGCATCAGCAACAGAAGAATGATCAATTTTCAGCTGACATTTTTCTGCGCAAGTGCATTCTTTATTGACCAGCTTCTCTCTCATCTTCATGAGTCCTGCTTTAGCACTCAAAATTGTTCTTCTCTCCCCCCCTAACTGCTTTGGTAAAAGACAAATGATTTTTTGTAATTAATTTAGCAAAGGTTGATTATGAAACTCTCAGACACCACGTGGCTGACTTTGAAAACACACCCAGCACAATAAAACAGTTGAGTTCAGTTCTGTCTTGAAGGTGAAATGTAAAGCAGAACTGGAAAACGGATTTTTCTCTTTAATCACTCCCACCTAAGATGCATTCAGAACTAATCACAGGGGAACAAAAGTAACTTTTCACTGACACTGTCACCGAAGGTAACTTCTCAAACACTGGAACTGACTGCAGGCCTTACGGCACTGTTCTTCGCAGTGAGGCAACAACTGCTGTTTAGAAAATTGGAAGTTGCTCTCTTCCTAATTGTTGGGACAAGAAGAATCCATGTCTCTGTCTTCATTTCCCATTCCTCTCGGAGAGCAGGGACTCTGTCCGGAACAGGAGCTGCCATTGTAATGAAGTACTAGATTTGCTTTCGTACTAAATCTTTGCCTGGATTCTCTCAACAGCTCCTTCCCTTGAAAGGTATGTTTATACAACTTAAATATTATTAGACAATGTATATTTTGGTAAGATGAATAACAGTACAAAAATTGCCAGGCTGCCCTAAAGTAAAAGACCATGTATTCCAGATTCGTCTATAGTAATGACTAGCTGCTAAAGCTTCAGAAGGCTGTTCAAGGTACTCCCACCCATAATGCATGAAGGTGGAATCTTTCTAGTCTGTGAAGTTTTATGGTTTTTGCCCTAGCAAACAAATAAAAAGCTAAACATTTTATAAAGTGTCTTGGTAAACCTCAGATTATCACTGTTACTTACCCATCCACTCTACTTTTACCATGTGCTCTGGGACCCCTGTATCTGACAGCCAACCTGCTCTCTACTTGCTCCTTCTTCCCATCCATTGACATAATTTTCCCCTTCATCTTAAAATCTCTGCTGCCCGCATCTTTCTTTTTATCCTTTTTTGCATGCTATGGCTAAGGGCTGATCCTCAGCTTCACCTCAATAACAACTTCCCCCATTACAGGATCTTTCACTTTTATTACCCATTGAGTTCCCCAGTGAATGAATTCTCCCTTTCCTCATTTCTTCTGGTTTTCTTGACATTTTGATATATTTGCATTTTTTATAAGACAGCTCTTTCTCTACCACCTCATAGTGTCCCTTGTAGTTTTAGACGTGCATTCTCAACTCCTGTAAGCTCTAATCACCATCTGCCTTTCCATCCTTGATCTTGACTGCACAGCAAAATCAGTGTTTGTTCAACCCAAATAATTTCTCCCAGTGGCAACAAGGGTTTTCATCTACTCTCCTCTCAGCTTCTCTGTACCAGTAACCCGACGCATTTCTTCATCCCAGTTTCTCTCTTCTCCTCCTCTCCCTGGGGTCCTTTTCATCAYAATGCAAGCACTACTCATCACGTAAGGAAGGGGAGTGATTTGGGCTCCTGTGCTTCCTTGCACAGGACTGCTTCTCTATTGGACTTCAGTTGGTCATGGGTTAGCAACTATGAGAACCAAACAATTCAATGGGTAGGGACTGGCACACAAGAATCTCCTGTCCTCTCATATCCATTTTTCCTGATGCACAGGAAAACAATCAGGATGTTAGCAAAACAATCAGGATCTCCTTTCTTCTTATGCATGGTAATCCAAAAACCATTACCAGGTAGTACTGCAAGGAGAGAAGGAAACTGAGACATCTGCTCCTCCTACACAGTTTAACTGCTACCTCATCTGTTTTTGAACCCACCTTGTTTAGTTTTTTGTATCCATTCTTAGCTTCCGGGTCTGATGTGTGAATTGTAAACTTGTTGTGGAAGAACTCTTTGTTCAGGTTATTTGTTTGTACAGTGGCTTGGATGAAAAGGCCCTGATCATAGTTGGTAAGAAGTAGAGCCAAGTAATGTTTCATTCAAGATTAGATCACAGGTTGAACATATGATATGCAGAACAGTCTGATCTTGATCAGTGGTCACTGAAATCCCCAAATCATCCAGGGATTAATTAGACCTACCCAAACTTCCTAATTCCTTTCTAGAATTGCTCTGAATATGAGTACATCTGTTACTACTGTTTTACTCATAGAACTGGCTATTGCAAGGCATACCACATAAATTACAGAGCAGCTTTCAGGGTTGCTTTCCAGAAAAACTGCTTTGGAACTTCCTGGAGGAGTATTAGCCACTGTCTCAATAGAAACAGATCACGAGGGCATCTCTTCTCTTCTAACAACAAGGGAAGAAATACTACAATATAAAATAATGAACTCTTTGCCTGTAAGCATGGATCATTACTATATGGGTGTCAAGGAAGTAAATGTGGAACAATTAGAGGAAACATATAAAATGAAGGTATGATTCAAGGTGTTTAATGATAAGCATGTTCAATACCACCAATATATCCAAATCCTAATGCTTGTAATGTGGTGCAGTCTCATTTCTCCATCTCACCCTTCTTCAAGCCATGCCCTTCCCAAACTGAAATGTGATATAAAAGGTAAGATCTCGGATCTATTGTATTTCTGAAACCAAATGTCAGAGGGGGGAAGCGGCAGGAAAGCAGTCCTGTACCTGTATCCTTGATATTCCAAGTAGAGATGCCAGGGTGTTTGTGTGAGCATTGTTGAAGACCCAGCCCTTTACACCGTCCCTCATTGCTAGGCTTCTCACCTTTGCTGCTCTGGAAGCAGACACTCTCTTCAAAAGCTCATGCTTCTCACTACCGAGTCTCCACTCCCCACATCTTCTGCCTCAGTCCCACATCTTTCCCAAGCCACTCCAGTGCCCCTGGTCTTCCCCTCCCTACTATCCACCCCAGAGCTCTGACTTCTTTTACAGCATAGGCGATCACCTCTACTTCTTCACAAATCTGCCCCTACCCAGGCCCCTACTTTTTCCTGCTCCTAAATSCTCTCCCACCAAGGACCCCCAGCTGCTCCCAGCTCCCAGAGCTAAACTTTCATTCCCCAAGTCCTCCCAACCTCCTACACCTCACAATCCCTCTTTATCTTCCAGTTTCCTAACGTGTTCCAGGTTTATATGAGATCTGATTTCTTTTTCATGGAGCCATGTCTCTCTCTCCATAAGGTACCTGTGGGGGAAGCCTAGCTACTTATATCCCAACTTTTGCAAAAACATTTGAATTTTGGGAAAGTTTCTTTCCTTTTTAAAATGTCCATTCATGGGATGTGACTGAAGGGCAGTAGGTGAATGGTAGAGAGAGCCTTGCAGTGTCTTAAAAACTCCCCCTTTTCTTTCTCCCATAGCCTGCTTACATTTGGAAGGATCAGCAAAGCTGGGAGAAGCTGGTAAGTAAACAATACTTTGGACCTTAATAGATGTCTTTAATGTTTCTCCTCTCCCCGTTGTGCCCCTAGACAGACATGAAGATGCTGGATTCAGGAAGGAAGCTGGTAGCTGAGGGGCTATGACCTGAATAGTCAGCAGAGTGACACAGAGCCCAAGTAATCTGCAGCGAAGAAGAGTTACAAGCAGACACCAGGCTAATTTAATCCATGATTCAATTCTATTAGTCCCAACAGATTTACACCACTTGGCTTAAATATAACTTGTGAATGGCAGATAACTTAGGTTAAATGAAAAGGAAAGAAAAGAATGGAACATTTGACAGTGAATCTGGTGAACAATTTCCTCTTTTAAAGGCTCAACACTTCCTTCCATTGATATTTTTCTTACAATAGAGCATCTGCACAGATATAGAGAAATTTTTCTCTCCCCCAGAAGATTTTACAACTGTTTTGTGAGTGAAGCCCCATAGGTTACAGAACAGATGTCCTTACACATTTCTTGTATCACTTGTTTTCTGTGTAGCTACAACAGTGCCAAAAATACGATGCCAACAGGATGCACCGCACTGCTAGCTGTTTGTCTTGGCTGCCATTTCCATTATTTGTGTGTGTGTGTGTGTGTATCAGGATGGAGATGGATGTTTCCAGTCATTTTTTAGCTTTCCTCAAGTCAATTGGCAATTAGTAAATAGCATTGAAACTTGTGAATATTCTTCCTGTTTCTCACTCTGGGGATTAAGCGTCTTATAATGACAATCTAGTAACATTAGATCATTCTTTTAGCAAGAACAGCAGACAGGCACTACGCTAGCCCATGTGCATTTAAGACCACATCCTCATGATAAAACTTTCACATGTTTATTTTAGCACAGTATGTGGTTTGTGTTTTTCCTCTTAAATCTATATTACATTTCAGATTATTCCATGAAGCTGAAAATTGTAAAAGTTTGTTGTTCTCTGTGGCCCTTCCAGTTGACTTTACCAAGGAGGTCTGAGACAATCCTAATAAACACACTGCTTGATACTGTTAGTTTACTGGTGATATGTCTCCTAACATCAGTTTTCTAAGTACATAAAAAAACATATTCAGCTTGGCCTTAATCAGTGTTTTCTGAAGACATAAAATTATGGGCAGAAATAGTTACGCTGCAAAACTGAATTAAGTCAGGGTCCAGAGTAGGTCATGAAGGGCAAGTTTTTACTGTCCTTAGTAGCTGGGTCTCAGTTCAAGGTTGAGTTTGCAGAGTCAAATGACTCATTGTGGTCATACCGCCTGTAGCCACATGCCATACACATGAACAAGTCTCAGGCTGTGCCCGAGTTTAGGCTTGAGAAAATGTTTGCATGCAAGGTTAAAATGATAGACAGATCTAACTCTAGTCCTCAATTTTACTTGCAAGCCAGAAGCCTAGACAACAGCAGAGTTAATGCATGAACAGAACTGGTAGCGAGTCTATTTACAAACAATCAATGTTCATTTGTTTTCTAAGCCAAGAGAAAAAATGCCCCCCAAATCAGGGAGGTTCTTCCCCTCTCCCTGACAATTGAGGTCTCAAAAGGCAGTATCATCTGTGCAATAACATTGCAGCAAAACTGCCTGCATCAGTAATGAGATGCACTTCATGACTTTTTAATATGTGGATTTAAATTCCACATTTAAAGGCTATTGAAAAAACCCCAACAATATCACAGCTGTAGAGGTGAGTTTGAGGACTTAGTGTCCCAAAGCTGAGCAACTATTTAAATTTGTATGTAGTCAAAATTATTGGTCTTGGTGATTGTTTTTGCTTTCTCTTGATGAAGAAATTTTTGACCAAGCTTCCACCTGGCTTTAACTTGTCCACACCCAAAATTGCATGCATACAGAAATGCACAAAGGGAAGATATATTTGCTTGTGTAGACTTACATACATACACACAAAGTAGCTAAAATTTGACTCCTGAACATATCCATTTAATTCTCTTGGATTTACCAGGTTGGCTCCATACAAGCTAAACAAAAACTAGGTGATGGGTATTGCAAACAAATCCCTTTTCCCCACAGCTTCTGTTGTAAATGATTTACTGTATCGCAAGGAATAACTTCTGCTAGGAGTTTTCGCCACTTTCTTCACAATGTGCCGTTCTCCCCAGTTGATTAGATTTCATGTGAACCAATGTTAACATCTGTTTAAAAATTAAATTCAGAAAGGCTTTTCACACTGCACAATGTAAACCTTAATTAAATGACTTTAAGCCCTTTCCTCACACAGTTTATGATATGCATGAAAAACACAGGGTTATAATCTGATTAACTTATGTAGTTTACATGGAAATAGCATTTTCCAAACTGATTAATCTCTGCACAAAGGCATAGTCACCTGACAGGTACTACAATTAAGGCTACTGATTGCACCTGTCAAGAGAAGGAGCTTGGAGGATAGGAGTCCACTATCTTCAAACAAAGAATGATGATTCACAGATGTAGCTTAGAACAAGTCCTACGTAGTAGTTAATGCTACCCCCAGGCAACTCACGCAGCCAGAATTTAAATGACACACAATCCACGTACAGCCTGACCTTGCCAGCTTTCTGGGGGTAATCCTAAAGTAAGGATTAAATGTTCTTGAACAATTTTTCCAATATATTAAGCAAAACTTCTATCAACAACAGCATGCATGTCACCTTCTTCCACCTAGTTTTATCAGACACGTGTACTCATTCCTCCATGCCTCTAAATATTCCAAGAAGTGGATGGAGTGAAAGACACTATTCAACATGGAATTTTATTTCCATAGGTTTTAATCTCCAACAATCTACTTAAGTAAAGGGACTGCTTGAGCTAACAGTAGAGAAAGTCAATTAGGCACGGCTTATTTTCACATGTGAACCACCACACAAGAAATCTGACCGCCGTTCTTGGGACTATGCAATAATTCCAGGAGTAATGAATGGCAAAGCATTCTCTCAAAGCCCAAGAAAGAGCTGCATGATCATCTGGGGTGAGACAGTTCTATGGCTTTAACAGCGATGCAAGATTTTCTAGTCACAAAGAGAGAAAACCATGCTGAAAAGCACCTGATTTTTAAAATAATTAAAAGGCATGCTTTTGTATGAAGAGTATTTGATAAGTAATACTGAAAGTAAAACTTAACAAATTTAACACTAATGTAAGACATCAATCCATCATGGAGAGGCTAGTCCGCTTGCCAAGTTTAGGTTGCGTTCTTACTTGTGGGTGGGAATAAGAGAGGAAAGGATTGCTAAAAGATCTGTATGGGACTCAGACTGTATGGGACTGTTCTTAAATCTGTATCTTCTCAGACTCCTCCCTCTTCACATATTCTCAACTGCGAGGAGCAACATTTTCAAGTGCTACCAAAATGCTAACTTTTGCCTCTGTGGCAATCTATACTGGAAACCAGTAAGTTGGCACTTCTTCATGAACATCTCGAAAGAGCTTTCAGGTTCAATGCCAGTATCTACTGAGGTGTGTCTACGTCCTCTAACGGTGAAATGAGGTGTGAAAGTTCAGCCCCAGTATTAGCAGTTAAAATAAATCCTGATCAAGCCTCTTTTGTCAGATAATTTCGGTACCTCTTCAGTGTATATTCTTCTGTTCTGGTCTAGAAATCTGGAAGTTCTTTTAAAGTAAATTTATTTCTAAATTCAAAACTTCATATTTTTTCTTCAATTGTTATAATTGAAAGAACAAAGACAGAAAGAATCATGCATCATCACAGCTTACTTATGAACACGAAGAAAAATATTTTAAAATTAACTTTCCAAGTGTTTACACTACATATATACAACAGAATTTCACCAGGCAGCAATTAATCTTAAATTAATCTTGCTGCTAATTTTGTATCCTCAGACAAAAGCTACTTAAACACTAACTTTCAGAAGGAGGTAGACATCTAAGTAATATAGGTGCCTTCAATAATTAGARACTTCCAAATGAGAGCATTTAGATGGCAAATTATTGTATGGGTAGGTAGAGGTTTAAATCATGCAAATGAGACAACACTCAAGCATGGTTGAGAAGCTGCAGACAAAAATTATAGGAGATTTTAAGAAACATGGCTTTAAACCTAAAACTGAAAACAGCAGAATGTATATCCTCAGGCAAAATCCTGCACCAGCAGGGAAGAAAGGCCATGAATCACTGTCTCTTTCATCACTGATGGCTGGAAAATATCCTTGTCAGCTGTGTTCTCAGAACAATTTGGTTTATTTAATTATTTCTTTATAGGCATTTCTCCACATCATTGCCATAGATTTGCAAGTCCACTGTCATTAACCCTATCTGTATTGCAGGAGATTTTGACCTCTTGATTTTAAATAAGTGGGTTGAGGTTCTCTGCTGTGTAAGAATTCACGGTGACTTCTAAAATATGCTGCAATAGACAATCCTCTTCATCTGTCTGTCTTAACATCACTACCACAGTCTTCACTACATAGCTAGCAGCACATAAATGAGGCAAAGACCATGTCATTCCCCACCAGGGAATGGGCCCTGACCCATATTAGTAGTGTAGATGTAGCCAGAACTGTTTTAACAAAATGAATGAGCTCTAAACTGAGCTGTATTTAAATAAGATATAAGTATTTATTCTGTTATTTAAGTGGTTTTCTTAGGCAATTACTCATGCAGAGTGGTAAAAAAATTGGTTATTAAAAGATTTTTATGAATTCTCAAAGATCCACACCAAAATTAGTATACAATAAAGTTCAAACTGTCAAGTATTACTCAATGCTTACTTCAACGTGGTTACTCTTCCACTTAGTAAACTGAACTTGTAAAACACACTCACTAGTGTTTAAATACTTTTTACCTCTCCTTGCAAATATCCTCTTCTTCATGAGACAAAATGGCACTAAGGACCAGAGGTAGTTTTATTATTCCTGTTTTTAAAGAGAAGGAAACCGAAGTGAAGMGAGAGTGCATGAGCACATAAAGGGCTGGCCCAAGGTCAGGCAATAAAAGTAAGAATCAGTTTTACTAGTTTACATGCATTTTATCATAGCCCAAGATAGAYAGAGAGAGAGTCTGAAAAAATGTATTCAATGGTAGGAAATAAAAGAACAGTCTACACTACAGCCACAATTTTAATTCAAATGCCTCATTCCTGTCACTATCACCCAGCAAGCTATAATCTTCCCATTAACGCTAAACACTTTCCATGACATAGTGGAGAAAAAGAATCCCTTTTAGGAGAAGAGGACAGGTGAGAGCCTCTAACAAATTTGTTTTGCTGAAATATTCTAGAGAGTACTTTTCCCCCCCCAATGTTTTACAAAGATATATTTTTTTTCTTTAAAGCTTGACATGTTTCTATTTCTAAAGACCATACACTTTGTTTTAGACATGGGAGTAATTTCCTAAATATCAGATTCCTCAGTTTTAGCAATTTTAAAATGAAAGATTGTTTGTTTTCTCATACCAAGACCATTACCTTAGATTTTAAGTGCGTGTCAGTCTAAACATGACTAGAAACTTTGGTTTGAAGACAAAAGCAATAGATTACACTTAATGCAAAGGGCTGCCCATTGGCTTCTTCAAGCAGCATATTATAGCTGGAACAATGGGGGAGTTTAGGGCTGTAGATTCTTGCATTACAACATCTGTAATGAAGGCCACGTACTAAATTGTATCGTATCTCTGCTTCTGTGTAACTCTACTCCTGTGGCCCACATATCGGCATTTGGAGAAGGATACTTCCACCCTCAGAGCCCTAACGACCAATCCCCCTCTTCATTCTCCAAGTCTCATTTTACAAGTGTGCATGTATGTCCAACAAAGTACCAAATCTAGACTGACAGCTAAAAGCATTATATTTAGCATATATGGCATGTAATTAGAAATCTGAGTGTTTCCAAAAGGCAAAAATTTTTGATTCTGATCTCAGAGTATTTTTACACTGCATTAACTGGTATTTTTCTCCTAATTGAAGTTGATTTAAGTGAGATCAGAGTCAGGCCCAAGAGCTACAGGCCGAACTTCTCATCTGAAGTAGTTTGTAATGTAATTTTGTCCTTGCTAACTGTTGATGGCTTGTCCTCATCCCATTTTAACCTACAACCATCAGCTCCTTTAATGGAAGTGTCTATAAAGATCTTCCCTAAAATATGCTTTTCCAGCACACTTAATGTCTTTTAATGTCTTTCCAATTAAATCCAGATGTGAAAAGCTTAAGGAACAGTTCTCAGGACTGAAAAAGATGACATAAATCTTGCAGCTGACAGAGATCCCACTGAGCTCAGTTGGGGAAACTCACAGAGGACTTCTTGTGGGCCAGAAAAGCTGCTGGGTATAAAGACAGATGTGTATACTCCTATTTAAAAAATTTAAATAAAAACTGACTCCTACAATGAGGTATCCACAATTATCAGGGACATTACTAACTCAATCCCTCAATGTGCTGAGCACATCCTGTGCAGTACAGATTTCCCTCATCTTTTCGGGAAGTTTATCAGAGTTGAAGGGGGTCACATCTGTTCAGGAAAGAGCCCTTCACCTTTCAGGATTGCAGCTCTTAAACCAGTGTAAGGGCTGATTCTGGAAAACACTGTCTGTCTTGGTCTCGTACTGCTATCAACAGGGAGATAATGTACTCGGCAAAGTGAGACTCTGAATTTCTGCCCCCTCTCCTTTACCTCCTCCATAATCAGGTTAGCAGATTAAATTGTGGTTTCATTACAGAAGAGTCCCCAAATGTGCTATTAATTATAAATTCTTACCAATCTGATGGGAAACTGGGCATTCCTAGTAGCTGAGTACCACTGCTGGGCAAGTGCTGTTTGTGCAGCTGTCAATTTGGCGTTTGTTTTGCTGTAATCACTTGTACACTCTCAGGATTTTTTTATTTTTTATTTTAACAACAGTAGATCCTCTTATTTTGCCCATCCCGGACTGTAAATGTGGGCTCAGCTCAAGCCACATCTTTCAGAGGGACAGGAAATAACCCCCTACCACACAGCTTGTATTAAAGAAAGTCTCTAGAAAACTGCCCAATGCTAACAGCTTTAATACTTGCCTACCCTCCTGCTACTTACTTACTTACTTATTTTTGAAGTTGGTAAGTTATCCAGACAAATCAATGATTTTTAAAGAGCTACATCCTCATGACACACCAGAAAGAAAAAAAGGAAAAATGTTCCAGGAAAGAAGAAAAACCCATTTCTAACTGAAGACTGAGTCCATGTTCATTAGTGACAGGAACTTCAGTAGAGACATTTTGGATAGTATTACTTAATTTTGTTGCATTTTTCTAATGCCTATAGAAAGGTTTTTGCACAGTTTGGTGTCATGAGTGAGTGTTTGGAAACATGAAACTAGATACCTGAATTAAAGGACAATCTTACATACTCAAGTACAACAATAAGTGATCAAATACAGGATCCGGACAATAGCGCAGACCTGACACTGAAAGCGGTAGGCTCCAAAACACACGCACAAGACCTCTTCAAGATAAAATTCCTCCGGTTCTCAACTTGCTCTATTTTCCACAATGGCCAGCACTTTTCAGACTATCACTCCTGCAGGGCTGAAGGCTGGATCTGACTCCCACCAAAATCAGTGCTTCATGACCATCACTCAGGAGACACGAGGAATGCCCTTCCCTTGGAATGAGCCGCTGCCTCCGCGAGGATCCCACTCTTGGCTAGCCTGGGGAATGAGCTCAAATCTCCTGCGCTTTGCTGCCAGGGACCACCAGGCCAGCTCTGATTTATAGCTTTTTCTTTGCAGTTTTATGATACAAGAATGTTCACTTGTAATTACAACAGCATTTTGTTGGCTCCCTGCCTTCACTTGGGTATGCACAACACCATATCCTTCATTCCAGCCTTTTTATGTCAAGACCCAAAATTTGAGAAGAAAAGCACATCAGAAGTATTACGAAGATGCTGCAGATCTTGCTGTTCCTCAAAGAGGGGATTCGTACATATTTGCTGGGGGGGACACGTGACCAGCTGGATAGGACACTGAACTGGGAGTCAGGAGGAGAGCTGGTCAAAATTCTTTCTCAGAAAAACACTAAATCAAGAAACAAACCTTTTTATGAGAATATGTCAGTTTTGAGAAAAGGTTTTCTAGGTCCAGGATAGACTCTCCAGTCAAAATATCACAGGCAAGCGCCATACATAACCACTGGGCTAATGACTATGCTTGGTGTGGCACATTCATATACTTGTCGGTTCTTCTGTGTGAAAAAATTTCAAGAGGTCTCTAGTTCATTTCAAAGTGAATGAAAATACTTGAACTCTTGGATGTGTTTTGTGGGATAAAAAATCTGTTGCATTCAAAAGACAGCGACCCTGCCACTAATCTGCTGTGTGACCTTGGAGAACCACTTTAGCTCAGTATTTTTCAGACATACAACCTTAGCTCCTGAGTTTGAGATCATCAAGCAGTACATTTCCATCACTTGTGGTGTAAATTTGATTTTGCCATTTTCAGTAGAGGCATACACTTCTTCAGAAGAAATTCCAGGTATTTTAGATACCATTTAATAGTTAACTGTCAAACAATTTCCAAGTCTTTTAAACAAAGAATACTTCTGTGCTAGCTTAATTTATAGAGCCATATATGTCCCATTTAAAGTGGCTGTGATTAAGAAGAAACATTAAGCTTAGATTTTTCTACTAAATGAGAAAAGTTTAAAGCCAATAAACTGTATCTAGGATTTTAGCTGGGAGATGAAATAAAGGGCACATTTGTTCCTGGTCACTGAATTTTTAACCTAGGTCTGTTGCTCCTGCTGTTAAACTCCTATACATTCCTTACTAGCCCGTAGCATCCAGCAATCCCAGCTCTCAGTGTTTGGAATTAGGGGTGAACTGCAAAATAAAACCACTTTTTGGGGAGAGCTAGTGTATGGCAAGTGCCACATATTCTGACTGAAGGTGGCAGCTGAAAGGGTTAATTTTTAAAAAAAGGACTTCTTCCACAGATTTTTAAAAATTTTAGATTAGATGTATAAATTCCAACTTACCATTTGGATCTGAGGATTCTGACAATATCTGGAAAACCTGGAAGATGCTGCTGAATCTGGTGGATAAAATGCAAGCTGTACTTTGTCTAGCTCCTTAGTACAGGAGAGGAGAGGTTGAGCCTTATGCTTGGACTCAGCTTTCTATCATCTCAGGTATGACAATACCTTTCAAGTGCCCCAAAGTTTGCCTTTATTATACAGCAAGGAGGAAAGAAAAAACCCTGGTTTTCTAGCAACAAAACAAAGCTATATTACTTCTGTCCCCCCTATCCCTTTTCAAGCTTATATTCATATTTTTAATAATTTTTTTTTTTTAGGTAAAATGTTTTAACCTGCCTTTTTGCAATACAGGAGCAGTATCATGACTTCATTGCTTCTCCTTTTACCTCAAAATCCTGTGAGGGTATTTGGGCATTTCCTAAAGGTGAAGTAAAAAACTAATCTGCCTTCAGTGACTCATCACTCCAGTGATCAAGTTAAATAACAGCATTGCAGAAAACTCTTGCAATACATATTTTCCCCCCACCTAGTCCAGTGCTGCTATTTTACACACAAATTCAACCATTTCTTTAGCAAATGCATCTTGAGGTGAAGGATTAGTCTTCACTTAAAATCAGTACCAGCTACCTTCCTATTGATTTTGTGAAGTGGCAGATGTACTTTTTACTGGATTATTTTATATTTTCTACTGCTTGCAGGTCCCCTTTTTAATGGAAAGGCCAAATCTACCCTCAGATTCAGCTTCTACTGCCATTTGTATGTTGATTTAAGTAGGAACTGGCTGTGTGCACCTGGATTTGCTCTACAGTCATTAACTCCTACTTCTGCACAACACAGGTAGAAAGATAAAAAGAGTCCTAACGATGTGGGATGGATCAGGCACTTTCAGTCATCTCCATGAATGCTGTCCTACATGCTTCTCTGGTAAGAATGGTATACATCAGGTACTATGTAGCTCAAAAAGTGCTTCAAGAGAGACATTAACAAGCAGGAACCAGATTTCCTCAAGAACTCTGACTTCGTAAATTCAGGAACTTCGCCAACTGGCAACTCAGCAATGCAGATTAGACAGTCCTGATTAACTGAGCTCTGCAACTATGGACCTGCTTTTCCTCCATTTACAGTTACAGTCAAAAATATAGATGTATGTCCACAACTTTACCGAACAGCTGGCTTTTAGTCTGGAAGATCTGCTAACGGCTATTTTATCATTTCATCCTAGCATCTATTATTAAAATCCATTAACCACAGTTGTCAAAAAGAGCTTATTCAAAATCTTGTTAGTTACAAAATAACCTGTCAGGGTTAGATTCAATAAAGAATTCAGGTGTTTACAAATTAGGCACTGTAAGAGCGAGGTTTTAAATAGCACATCCCTGGAATAAAATCAAAGGTCTAAAGTTAAGTACTCAGTTTCTTTATTCGGTGCTAAGAGGAGAGCCAGGTTTCTCTGAAGAACGACCCGAGAAAGCTACATGCTGAGTATGGAGCTACCTGCTGGCAATGAGGTACTTCAAGCCCAGAGATGAACTCCTGCTCCTCTCTGGAGTTCAGCTGCAAAGATAGGACCACACGCAGAGGACCTGGCAGCTTGGTCAGCTAGTGTCTACAGATGCACAATCCTCTCCTCAAGGCAGCTGGCTCTTCCAGCTCTTTGACAGGCCTGAGCAGAGCTCACTGTTTTCACTGAGAAGATGACCACCGGAGAAGCGAATGGAGATGAGACTCCCCTTTTTGTCAATGGCACAGATGTGAGAACACTTGTCCAGATTACAAGAGATACAGATTTTAGATTTCTTAGCTTCAGGTCAACAAACCACACATCCCACCTCCTAGGTGACAATCTAACCTCCAGGATCAGTGATAGGGAAGATTCAACTGTTGCAGAAAAAATAACTCAACATTCATGCGTCAAAGAAAAGACAGTGCAAGGAAGAGGCTGACTCCACAGGCTAATGATCACAGCAGTTACTGAGCTATCCTGAGGATCACCCCATGCTCCCTAGATAATTTCTGTTCTTTATCTAATTGATACTTTAACATAAGTTCAGAAGTGGTGAAAGCAGAAACTGCAATCCAGTAGTACTGCTTTTCAGTGGCTTCTTTAACTGGTAGGATGCAATAATATTCCTTCTCATGCTTTCTCTGTGCAATCCTGAGTATTTTAAGTTTTTGTTATACAGTGGCTCTGGTTATCTGGGAAGGTAGATAAATAGCTGTACTTGCATTTAGACAGTCTCCTGTGACATGTCATTATGAATACCTTAAGGCTGCGGAAAGAACAGAGATGGAGTTCACGTTTCCTGAGTAAGTCTATGTTACTGTGTAAAGCACAGAAACCACTAGCAACTGCTCCAACCACAGCTAAGAAGAAAAGCCTTCAGGATGCTGTTTTATCTAATATTTTTTCGTATGAGGCATGTTAATTAATATATAGCTCTATCTTAATAAAATATTTTATTAAGATTAATAATAATAATCCTTCACTACTCAAGCTCTCTTTATGCAAATGATTCCAATAAGCCTGCTCATGTATGCAAACCCTCTGAGAGGGTTTCCAGGATCAGGCTACAAGCAGTTTTACTCTGCCATGATAGAGTAAAATTAATTTACTTAAAATCAACACACTCACAATAAAAGCAGAAATGCTAATGTAACTTAAATGGCAGTAGAGACTAAAACATTATGCCCAGTCTCAGTTAGCTCTAAGAATTTAATACTTTTAGCTGTCACATAAACAATGCAATTATAGAATGAAGGAAACACTAGCTTTTTAAGGCTGCTACCAAAAGCAGAGAAAATACACTCATAACCATRCATATTATACAGTAATATTCTTCAAGCACAAATAAGACCTAACTGAAACCATGCTTGAGATAACTGTCATGCTATCAAGTTACAATAAAGAGAAGAGGAGATCAGACTTATTCTTTCCTTCACAATGAAATCAGTATAAACAAATCATATAATGTTTGGACACCAAACTCCTGAAACAGAGAGACCTAGAAAATCTCTTAAAACCACCCACAGACTCCGCATGCTGGTCTGTGATTATACAACTGAAGAAGATCATCCAAACTGCGATGTAAACCAATGTCAGTCTGCAAATGATAGTCCTACAATGGTTCTAACAAAAAATAAAGCAAGTCCCTGGAACAGCCATCAGTAAGGAATGAGGAATTTTTTTTTTAAAACTTAGAGAAAGAAGACAACTTAATCCCCATACTGAGGATAATAGCTCTCTTGTGTGTCTTTACTAAACTGCAACACACATCCAGCTAAACAAAAATGAGCCTGGGACCAACAGTAAAAGAGAAGGCTTCCTAATGCACCCCAGTGCCTATTGCATTTCAACCTGCTCCACTATGAAATCCATTTTGTCCTTATTATTTGTTATGTGGGAATATTCACCCTCATTTTTAGAAATATATATGCCAAACAGCATATCTCTTTCTCCTATGGACTACACACAAAAAAGAGAAGATCAAATGCTGAAAACCTTTCAGTTCTTTCAGGAAAATACAGTGTTTCTGTAGACCATATTTCTACCTCAGAACTGTAGTTTTTCTCCTTGCCTGGCAGCCAGAAGCAAAGTATTCTAGATCTGAAAAAACATGTGCCTGTCTAGAAGAGACGTGAAAGAGTATGGTCAGTTCTCTGTCTATAGATCCCGCCTTGAAAGTGTAAACCTCTGAGTACTTCTTAGGTGAGACTTCACGAGATGCAAGACACACAATATTAAGGATGCTGAAGCAGTGGACTAACCCAGTTGCCCTGAAGGTGGGGTCTATGATCTATCCATTTTTGGCCTGTTTCTACTCAATTTAAGATCCTATAAGGCTGAAAAATGTTTTACTCAAATAGGAAGTTAATGATATGATACAAGCACGTTCCCTTTTGCAAATGCTGTGAAAAGCAGTGGCATTTCTTTCTTTCTAGCTATGCCATAGAGGAATTTGATCATTCAAACATGTATTTAGTAAAGAAATTCATTTCACAAAAATGAACCACCCCTGCAAAGTGGTTAATAATTTATATTTCCCTAACATTAATCTCATTCTTGTCTTTAAGCCACAATTGACTGAACTGTAACTTGGTATCAACAATGGGTATTAATCATACAAAAGAAAACAAAAGAAGCAGTAATGAACTGACAAAGCTTGTTAGTCTTCTCCAGTAAGGGTGCAACAATTAACAATACAGTGAATGAATATCAATCATTCAAATGCAGTAAAAAAATCTCTCTATATAAATAAAAGAAATGAACAACGGTAACTGACAAAAACTCAACAATCTTGAAGAAAAAATCTAATCATTATCACACTGAACAGACTGTGAAAGAACACTTTATTAAGAAGATGGCTAAAAAAAATTTGTACTAAAATGAATAAATTGTCATTCTTAAGAAAGTACCTTCTGCAGCATTTACACAAAGTTTGTTCCCTCATATAGTCATATATGCTTCTTATATTGCTATATTGCTAACATTTGATCTTTTCTAGGTCTTATTTACAATATCGTGCCTGGCTAAAAGCTGTGCTACCGGCATCAGCGATACCAGCAGCTGCACGTTGAGTTAGCAACGCACTTGTACATGAACAGTGCTTTCCAGGAAACATAAGAAAAAAAGTTTCTAGCTGCTCTTTGTGATCACTAGCTCTCCTGTGTTTTAACTACTGCAGTGATTTCATCAAAGCTGGTCATATGTGAAGGGCTAAAGTCAAATAATTTTCCCCAATATTTTGATAAGATTTTCAACATGCAATTTTAAATTACAGTGTTTATAATTGAATATAAATTATTATGAATTCTAAAGGCAAAACACAAAAGTAAAAAAAAATGTATTTTTTAAGTTGCATGTTCAATCAAAATGTAATTCCCACCCTTCACTGGGGTAGGGGCAGGAAGGAGTTTTCAATAAATTGTCAGAATCGTTTGCTGATATTTTTTGTATCGCGGTTACAAGTTCACAATGTACACTACATATTTTAATAAACAACATGCTTACTTTGCTAATAATTTCTAAAAAGAGCAAACCCCTCCTTATAACAGCTGCAGTGGCCCAGATGTCACAAAAGCAGAATGCCTTTGCTATGCAGGGGAGGGGCAGGCCTGCCCTTTGTGCAGGCACGTGGAGGTCCCAGCCAGCACCAGCCTTTTGCAAGCACATCGTGCCTGATGGGGTTTGGCCATGGGAGAGGGCAGGAGCATGTGCAGAACTGGTTTAATGAATAAAACATGGAATGAATTTATTTGTCGCTGTACAGATGACAAAGGAGTTTCAGACCTGGTTTGCTGAGCGGAAAACAGCAGCTCAAGTCCCATGCCTCAGTCTCCCTGTTTCACCATGGTGCAACTGCCCAGTTTTTCTGATTTGGCAACAGGATCAAGCTCGAGCCTTGAAAAATTGGCTCCATAAAGAATATGATGTGCACATGCCGAATAACAACTTACCAAGTAGTCAGAGTTGATTGTTCCTGATGAACAGCAAAGTTTGGCAGGCAGAGGAGCTGCCCGCACTGTTCGGCTTGTGGGAAGATAACATTTTCTACTGTTGTCTCTACAAAGCTCTTAATACTGAAAAGAGCAAGCAACAAAAGCACTGATTTCTCCTGGAAAACAGCAAAGCTTCTTCCTTGTAAAGCATAGGGGAAGGTCCTAGCTGGTAGTGCTAGAAACTCCAGCCCTCTGCTTTCCCAGCGAAGCGGCAGCACAGAGCTCCTAGCCTCCTCCCAAGATTATTACTCCCTCTGTCCCTCATTCATGTTTTTCACCAGTTCCCCTCAGCAGTGAAAAATCAGTCATCATGCCCATTTCACTGTTGCGCTGTTTCAATCTGCAGGTTGCCTTGGCTGACAGGGCGGATGCTGTCCCTGGGCATCCAAAGAGCTAAGCACGGGGTCTAATGGAAATGGAAGAAACAGGTTTTTGCCTCTAACATCCCGTAACAAGCGAAGGGTGAGGTGAGGCTTGAGATCAGACAGAAACTGATCTGTGATCCTCATCATGCAAATGAGGGACTTAGTCATGCAGTTTTCTCTTTGGAGAATGCTACCAGGCAGGAGTAACTTGACAGCTGTGCTCTCATAATAGCCAGTTTGGATTCCTGTATACTCTTCAGTCCTATACATTGTTTTATTACTTTGCATTTAGATGTARAAAACTCCATGCACCTGCACTACACAGCATTAAACCCTATATCTACTAAATCTGCCAACACAGAAGCCAATTCAGCCAGTGGATTTGTTTGATCACTCACTACAAAGTGGGTTGAAAGCACAAACTTCTCTCAAGCCCACCACTGCAAAACGACTGTAGCATTTTACTGATGTGGGCAGGACTCAAGYGAGTAAGGGCAATTTGCGGCACACTTGAAAAATAAGTTATTTTTGAAACAAAGAAACAAAGTTCCTTTGTTCAGTTTTAACACATTTCTTGACTTGTATTACCCACTTCTCCCCTTCCCATTCCCAAGGAAGGTTCCATTAATCATCCCTCTAATGGATCAGACTTGTGTCTGATCACTGAGCAGTGGACACAGGCATAGTCTTGGGCATGCACTGAACAAGAAGCCCAAGGGAAGCCTAGCTGAAAAGTTTGGGAAAGCAAGGATGCCTTTTTAAAATAAACTTTGGAGAGGTCAGCAGGACAGCAAGGGGTCAGCACCAGGCAGGCAGTGGGTGGATGGCACAGGAGAAAGACAACAACACTTGTCATTAATTATATCTGTTGGAATGCTACACATTTCCCCCCCCAAGTGGTAGTACTCCAGACATCCAAGCACAATCTCTCCCACGTCCTACTCGACCCCAGGCAGGGCACATGCCAAGAAGCCTTCATACACTAGAAGCCAWGAAGTAGCTAATATAAGCAGAGGTTAAAGAATTTAAATTGTCCCTCCACTTTGAAACATTTTTTCTCTAGTTTAAAGCCATCCTCCATAACTGTCTCCTCTACCAGTGAAATACATATTCTCTTAGAGCTAAATATGGCTAGATTTCTGTGCCCAGCCTCAAGCTAACAAAACTCTTTCTGTGGAGAGGAATAACTACTGGGAACTGGACGGCTTGGAACAAGAACTCCACTCCTAAAATTGATCCTGCAAGATCCTAATACCATGTACCACTTACCCAGGTCTAGATGTATCTGATCTGCAAAGGTGTTTTCTCGTATAAACATTTTTTGCAAAATGTCTGCAAATGCCAGAGTGCATCACTACAGGTCATGCTCTTGCAAAACTTTGAACTATCCCTATTTATAAAGCTAGTTGTTTCATAACCAGTAGTATCTTTTATTTTAATGAAATCCCCAATAAATTGTTGATTGGAGAAGAAATGGCAGGCTAGTAATTCATGGATGGATCCATTCTCACTTAACCCTGAACTCGCCAAGGACATAGTCAAAGTTCATTGTCTATTGTGACCAGAAAGAGACAGGTATCTCTGGATCATGATTTATCCTATCCTAAATAGATAGGTGGGAGGAATCAACCTCTGGAAATGCTTCTCTCTGTACTTTCACTATAGAGAAACTAGCCCAACCTAGAAGCATTGTAGGGGTCTGAGAGGTATGCAAGATGTTTTAGTGACTATATAGTTTATGAGGAAGCTTTGGGTATTAGAACTCCAGCATAGTAGTTATAAATCATAGTAGTTATAAATCATGGAAAGATATTACCTATCCATGTTGTGAAAATTTCTGCCCATTTCTGCAGAG
This sequence comes from Phoebastria nigripes, assembly GCA_035582835.1. NCBI lineage: Eukaryota > Metazoa > Chordata > Aves > Procellariiformes > Diomedeidae > Phoebastria > Phoebastria nigripes. The sequence continues at coordinate 594,278 of JAYKAV010002868.1, read as the reverse complement.
TGGCCTGAGATGTCTTAAAATCAGCTTGTGGGGTTCTTTAGTGTATATGGAATAAAAAAGCAGAATCTGGGGGGGCGGATCGTGCCAGAGGAGCGTGGGGTGTCCCCTGTACACTGCAGACCCCTGTTTCACACTAATGGAACTAGACAGAGATAACAACTTGAGCAAGATCGATCTGGATATGCTAAGCCTTGCTAATGGGTTCTGGTTATTAAGTGGGGAAGAAAAGAAAAGCCTGTGCTGGGGCCATTGAAAAACACTGCACTACTCTGTGGCTTAAGGAGAAATTCCCCGACGATGCAGGGAAACCCCCTAGCCTAAATCCATCTCTTTAAGATGGCAGTAGAAAATAATATATCTTTTTGTAGAGAACAAGGAGATCTTTAGAAAGAAAGAACTCCTCCAGTAGATAAAAAAAACAGACCATGGCTGTGTTTTCATTTGAATGATGCATCCAACAGGGAATATTCAAACTGAGTGTTACTGTCTGCCAGTTCAAGATCCAAGATGGGCTTTGAACCCACAGCTTCAGAGCCCAAGTTAAGTCACCAAATGTTTTTGAGAGCTCTTATTTAACTTCTTCTCTGTAGTTTTCAAGCTTTCATACAGTCATAAAACATGGGCAAAAACAGGCTCACTCTACAAACAGAAAAATATTGTTGAAGGAAACATACGTTGTGGTAAGGCACAATATCCACAGGAAAGTATTAATCATTTTTTTACTGAAAAAAGAAAAAACTACCCAATGCTGAAAAAGTAGTAGCAGTGTAAAAGTAACTTGTTAGATGGATAAAGAACTCCAGAATGACCCACAGCGTTTGGCACTCAGAGGTCCATTCTTCAATCCCAGCATTGAACAAAAGAGGTAAGTATAGAGACCAAGTTACACATAAGAATTTAAAAAGCAACCCTTCCTGCCTTCCCCTCGGAAAACAACAGCAAACAAGCCAAATAATGAGCCTGGTTGTGTTGATTTAAACCATTTGCAAAACTGCAGTTCTGGGTTGTGCTTGTTGCATAACCAGAAACCGGATGCCAGGCTTCCTTTCCTATTTTGAGAAATTCATCATAGCTAGAAACTGCTTCTACAGGAGATGGAGAGACAGGCCTAAAACACAATGCAAACACAATTAATTCACTACTTAAAACCCCAAAGAGAAGTGAAAAAGAGACCTGACCGAATCATCAGTTTCAAAAAGAAGCACCCTCAGGTAGCAGAATTCATTTCTCAGATTTCATCTGAGACCTCATTAAGAAGGCAAGCTGGCACCACATCCCAGTACACTTCCTTCAATTTAGATCCTCTCCCTCTCCGAAAACGTGYATTGATTTTCCTGGTCTGTGCTACTTGGACTAGTGATGAAAGTTACAGGTTAGTGAGATTTCTGTTCCATAGTTATAAACCACATACATGCATCAATTCATAAGCCAGAAGGGAATCTGAGTTAGTCTAGTCTATCCTCCTGTATGGCCTACTATGATAGCGCTGTCCTTGTGTGTTGACCAGAGAAATCCTATCCTGCTCCACGGAATGTTAGAGACATTTAGCAGCTTCYTTCCATGGGTAAGCATTTTTCTGCTCAGAACTCATTCTTTGTCATCTGTATTTGCGTACCCTCAGATTTTTGCCATTGGTTCTTATTACGTGCTTCTCAGCTAGATCAGAGAGTCCCTTAGGAACCMAAAATTTTTTCTTCATAAGTACTTTGACAGAGTCAAGTCAGCTCCCAGTTTTTTCCTTTAGACRTTACACCAAACGAGCTTTCAAGTCTCTCACCAGAAGGGATTTCCCCCCACTTCCTSCAGCAAATACTTTTTTTTGTGGCTGTTTTCTGAACTTACCTCAGTGTTTCCATATCCCTTTAAAAATGCTGACATCAGGACTAGATGAATTCTTCCAGCATCAGCTAGACCAATGACCAATGCCATATACCAGGATATACCTTGTAACTCATACTTACTATTATCTGTGACATTTGTGGTCAAGCACTGTAATGGGAACTCTTACTCAGTTGCCCATCTTATATGACCCCTGATCAGTTACTTACTTTCGAGCTAAAATTCTCTGTTCTGCCAGAATGGCTTTGATCCCTTGTTCCTTGATGAATAATTGTGCATTTAGCTGTGTCAGTATGGACTTTGTTGCATCAGCTAGGCTTACYGCATTGTATTCTACAACTTACCACCATTTAACACTCTGCTGGTCTTTGTGCTATCAGCAAACATTATCGAGAGATGATTTTATGCTTACTTTCTGACCACTGATGAATATACTGCATATAACCCAAGACTGAAAATTAAAACTGAATTTTGAAGTGTTTATTTCTGTATAGTGTAGAGAAAGAGCAATAGAGTCTACCAGGTACTGGAACAGATTTCTCAGGATAACTCAGGAAATGCTGTATATATAATAAAAATAAAAGATCAGGTCACATTTTCTGCCCTAGTCTCCAGTTTTGTGTAAACTAATGATAGGATTGAAATGGAGATATTTATATGTGCCAAGAAGACACTGCAGGTCAAGCTATCTGATTTCTGTGCAGATTAGGTACGCGGACCCTCCTTTTTGAGCCTAGTACATGGCATGCTCAAAATCCGTGGCCTTCTCACACTTCTTTGGCAGATTAGGTTTAAGGAATACATATGAGATCAAAGTCTTGAACTCTGTATATTAGTTTGCTGCATTCTCAACAGAGCTAATAAAGGAGAAAAGAAAAAAAAGGGATACCTAGCCCACAACTCTGTTATAACGTGAGAATAAAGTTGAATATTGCCAGCAATGTAAACTATCAAACTTGAAGCTGGGAGCTTTCAGTACTATACACCTTGTTAACACAGAATACCGTATTCTGCTGAAATGAAATGTTTGAAAGTGTCCAAAGAGATCTTGCCTACTTGTGGTGGGTTGACTCTGGCTTGCAGCTAAGCCTCCACCCAGCTGCTCGCTCACTTCCCCCCAGCAGGATGGGGAGAGAACTGGAACAGCAAAAGTGAGAAAAACTCATGGGTTGGTAAAGACAGTTTAATAAGTGGAGAAAAAAGGAGATAAAACCAAGTGATGCAAAGGCAATCACTCACCACCTCCCACCAGCAGACCGATGCTCAGCCACTCTCCACGTGATGGTTACCTTGGAAAAACTCCCCCCCTGCTTTATTGCTGAACATGATGTTTTATGGCATGGAATATCTCCTTGGCCAGTTAGGGTCAGCTGTCCCAGCTGTGTCCCCTCCTAACCTCTGTCCCACCCCAGCCTGTTTGCATTGGGGCAGAGCGAGAAACAAAGAAGGCCTTGACCCTGTGCAAGCACTATTCAGCAACAGCTAAAGCAGTGGTGTGTTATCAACACTGTCTTCATCACAGATCTAAACTGTAGCATTATACAGGCTGCCATGAAGAAAATTAACTGCATCCCAGCCAGACCCAGTATACTACTGGGCAGCAATGGAGTGATAACAGGTACTGAATCCAGATTATGAAAGCAAGTGGTCAGATTGCTAACAGCTCTGCTCTAGCCCAAGTGGGTGTTTACCTTGTTTGGCTATAGAGTATATAAAGTTGTAAACAGCTGTATATTCTGAATTMAACAGCCTGAGACTGTAGATTGTTATAACTAACGGAGCTATGAATGCCCACCTCCTCTAAACAATACTGTGTTTCTTTCAAGAAAATAAAAGATATCTGTATAATAAATGATAGGACTCTTTCCACATGAGACAAACAAAGGATTTCTTAAAACATGAGTTGTGATTCACTGAACTTGTACTGCTTTTTTTAAAAATAGGTTTTTATACGAAACTGATTTGTCTTTATTGCCYTGCAGTCTTAAACATCAAGCTTTGCTTGCTTCAGTATTTGAAAATCAATTATTTCAAAGTATTAATGCTATGAAGAGTTAGTTGCACAGATTACCCTAAAAAAGGTTGTTCAAAACATTCAAACTGCTTAAAATTATTTAGGGTGGCCTTACTTAGATGTAAAAACAATGATTACCCTTACATTTTACTCTTTTATTAGCTTACCAGCTCATTTTAATTCTCAAAACTCACATACTTATATACTACTCACTGTATAGTAGCAGCCTGCACTGTCTCAATGACAGGATATTAAATACCCTGCACTCTGTTTCTATTTAGTGTAGAAAGGAATCTAGGTCTGTTGCATCCAGAAATGGAATTAAGTTATCGGAGAATATTGATTTCAACATTGAGAAATGTTGTGATTCTGATGAAAAAATTAATTGTGAAGTAAAGTTAAAATAAAAATAAGATAGAATGTAATCTACTAATTTCAAATAGAGTATTAGAAATACGAGACAAAATTAAGTTCTGAAAATTCAGGTTTCTGCATCATCCTCACTCAACTGTGATGTTATTACTGGCCAAAACCACTTGGTTTTGTTCCCATAGCTTAGCTAAAAGTTTATTTGTTGATATATGATCCCAGAAAAATCATTCTCTGAGTTGGGATAGGAAAACAGCTTAGACATCCAGCCCTTCCTCTGGAAAGGTTTTCTAAAGGCTCCATTGCTTTGGTCAGACTTTTGTGTCTGGGCTCATAATCTGGGAAGAGCAAAGCCATGAATCCCCCAAAGTTATTATTTTATATAAAGTGACCTGTTCTCAGGCTGTTATTCCAACCAGGGAGGCTGGCAAGAGAGATGAGGGTTWTACCTACCTATAGTATAACAGGCTCTTCCCACTAAGCTCCTGAAAGCTGAAACACTGTGGATTTTCTATCTTATAAATATCCAATTTAAGAAGAAAAAAGGATCAGGTAATCCATGAATTTAAGTGATGCTGGGATCCCATTACGAGCAGAAACCTTTGGACCTTTCTAAGTTTTACATTCCATCGCCTGAAGCATTTCCTTGAATTATTTCTTGCAGAGTTCAGCATGTTGAACAGTGGGATTTGAAGTTTGGAGGAGGAAGATTTGGATACACTGGAATTATTTGAGACGGGAACATCAGGCGGGAGAACGGCTGTGGTCCACAGACTTTCAGCGCTCTTCAGGGCCAGACCCAGCATATTTCACTCACCCTGGTGACTACTCCCAGGGTCTGCATCGGAGCAGTTCCCGGGGTGCACACGCTGAATGCCGCAGGAGCAGGTACCCGCTGCCTGCTCCAGGGATCTCTCTGCAATGCCTCCCCCGACCCATGCGCTTGGATTATGTCCGGGGAAAGTCAGGGTGGAGAGAAGGCAGGAAGGAGGGCTGCTGGGCACGTGCTTCTTGTCCCTGTATGAGGCTGGGAGGCAGCCAGAGTGTTTACAAGCCTCAGGAGCTCAAAAGCTCAGAAGTGATTTTCTAAATAGTGAGCTCAAATATTTTTGCCAGTAGTTATATCAAATGGATCAGAAAGTTGGAGAAAGTAGGTGGTAGGGCGTCTTATTAATCTAACTGTACAGATTGAAAATTACATTAGTCTGAATTTTGCTCTTTTCTAGACCTGCCAGAAACAGGATATCCTGAATCCAAGGTTTCCACACATTAAAAAACATCAAATCACATTACAAATATTTAGGCAAGCTAATATTCAAGGAGCTCTGTCTTATGACATGTCATATTCAATTCTCATTATTATTTATCAACAGTGTCCATCCTCAATGAGAAATTTTAAATTCCATGTTAAGTTTGAAGGAAGTACACAGGATGGTTTTGAAAAGTGGCTTTGTGTTCTTCCATTTAATATTAAATTTGGTTTTCTTTTTTTTTTCCCCCTGAGGAAAGAAGCACCACTTCTTTACGTTCTCTTGAAATATTTTTTTCTCACTAGTTCTGATGAAACTTCACTAATTCTGATGAAGGAGGAAGTGGAGATGCCAATATTTGATGCTGATTCAGAGGCACCCACCACATGTTGTAAAAGTTGCTGCCTAAAAGGGATTATGTGTTCCTTGAACTATTATACGCTTAAGAAGATATGAATAAACTTCCAAATTCCAAAATGATTTAAAAAATAGAAATACTCCCACAGAAAAGGAAAAAAAGAGAACCAAAAAGAAAGTTGATGAAATGGAACCAATTCATGCCAAATTTTGCCAACACATTTTATATGAATAAGATGTCAGATGTCCTGGAGTTATTTATACAACTAGTCTACAAACAAGAACTGTCAGTACCAGAAAAAATGGGTTTTATCTGCTTATTTTTTAGTTCCATAACATTTACAAACCTGTAGGAAAGAATAATCCAAAAAGACTGTCGTGTTCAGTAGATTATACAACGAAGAATCAGAAGACTAGTTTGTTCTGCTATAATTTAGAGCAGCATTGAGGCTGATTCAGTCATGCTAGAGACTGTACAGACCATACMTGATGTGCAGTCTTCTTTGACCTCATTGTCCAGATCCTAGTTCAGAGGGTGAAAAACATCTGAAAGCAGACCAACTTTTCAGAGCTTTCTTAGTCAGATATGGTCTATTACATAGACGTGATGGTCACTTTTTGCTGAGGCTAGTTTCATTGTCACTGTTCTCAATCATCTCTTTGAAATACATTTAATAGCTTCAGGTCACTATTCAGTTTTTGTGTAAAGTGTAAATTATTATCATCTCCTTCTTGCTTTGAAAGGTTCAGACAGAAAGAAAATAAAAGTTAGACCCTTAACTTCACTAGTCCTTGGCATTTATCAGAGGATTTTTTTTAATTCGCAAAGAACCATAGTGGCTGAAAATCTGAATGTAACAATCCAGGAATTACTGAACCAAACTATTCATAATATATTGCTGTTCAGTTTCAGTATAACCCTAAGCTTTATTGCATTCTTCTCTTTAGAAGCAAATCTGCCTTAGGCATACTATTTTTGACAGTCTAGAGTACATCCTCCATAAACCTAAATTCATATGGTAAGCTCTTATTCTTAAATCCAATTTTATCCTTATTTTGGGGGAAAAACTAAAGATAAGGATCAGTTTCTACACTTGCCCTTAGCCGCTTCAGAAAAAGGAATGCAAACTGACAAAGCTTCTTTATTTCTACTTATTATTCTAATTACTTATCCACAGTTTGGATCATGATTGCTTCTATTTATACTGGGAGCCTACACATTGCACTATTTCTGCATGACTGCTTGTCAAACAGACACCTCAAACAACGATAAACAGCTCCCTTTCATAATTAGAAATTCAGAATTTTTCAGGGCAAACAAGTGAAACATATTTTTTAGATAGAAGGTGACTGAGCTGCAGATTGGAGCTGTATACCTCAAATTTAGTAATAGAGACAGCTAGAAGTAAAACAAAGTCCTAAAATAAAGATCAGGGCTCACAGTACATAAAGTAAACTTTTAGTAATAAAGCATATTTACACACGTGAAATATTCAAAGTTTTTAACATGTTATGCAGTATGCAGCTATGCTCTGTAGACATACTTTAAAAGTACTTCACATGATCCTGTTCTGACTAAAAGGTTACCCACAATTAGCATCAAATGAATGAGTTTTTTTACTAGGGAGAAGAACAAAATTGTATATACGTACCTCTGCCTCTGTTTTGAAGGGTCATAGGAAAGAGGACGAATGTGAAATACCAGCTTTCATTTACAAACAAACCAACATTTTAGGTCTTGTTATAAAGCCTTTACACACGGTACAGTTAGGAAAACAAAACCTGCACATCATTGTATGTTAGGAAACGATGCAGTTAAGTCGAAGTGACAGTCAAGTTTCCATCTGAAAATTAGGGCGGCTAATGGGGAGCATTGACACAAACTGTTTTTAGCCTCCGCGTAAGAACCTGACGTGCCAGTGACATGCCCTACAGGTCTGACTCACAGGCTGCTCTGCGTGACAAACTTCCTCCTTCACACACTGCGGAGCAAAGTAGCACTAAGGAATTACTTGAAAGAAAGTTTGTCAACCCCTACAAATTTTGGCAGAAAGGAAGGCACAAACGATTTTAAGAGAGCAGTACTTGATTTCCTTCCAAGGAAGCTAACGTAATGCAGTCCACTTGTTAAGAGCCTGCTGTGCTGAGATGTTGAGAGCACTCCAGTTCAATGGGCTGCAGTCAGCGTGGGATGCTGAGCACATTTCAAGTTGCGCCCCRAATCATGCAAGCATCCAATATGCTCACAACAGTTCTAGCAGTCATCCTGAAGATTTGCACATAACCCACGGCCCTACAAAAAGAAGGTTGGAGCATATGGCAAGATTTTTAATTGCTCTGAAAGACATCAGAGAACCTYACATGAAACCGCAAAATATTACATATCCAAATCCTTCAAAGCTGTTTGTAAAATATCACTGTGGGATCTCATGCTGTGGGACTGATCCTGCTGTCATTCTCCTTCTGCTTCTGTAACCCCCTGCTGAGAATCTGAGAGTGCATTGGCCCTGCAGCTCTACATGTGATGGCATTTATTGAAAAATACCGGCAGAGAAAACACAGAGCTGTAGTTAGAAGATGCTGATGTAAGTGTAACTCCTTCAGACACTGACGAAGGTATATGTATACAATTACAATATTTTGCAGGTTCAGATTTGTCCTGTCATCTACCCAGTCTGTCTGCTCCAGCTTAGGAGTTTCAGTAAGGTGAGCATGCTCCCAAAGAGGTGGTGTGACACCTGCGAAATTCCCTTCTTGTCCTCAGCCCCTTCCTTCCCCATTCATCCTGTGTGAACAACCAGCCCTGAATATGCTATCTAATCCTAGAAGCTCTTTCTAAGACTAACTTACTGCCAGTTTTGGTCAGACAGCTGCTTTATCTTACCCTATACTCAGGGCTCAGAGTTGCACCCACTTTGACTGACAACAAGAACCAAATTGCATTACCCCGTTAATCTTTGAGATTGTCACAACAATTCACAGTGTAGCATTTCGGCAGTATGGTTAAAGTCAGACCTTCTGCTCCAAAAGTGAATGTCCCTTACACTTTAGATAAAGGAAAGCCTTTGCTAAACCCTTACTACAGCAATGGCTACAGAGATATTTCTTTTGGTGCCAATATCTGCTTAAGCAGATATTGCTTATTCTCCACTCCTTTTCTCTCCACTCCCCCATCACCATTCCAGCCCTTGTCTAGCTCCATTAATTATGCTGCTACAACTGTCTATCAGGACATATTAGTGACCAGCCTACAACTAATCTGCCAGGAAAAAAGAAGTTATATTTAATGTCGGTCAGTTTTCCCATCTCATTCATCCTACAGGCCTGAAGAGTTGCACCAAGACAAGGGGTGGCACGTCAGGTGTACACGTTAGTGTCACCACTAACAGGTGGTCTGTGCAACCATGCCCGATGAACTACATTAGAAACATGATTCATTGGGAAAGTTAATTCAGTTATACAGGCTGACTCACAACAGGAACCACAGGTTTATTGTGGAATAGTGCAATTATGCTATTTTCTACAGAATACCAAGGCTAGTTTGGCAAGACGGCTAAGCCGCTCTAACACCATGTCACTGCTAAAATTAGCTGTCCAATCTCTCCCCTCCCACCCTAGGTACATGCTCGTGCCCCTGGTCTTCCACCACCACGGGCACCTGATCGACCCCCAAGTGGAGCTGTAAGTCTATTCACATATTTTCACAGCGTTCATTTTTTCTAGGTCTAGACCTCTGAACCGAGTTCCCGTGGGGCCAGGTGCCTGCGCAAAGGAGCCAGGGAGACCATGCGGTTGGGAGTGAGATGGCAGGAGAGGGATGAGACCGCCTCTTTTGGTAGCAGCTAGCAATTAAGTTGGTTTAGCTTTAGTGTCAAACTACATAATGACTAACGAAACACAAAGAAGTACTACCTGTCTGTCAGTCAATCCTCCAGTGAGCATAAAAAGGTAGGAAGGTTCATTCTCCTGGCTTAACCTGGTGGCATGTGTTAGAACTGGGCAAAGAAAGTGGATTAATTTCTGCTGAGCCGAGAGTTTTGGGAGGGTAAGAGGCATGGCTCATTAGCTCCACTAGGTGTAGGGGAGGGGAAGGTGGCTTTTCACCTAGGGGCTTAGGTAAACACAGAAATTTGCAGGAAAGTGCTTTAAGCAGTCAAGCTTGAGAGGAAACATCAGGCTAAAGTTTGCATCTTAGCTGTCTTTTCAACTAACAGTGGAGATAACATTCTATGGAAATTACACATACAGGACTAATTCTGTTTGGTCTCTATCCTGTGCAGGTTGTCATTTTTTATAGCCTTTTATCAATTTTTTGGTAAAAGGTTTCTGAAATGCAACTTCTCTCAGTTGGTGGTTTGACAATACAGAGACTTTGGCAGTAATACCAACTATAGAGTAAGAAGGGCTGATTCAGCATCCCTCTTAGCCTGAGATTTCCCACTTCTTGTAAGTGCCTATGCACTAAATGAGAGAAGCTAGGCTGTACAGATGAAGAAAGTCTTGTAATAAAATATTATGGTGCTTGGAAGCATGCTCTTCTGCTCTGAATACCTAGGTCTAGTGGAAGGTATCCCTGCCCATGGCAGGGGGGTTGGAACTAGATGATCTTTAAGGTCCCTTCCAACCCAAACCATTCTATGATTCTATGATGATTCTATGATTCTATGAACATAGACACAGGAACAACAACAACAACAAAGAATTGGAGTAAACTGAGGGGAAAAAAAAGATTTTATCCCCTCAGATTATTTCTCTCTCTCTCTCACCTTGCCCACATCACAGCCTCAGCTGGGGGTGTGCTCTGCTCCTCCTGCTGAGGCTGCAGCACTGTGCAGGCAACAGCTTAAGGTTCCCAGCAGGAGAGGAGACAGCTGCCTGACTCTATAGGTGGTCATCTGGGAGAAGAAAGACCTGGATTTCATTTTCTACTATTAAGATTTGTTGTCTATTTTATCTAAAGTTTTATTTTCTAAATGTATGAACAGTTTTAGGTAATTTTAAGGTATAATAGTAAGGTGTATTTGGAATTAAGCTACCATTAATATGATAGGAGCCTAATTGTTTATACGGTGAGATACAGACCCATAGCTCTTGCATCTTAYAGTTAATCAGAACACTGGAGGTTTTATTAGCACCTGTTTTTAAGTAGTTAACTCTTTGACTGGCTATTAACTCTAAAGACCTGTTTAAAGTCAAAAGATCCAGTGAATTCAGTCCCAATCTTTGAGGACTCCACAGAATGTGGCAGGAACTCGGGCCATCCATGGGTAACACTCTGCATAGCCAGTGCTGCCTCTATGGACATACGGCAACAAGCTTGATGGATATAACCTGAGAGGTCACTGAGAGCCCGAGCAGACCTCAGTGTGATGGGGGAGCAATTTGTTTAGCTTTTGTAGCCTGCATATAGGTTTAGCAATACACCGACCACCCCAGTTAGCAGCTTACAGCACTGCAAGCGGACTCGAAGCTAAGTGCTTCTTCACTGGTGACACGTTTTCTCCCAAACAAGGTCTGTCAAGCCAGTTTTTCTTTTTAATTCTTCTAATTGAAGATTTGGGGCTAAACTACTGCCATTATAAATGGGATGAAACTGTGACTTCTCTGCTGTGGAATCCAGCCTTTCAAAGTTTAGGTGGTTATTCCAGGTTGTTTTCTTATCCAGTATTGCTTATTCACCTGTTACCAGCCCCACAATGTTTTCATTCAACAGAGAAAAACTTGCTTGATTCCTACCTCTCAACAAACAGAAATTAACTGGCTTGCTTGCAACCATGCATGAAGACATCAGACCCAGCTGCTGTATATCTACAGCAGGCCTTAAGTTAAGATTAAAGCAGTGTACAGTGCCAAGTAAATTGACCTAACCAGCAGTTTTCTCTGGAAAGAATACTGAACAGAACTGTAATATACCTCCTCTAATTTTCTTGCGTCAGCACTAAAGATAACATTAGGTATTTGCTTCACATCATTTACAAGGGAAAAAAAGCATGCATGGGAAAGTGTAGCAAGGAGCTGAAGTGGTAAGAGAAAAGACTGGTGAAATGCAGGTTTGCGGRAAGGAATCTAGGACAGAAATAATGAAGGTCATTAAACCCTTTCCTTTGGCATTCGCTTTCTCCAGCGCTACAYCACACAGTAACGCTCACGCTTAAAGAGAATAGCCTGCACAAAGCGGTTTGGGACAGGCTCCTGCTTCACTTGCACGACCTTACCCTGGGAGAGAGCTTGCACGGGGTGCAGATTTCACGCCGCTTCCCCGTGCAAGCACAGCACTGGCAGCAGAAAGCCCCCACGTCCCACCAACGCCCTCACCTGCCACCCTGAGGCTGGGTTTCCACGTGGTCCCCGCTCCGGCAGCTGGCATGGCACTGCTGGCAGAGATTACTAATTACAGGAGTGTGGGTCTGTAGCGCTGACACCTGCCTACCCAGGCTGAAACTTGCAACTTCCTTCAAGGGGCCTCCTACAGACATCACATTTGAGCAGCTGTCAATCACCTGTGCCCCAGGCCAGATTTGTGCAGGTGACCTGCAAGTGAAATATTTTCCCCTACTAATCCCTAGTAGTCATCGAGGGTTCTCTTTAACAACATAAGATGTCACTATGTCGGACAAAAATGGTACTAATTTCTGGTTATGAGGAGAAAGTTAAATTTTGTTTCCTAACAATTATTTCTATCAAAGAAGAAGAAGACTGAATCAGTGACCCAGCCTTTACCTTTACTTTTCTTCGAGCCCTCTGTTCCTTGGGACAGCAATAGCCATTTGAATCATGGCTCTCTAGGGCCCGGCAGCTCCACAGCCTGGCAAATCTCTTGTCTCACTTTGCCTGCAGTTATGCTCTGGTGAACAAAGAGCAGCAAGAAAGCTGAGCATTGAACAGCCAAGGGGACCAGGGACCAAAGGACACTTCATCTCCCCGCTTTGGAGGGGTGATAACAGGACAGGCAAAATCTGCCTGCTAAATATGGTCTGGAGATGGCATCATCAGTGGGGACTTCTTAACCAACACTGAAGTCACTTGTAAGGCAGAAAACCAAACCAAAACATGAGCTTGGAAGTGTATCAATGTTTAGATATTCATAGCCCAGCTGATATGTCAAACCATGTACTTGCTCCCTCTGCCAATAAAATTATAAGGATCTAGATACTTGGGATTACATATGAGAGAGAAATCTTAATGAATTCAATACGACACCTTTATGTTGCTTATTTTATATGACTACTCAAATACATATATTTTAACAACATAAATGTATTCCTTCTGTGGGTAGACAAAAATATGGCTATTGTCTCTCTGTTGAAAAAACAGCTTATGTGGCAATTTTTAGCTAGATTTGGTTTAAAAATGAACTATGCACATAGAAAAAATACATCTTTTTCTAAAGAGAGACTTTCAAAGAGCCTTATGAAAATTAGCTAYGCATTGGAGCCAAATATTTTACAAAAAGAACTTGGAAACAAAATACTGGTATTCTTTCTTGGATTACTCTCAAACGGAGGCTTCTGACTATAATAGTATGCAGCACTTGCATGATATGGACAATTGCCTTGGGACTGAGAAATCAATTCTGCAAAGCACTAAAAATGTTGAAGATCAGCACTTTGCGGGATACCGCYGATACTCTTTCTGGGACCAGTTAGTTGCTGACACCCCCGAATTGACTTAGTGCTACTGATATATTTCAAATGTTAAACATGATCTGCAAATCTGAATACTACTTGATTAAATGACAGTTCCTTCAAGCATCTACAGATAAATCCTTTTAAGTCCCTCCTGCAACAGACCAGTGTTTGTAAGTACACAAAAATTCTTCAAGAAAAGCTGTGGATTAACTTTGTAGGTCAAGGCATATGCACCATGCAAAACTGTGTTTTACTGGAGACAGTTAAATCTATTGTTTGGGAATGGATTAATAAATTTTACAGAGAAAATACTTAGGAAAAAATAACCAGGTAGATGTTTGTGGCTTAAGAAGATCTAATGGTAAATAAAGGATCTATTTCATAAGGCATATATGGACTACAGCCATTTTCCAATGTCTTAGATTGTTTAATTATTCAGAACAACTTAATCACCAGTTTTTCCTATTCAGCTGCAATACTTCTGAAACAAGCTAATACTTACAGATTAAAGCGGTGTTCCAGGTGAGTATCTAGAGTCCAAAAACTTTATGGTGAAGATTTAGAAAAGGATCAGCAAGAGTAGCTGTGTCAGTGCTGATTGACTTTCAAATACCTGCCCATGGCTTGATTTTTCAAAAAATATTTGCTCAGTTCTGAAAAATCAGTTTTTCTGATGACTTTTTTTTAAACCAAAGCATCTACAATCACAGGTCACTTGAAAATCTATTCTCTCTTCCTACTAACGCTTTTTGAGAACTATACTTTTTGTACTTCTAACTACCAGTAGTGAAACAGCGAAGAGAGAGTTTCTAAAACTGAATCTTGTCAGCAAATAAAACATTGGTATGCCACTTAAATAGCTTCACTCTTGGCATGCTAAATTTTCATGCTCTGATAAGATTTTGGCATGATCCTTTAATTATTCTTGCAAAGAACACAAATAATTAAATCATGAAGCACTCAGTTTTCTTGGTTTTGTTCCCAAACAAAAGCAATGTGACTATATGCAAAACATCACTACTGCTATTACAATGTAAATAAGGCAGTAAAACCCAAATAAAGAGATAAAAAGTAAATCGCTACAGCGTATGAACTCTGCAAAAACTAAGTGGTCAGCTTCGTCATCCCCTGAAAATAGGGAATAATAAAAACTGCTTTAAAATGCCTATATAAAGGCTGAAGAAGTAAGCGGCTTTCCTTATGGAGTTTCTCAAACTCTCTTCTACAGCACAATTGGCTTTGTGTGTGTTTGGGGAAAAGGGGTCCAAAAGCTTCGTGAATTATTCAAGAAACCTAGAAGTATTACAGAGGATGTGTCCCAGAACATTTGTCCCTGGCTTAGAGCCTCTGCTCAGCAGCACAGACTAAAGGAGCCGATGAGGCCCTCTATAGACAGATAGGAGCAGCCTCACAATCACAAGCCCTGGTCCTCATGGGGGACTTCAACCACCCCCATATCTGTTGGAGGGACAACACAGCAGGGCATAAGCCATCTGGGAGGTTCCTGGAATGCATTGATGATAACTTCCTTCTCCAAGCGATAGAAGAGCCAACGAGGAGAGGTGCTATGCTGGACCTTGTTCTCACCAACAAGGAGGGGCTGGTGGGGAATGTGAAGCTCAAGGGCAGCCTGGGCTGCAGTGACCATGAAATGGTGGAGTTCAAGATCCTTAGAGCACCAAGGAGGGCACACAGCAAGCTCACTACCCTGGACTTCAGGAGAGCAGACTTTGGCCTCTTCAGGGATCTGCTTGGTAGAGTGCCATGGGACAAAGCCCTGGAGGGAAGAGGGGCCCAAGAAAGCTGGTTAATATTCAGGGATCACCTCCTCCAAGCCCAGGAGCGATGCATCCCAACGAAGAGGAAGTCAGGCAAAAATGCCAGGAGGCCTGCATGGATGAACAAGGAGCTCCTGGACAAACTCAAACACAAAAAGGAAGCCTACAGAGGGTGGCAGCAAGGACAGGCAGCCTGGGAGGAATACAGAGAAATTGTCCAAGCAGCCAGGGATCAGGTTAGGAAAACTAAAGCCCTGACAGAATTAAATCTGGCCAGGGATGTCAAGGGCAGCAAGAAAAGATTCTATAGGTACATCAGTGACAAAAGGAAGACTAGGGAAAATGTGGGCCCTCTCTGGAAGGAAACGGGAGACCTGGTTACCCGGGATATGGAGAAGGCTGAGGTACTCAATGACTTTTTTGCCTCAGTCTTCACGAGCAAGTGCTCAAACCATACTGCCCAAATCACAGAAGGCAAAGGCAGGGACTGGGAGAATGAAGAGCTGCCCACTGTAGGAGAAGATCAGGTTTGAGACCATCTAAGGAACCTGAAGGTGCACAAGTCCATGGGACCCGATGAGATCCATCCGCGGGTCCTGAGGGAACTGGAGGATGAAATTGCTAAGCCACTATCCATCGTATTTGAGAAGTCATGGCAGTCCAGTGAAGTTCCCACTGACTGGAAAAGGGGAAACATAACCCCCATTTKTAAAAAGGGAAAAAAAGGAAGACCTGGGGAACTACAGGCCATTCAGTCTCACCTCTGTGCCTGGCAACATCATGGAGCAGATCCTCCTGGAAACTATGCTAAGGCACATGAAAAATAAGGAGGTGACTGGTGAAAGCCAACATGGCTTCACTAAGGGCAGATTGTGCCTGACAAATTTGGTGGCCTTCTATGATGAGGTTACAGCGCTGGTGGATAAGGGAAGAGTAACTGACATCATCTACCTGGACTTGTGCAAAGCATTTGACACTGTCCCGCRCGACATTCTTGTCTCTAAATTGGAGAGACATGGATTTGACAGATGGACCACTCAGTGGATAAGGAATTGGCTGGATGGTCGCACTCAAAGAGTTGCAGTCAACAGCTCGATGTCCAGGTGGAGACCAGTGGCGAGTGGCGTTCCTCAGGGGTCAGTATTGGGACCGGCGCTGTTTAGCATCTTTGTCAGCGACATGGACAGTGGGATTGAGTGCACTGTGCGGTCGACACGCTGGAGGGAAGGGGTGCCATCCAGAGGGACCTTGACAGGTTTGAGAGGTGGGCCCGTGCGAAACTCATGAGGTTCAACAAGGCCAAGTGCAAGGTCCTGCATATGGGTCAGGGCAATCCCAAGCACAAATACAGGCTGGGTGGAGAATGGATTGAGAGCAGCCCTGAGGAGAAGGACTTGGGGGTGTGGCCTGTATCCTGGGCTGCATCAAAAGAAGCATGACCTGCAGGTAGAGGGAGGTGATTCTCCCCCTCTACTCCGCTCTCGTGAGACCCCGCCTGGAATACTGCATTCAGCTCTGGGGCCCCCAACATAAGAAGGACATGGACCTGTTGGAGCGAGTCCAGAGGAGGGCCACAAAGATGATCAGAGGGCTGGAGCACCTCTCCTATGAAGACAGGCTGAGAGAGTTGGGGTTGTTGAGCCTGGAGAAGAGAAGGCTCCAAGGAGACCTTGTAGCAGCCTTCCAGTACCTGGAGGGGGCTTACAAGAAAGCTGGAGAGGGACTTTTTACAAGGGCATGTAGTGATAGGACAAGGGGTAATGGCTTTAAACTGAAAGAGGGTAGATTTAGATTGGATATATGGAAGAAATTCTTCACTATGAGGGTGGTGAGGCACTGGAACAGGTTGCCCAGAGAAGTTGTGGATGCCCCCTCCCTGGAAGTGTTCAAGGCCAGGTTGGATGGGGCTTTGAGCAACCTGGTCTAGTGGAAGGTGTCCCTGCCCATGGCAGGGGGGTTGGACCTAGATGATCTTTAAGGTGGCTTCCAACCCAAACCATTCTATGATTCTATGATATCCTGAGGCTCTATATTTGGTGCCTACTGGTGATTATTTTCTTTGCACTGATCTCCAGCACCCGCTCACTTTCTTCCCCTAAGTGTCCGTGTGGTGCAGAGGAGCAGTTTTCTCCACACTCCTTCTCTTTCGCCATGCTCTCTCTTTCCATTCTGCTCTCTCTGGACACATGGATCAGGCAGAAAATGCAAATGCTTCAGGCCACAAACTGCTTTGTTCCTGCCTGTAAGTGGGATGCACACATGGAAAATTCTGGGTTATGACTGGAAGTCACCACCTACCTGTTGCTCTGATACCATTGTATAAATTCTGAACAGGGACTATGGTACAGAAACAGATATAAATGCTTAGTGTGTCCTCGGAGCCAGCTCTGGGCAGCTCCTTTTTCAGCTACAAATTTATCTGAATTATGTGTCTGAGATAACTAACTCTATCTGCTGCCAAGAGAGCCACAGCCTGTAGAAAGGAACTGAGAACTGGGGCTAGCAACCTAACATACAAGTATAGCCTATTTCATAGAGCTTCAAGCGCTTGATTAGACATAGTCCATAAAACTGTAAAACTGAAGACTGGAAAACATAGGGGCATTGGCTATGAGATTGCCTATGCAACCTTGGTATGGTGCTTTATGTATGCGCAGTATGGCACAATCTTTAAATACATGCTCATTCCATTCCTGTCCAATGCCACTCACAAGATAGGCATATTCAAAAGAGTAGCTCTTTTCCAAACTTGTCCCATCACAAATCCAAAGTTTCATGATAAAGAAAGTGGCAAATTGAAAGGATGCTCTGCTATAAGGGAAAGCAGCAGAGCCCACTAAGTAGAGCRCTGTACCAGGGTTTATACTTCCAGGTTTGTCACCAGGTTTGCTGACTTTTAGCAAGATGCTGAGCATCCTCATGCCCCATTTCCCTATCTGTAACATAAGCAGAATGATATCAACTTTCTTGGCAAAGTATTTGAGATACACCAGTGAAAAGTGCTATGCAACACACCTCATACAACCCTCCCTTGTCAATGGAAAGATTGAAAAAACTCCACACCTTTCAGTTTAAACAAATCTAAACATTCCTAGTCCTTGGATTGCACCTGGAACTATTTATTACCAAGATCTGATCCTGTGATGGGATTAGTTCAGCCTCAGTGTTACAGTAACTCCACTGTGGTTTCACTCTTGTAACAGGGAATAAAAATACATACTTCTGGAGTTATGTTTCATATTAGATGGTGAGCATATTTGTATGAGCCCTCATTTTCCCATTCAGCTTCAGAGGATCCCATTACAGAGTTTTGTATGGTTATTTTCTACTTCTGCATTGGGTCAAGCTTTCCCCAGGGTACACTTCTAATTCATGGTCTTCTACATTATTATTACCCTTTTGACCTAAATGATTAGCCAAAGTTTGAGGGCCTGAGGGCTGTTTCTATTAGGACGAGAAAGTTATGAAGTCAAGCATCATTTAGGCATATCTAGTTAAAAAAACACCTCCAAAGTCACCCACCCCCAACTTCACTCTTGTTTCCTTGAATGCAGGACAACAACAAAAAATCTCTGCCATCCCTTCTTGAAGCCTTTTCAGCCAGCACTCAGACCTTTGTGGGACTGTCACAGTGCTTATCTAATTCTTTTTTTCACTCTTTTCCTCCTTTGAGTCTTTTGCTACGCTTTTTCTCCTGCTTTATCTGTTTTTCTTTCTTTTCCTTTTGTCCTTCTCTTTCAGATATACCCAATTTCCATAGAGATTAATTTAATATCCAGTCATACCCTTCTTCCACCTAGTTCAAACGCCTGAGTGTCCCCACATATGCTTTTGTTTCGGGAGGTGAAATGTGCCTGAGATGAGGGTGGAGGCTGCTGTTGTTTGAACTGCTGCTAGCATGAGCTTACCTGTTCCTTGAAGGATGTAACGTTCACCAAGTTCCACAGTATTTCACCCAAAGACGCATGCCAAAAGTTTGCATTTTTGGAACGTTGTGGAGACCCTTCTGGTTTGCCTATGTACCCCACTCAGCTGGCTCCAGAGTCTGCAGCCAAACCAACACTTCTGCTGGTTGTGCCAGCGGTGTGAGTGAAGGAAGCAGTCCTGTCCTCCCCCAGGCTCGTCTCCCTCACTGCTTGCAGGATAAACAGCTGCAATAGCTCAAAGGAAAGTGTGGTAGAGGGTCAGGAATGAGAAGCCAAGAGTGGGGGGAAGGCAGGACGGTGCTTCTGGCATTGGTGTCAGCACACCTGGCTTGAAGTATTCATCAAACTAGCCTCATCCACTGAAATCTCCCTGAGTCTTGTATAAGCAGAAATGCTTGTAAAGTAGATGCCAGTAGCTGCCAGTTCTAATCTGAGAATTTGCATAGAAACTATCCAAATTCTATATCACTATATGGAAAAGCAGTGAATTTTTAAACTATGACATGATGAGCATAAAGGGTCTCAACGCTTTCTACCTGACATATTTAAATGTCTATGCAAATGAATTAGAGAACATAACAGGAAACACGCTCATGATGAACTCTACCTTGATCCTGCACCGACACAAGGGGGTTTTGGTATTTCATAGCCTTAGTAATTAAAAATTTTAAGAATGCAGGAATCTCCAAAAGATGGCTATGAAAGAGAAGTACAATTTAAAGAGTGGCTTGCCCAATGTTAACRGTGGCATTTGTGGCAAAGCACCCCTGTGCCCACATCCCCATCTCCTAGCCCATCTGATCATAGTGCTTTCCTCACAACGGGAGTCCAACTATTATCTTCAAAGGGGAAAACCCTGTGTGAGTAAGCTGTAAAAATAGCTAGAGAGAAGCACATCAGAGAATGCCCTGCTATTATTTCCTCTTGCAGATGCACATTTTCAAATAAATCTCCAGCATCAGTTCTTGAGGCAACACACGCAGCATTCTCTAAATTACTTAAGCAGTTGTGCTATACCTATAACCCCAATCTGTAACACAAATATTAAAGCAGAAAAAGCGTGCATAAAATCTATATTACCACATTAATCTCAAAAGGACATTTGGCTAATATAAAATTCAGCATCATCTTCATTGATGGTTCAGGGAAATAAAGTTGTAATAAATTGCTGCAAGGCAAAGTACTAATGATTGAATGAGGCCATGCAATTAAGATGTAACTTTTAAAATCACCTTTGAGGTTAAACGTAGAAGAATTATGAGTAAAAGGGCAATTAAATGCCAGACTTTTCAATCTAAGGTCTCCTCATCAAAGATTCAGTTACCTAAATTGTTTTTCACTATTTCAGAGGAAGAGCTGGGTGTAACAATATTTCATCCCCCACAAGAGGAAGTAAAGAATACTCTTTCAAAAAAAAGCATTACCAGGCTATCAAAATCTTTACAAAGAAAAATAAACTAATCAAGATTGATCTACTAGGGCTCTCAAATTCCCAAATTCCTAGATGTTAACATTAGGTTATAAAAGGGAAAAGAAGTGTAAAATGTAGCCATCATCTTCATATCACAACCTCGAGTAATATATATCTTAATGAAATGTGAGTTGCATGAGCAGTGTACTTGATATTTCTATAATCTGTAACTTTTTATATAAATTTACATGCTGTGTTTAAAAATACTTTCCTTCTGAAATCTTTTAAGATTTATTTTTGAGGAGAAACATGGATCCACTTATGCTCTGAACCTGCAGAACCTTACGTGTCTGACTGACTTCAGTGTATATAACGTCTCTATTGAGTAAACCTATTCAAATTTAAGTGTTTTCAAGATTGGGAAGTCAATTTAAGTTTTCTTCAAGGGACACATGAAAAATCTAATACTAACTGACTGAAAAATTAAACTAGCTGCAAGCTACAGTTGTGCATGAAAATTATAAAAATATGCTTTGCACAGTATTTAAAACAGTAACCTTTTTTCTACATTTCCTTTCTTTTTCCAAGTGACAATGTGCTAGTACATTGGTATAAATCAATATCAGAATTTTGTATTGTCATATCATATTCCGTCCAAAGTTTCCAAGGCATGTTAAGATGCAGCAATTTAATAGCCTCACTTGTTTTGTGAGGTTTTGTGCCTCTATTTCTAGCAGAAAAAAATGGGGAAAAGGAATATAAGGAAAAAGGAATATAAGAAAAGAGTTTTCCCACCCAAGATCAGTAATATTTCGATTACTGAGTGGTAAGATTTAGACTACTATATCTGCATCATATAAACAAATAAAGACCACACGCAATTTTCCCTTGGGCAGAATGAAGAAGGGAGAAAAGAAAGAAAGAAAGAAGCACATTTGACAGCTGCTAGTCACATCACTTACTGCATGTCTGGAAAGACCCTAGAAGTCATATCTATTCCAAAATAACTAAATAAATTCAAAATTCACACCAGTTTGTTGCAAGAGCTCACAGTTTTTATTTTAAACTAGGAATGTGCTATTTTGCTCTAGCTTAAAATAGCCATGCACAACCCTCCTTTAAAAAAATACCACACTGAAAAATGTCCCCTTAAGATACACAAGACAAAACTGATTCTCTTACTGACTGAAGTTAAATCGAAGTATCTCCAATTAAAAACTTACTTCCAGAGTGGATAAAAGAACAGTTTAGGAAGATGGGAGAAAAAGTATATTAAAATGTGGTACTTTTTACCTTGTGCAAAATGTACATCTTTATCTTCTCTTCATTTACATCATTAACCCTGTAGCAACTGTTGCAACGGTACTGTATGAGTTTAATTGTACATCAGTTTAAAACAAGTAATGTTACTTACTGCTGCCATTTGCATCAGAATAAAAATTCAGTTCTCTGATTTTCAAAAAACTTACAAGCCTCCTCACAGAGCTGTTTACAGCGGCCTTTCCAGCTTAACATTTCTGAGATACGTAGGCAGCTTTCCTGACACATGGAAAAGAGTGCAAATTACTTGAGTATTCAGCATCATAAAACACAGTCACTGATATAAAAGCTGAAAATGTGCATACCAGCTTTTTATTGTGCGTTTACAGCCCAACTGAAGTTTATGAATAAAGTTTCATTAAAAGTTGAATTATTACATATTGTGTACGCTGGCATTATATTAGCAGTAAACTCAAAAACAGTCAACTGCATTTCTACTTGCTGTATGCAGTCGAGCTTCTCTACGTACATCTGTAGGAATTTTTAAAAATTCCTCCTGCTTCTACAACAACCTTCTGCTAATTTTCTTCAATTTTCTGCTCCACTAACTTAAAAGTCATTTCCTTAAGAAAACAGATGACAGACAACCTGAGTGACTGATTATATTGTGCCATCACTTTGTTTTTTCTCTGAGGCCTTGGTTTAAGAGGATGGATGTTAGTGTAAATGACAGAAAGGGGAGCTTCGCATAGGATTTCACTTCTGTTCAAAGACAAGCTAATGCAACCTCGCTGAGGTGCAATCAACTTGACAAATGGATGCTGTGCAGCCCTGTGCCTCCCACTGAAACCCGAGAGTCTGATTTACACAATATTCCCCCTGTAAACGGAGGGAAGCCCAAATTCCAATCAGACTTAACGCTGCTCGGCTGTATAATGGGTTGATCTGATAATTCCTCCCATATAATGAAATCTGATAATAGTGGGAAAAAATACATCAGAGAGAATGGAATACATTAATGAACTTGTAAAAATACACTTAAGTCTTAACAGATTTAATAAACAGAGGAGGGACGGCTCAAACCGGCAGTCTTCATATGTGGTCAGCAGTTCTCGGGTTTAACAATGAAGCTGACTGAAAATACAGAGTTTCTATTTACAATTGACTACATCCACCACACCTTTTTTCAGATGGCCAGGAAAAGAAAAAAAAGCATTTAAATATCAAAGTAAGCTTTGTAATATGTTTACATGTCTTGCCTTGTTCTGTTTCCCCTTCAAACTAAACTAATTCTATGATACAAGCTGTTTTCTCAGGGAAATGTGAGTCAGATAGAATTGTTTTCCTACCCGAGAAACAGCGTTTCATTTACTAAGTGGAAAAAATAGGAAACATTTGCTTTTGGACTTTTAAGGTTTTTTTGGAATTGAAAAACAAAGACAATTCCATTTCAAAACGCTTTTCACACAAGTTCGACAGCTGGCACAAAAATTAACTGAATGTTTACACTGGAAAAATGTCACAGAAATGTCTATTAAAATCAGTATTTTTTGTGTATCATAATAAACGACACCGATTGTCATTGTTCTCTACAAATAAACATTTTGCCTTAGCAGCTACAATTGTGACCAGAAGCTGTTCTCACACATATACGAGTTGAGTAGTGCAGGATTTTTAGGGTTTTATTTACTTTGCTGTTGTCACAAATAAAAGAAAAAAAGAAAAAAACTTATGCAAACATTTCATGCTGAAGTGAATGGATTTCAACAGCTGCTGATTTGGTGACATTGAGAACCCCAGTGGAGATGTCCTGCTGAATTAACGTCTTGGAAATGTTAAAAAGAAACTTCAAACAGCCCTTGTTTAGCAGGCGGTCGAGGCTCGCTCTCGGTGGGGATCATGTGAAGACTAGCAGAGCAGTCAGTCAGTCATGAATCAGACTTGTCAATAGTTGCCTATTTTCTCAACAGGTGTCTCAATCACACGCCATAATCCTTCCCCCCATAGGCTTCTGTTTAACAGAAATCGCTATCGCACAGGACGCTGGTTTTGCTTATATGAGACATATATCGCTTTCTTAATAACCAACTCCCTCCTACAGTCTCTGCTGAACTTTACACTTGGCATAAACATGTCTCTCTCGCCTATGTGAGCTAGCAGGGAAAGTATGAGAACTGTAACACGGGAGCGAGGAAGCATTTAATCCTTTGTTATTGCTGCAGATAAGCATGGCAAACACCAAACGATCATCCGCTGTTTTGTCAGATAATTATGAAATGCTATTATATTGAGGTACCCTTTGTGAATCACTATGCAGTAATCACTTGGTACTCAGACAGAAAAAGGCATCGCTGAAATAAAAGATCTTACTGTAAATACATTTTTTGTAATTAATTTTGTTAAGTTTTGAAATCCTCATTTCTTTTATATGACTCATACATACGTGTAACTACAAAAGTAAATTAAGTCCTATGGGTCACAGCTGTCAGAGTCCTGAAGAAATACAAGTATTCACAGAAAATTTTAAATTACATACAGTTTTTAACCCTGTAAAAAAGTGTTTATCTCTATGTTACAGCTATGTCCTTTGAGCCACAACAGTATTAAGCAACACAACAAAAAGATTTAGAGAATTTTTTCTTGGCTTTTCTGTCAAAAAGCAACAACCCAGTAAATATTTTACAACACTTACTAAGCTTGCACAGATTATATCATTTATGATGTGAATTAGAACCAACTTTGTATCACCAAACTACTCTGGGCTTCCTGTTGTTACCTTTGTTTTCCAACTTTACCTATTATATGTACACAAAATACTGATGATCTGAAGTAATCTTTTGTATTTTCAGGCCAGTCTCTTCCTGTATCAGTGGAAGAAGTATGTTTGTAAAATAATGTGGGCAGGTTAGTAGCAGCGTGCTTCACTTTTATAGCAACAGCTCCTGTTGAAACTACAGCTTCTGCATGACTCGCAAATTAAACTTAAAAGGAGATTTACCAAAAAATATATCAGCTTTATGCAATGTTTTGAGATCATAAGCCCCCTCGTATCAGACTTTATAAAAAAGTTCCCTAAGGAAGGGAAACTCTCCAAATGTAGCATACAATTTAATAATTTCCAAATACCTTTGAAATTCACGTCAAATGAAGTTAGACAGTAAAACTGGTGCAGTTTGAGCATTCCAGCTGTATGTCAAAATTCTTCCACATTGTTGGATAACATGAAAGTGCAGCACCAGTTCCTGTCACCCTCAATTTAAAAACTTTTGATATACTACCTCTGAGCATGGAGTTGTTTAAATACTATCTCTAACATCAGTAAACTCCATGTACCACCTGCACCGTGACTTGAATTACTGAAACACAACACTACACAATTAAAGCGATCATCTCAGATTTCAGCAGAAAAAACATTGTACTGAAGAAATTTATATCAAAAGAAAATATTTTAAATATATTTCAAATGTGAAATATAATTTGATTGTGTATCTCAGGTATACACGTATTATTAATTTATACAGGATACACCATAGTGACAAGTTGTTTTAAGTACATTGATAGATGCATATACTCTGGGCCAGGTCTTGAAAATGCTAYGTAACTGAGTGACTTTACATACAACTAATCCCTGTGAATTAATTTTAACTACTCGCGTAAGTGCTTTGTAATTTGACATATAAGTTTTTGTACTTTTTGTAAGAATGAACATAAAATATATACATTACTTCCTATGTTGTACAGACAGCATGTCAGTATATTTTTTTTGCTCTGAGGTAATTTGTAAGAATTTTGTTCCTACTCATAGCCTTAATTTTAATTTATTCAGCATTGTATAAGTATTTTGACATAAGAATGGATTAATCAATTGGTTTCAACAGGACCGCTCAGAGGTATGCTGCTTCCTGTGCATTTGTAGACAGAAGACTTGCATTTTTTAAGATTTATGTTCTCTGTAATTTTTGACACTATGTAAGGGTATTACGCAGAGAATATGCTAGATGATTATTTAGAGAACACAAATACATCCTCAGCAAATGCAACCTTTAATGACATTTACTTATGAAATGCACCGGGCACTGATTGATTGCTTCTGAACGGGAGCCCAGCCTCATACAGACCACATTCATCAAAAGCATCCTAATCATACCAGCATATTAACATTTTGAACTTTACTCCCAGTACTCAAGGAATGCAACTCATGAAATAATGAAATTTAGGGGAAATTGAATTTTGTTTTCTATATGTAAAGACCTACTTTCAACACAGATGATGCACTCTTGCTGCATTCTCTGCTTTCTCCCCAGCAAAGAGCAAGAATTGATAAAAAAGCAGCTATTTTGGAGCAAACCCCTGATGTTGACATGTAATCATTGTAAAAATGGAACTTTCAACAGGTAATCTGCAATGATGCAAGTTCCATCTCATTCAGATGCAGCTCATTTATTCCAGAAAAAAGGACAAAATTAAAAAATGGAACAAACTAGACTAGCAAAAGTAATGCAACGCTACAACAGCAAACCCTTAGACACATAGTCAGAATGGTATCAACAAACAGGAAAGTGTTATTACCAGTAGAGATAGCATTGATATTCTAGAACTTGACCATGCTTAGCTCTAAGCTCCAAAGYTTAAAAGGTATATTGACAGATTAGATGGTTTTGAAAAAGCATTAGAAGAATAAGGTGAATATGTAAAATCTTCCCTGTATTTCAAGACTAAAGAAGCTTAAGTTATTCTGCTTATGAGAGAAGGTGTGGGTAACCTAACAGTGGATCTGCAGTACCTACAATGAGAGAGATTTGCAGGGAGACATCTCAAAAGTAACAGACAAAGACAAAACCAAGATCTTGTAGAAGGTAGATGGAGATCAGACAAGAAGAAAGGCGCACAACTTCTCTCAGACTACAATAGGGTAAGAGTGATACTGAGCCTTTTCTTTCTTCTGCCAGACAAGGAACGTAATGGAAACTTCAGCTGCAAACTCTGAAACGTTGTCTTTAGCAAGTTTCCAGCGCCAATGCACTACACTGGCATACTCGCACTGTCCATTTCAAGACCTGAAAGGACTTTTCTGACTTCTTCGTATAATAGAAACAAAAGCATGTCACCTGGTTATACCACTCTTAGCTGGCAACTTGGATTGCTTACCTTCTAATTTCTACTTGAAATGGAGAACGTGATCGGGAATGCAGAAGTACGTAACATACGCTCTAGAGTCTTGTTCCATCTGATAAAGACCATCCCTGTCAAAATTGCACTCCTGCTCAAACCATCAGTCAAATACCAGTCTTTGATACTCTGGGCTGCTGCTCTCTCAATTGTGAAATGATTTGTGATCTGGAACAAGGTTTTAGAAGGGAGGTCTAGAAGAGAAGTAAGAGGCATTACCCAAAAGGAGACCTATGAGACACTGTGGCTTTTCAAGATACAACCCAGCACACGCATCTGTTCTCAGGACAAGGGCCGTGAATTCCTTTGAGTCCAACAATGAGCCTTTACTTTTCAATACTTCCCTCCACCTCTTTTTCTAAAACCATGAACAAAATTTTCCCCTTCAGTCACTTTTGGCCAGCAGGAGGCAATGGGCATGCAAGTACCAGCTACAATGACTTGTAAAAGAAAACAGAGCAAAAGGGAGTTCAAAACACAAATTATTCATTCTACTATAAAAATTGTGACATGCTTGGAAGCTGCAGCTTTCGTGCAGTTTGGACATTAAAAACTAACTTTAGGAACATCAGTTCTTAGTACAACTGTGTTCAGAGATGCCGTGTTTTACTCTCATGCACTTAGACAAGATCCCAGCCAAAACAAAGATGGGATACTACACCCAGGCAATGTAGCTACGTTTGGTATTTCACCTCAGATCAACCTCCATTCACATCAGTTGAACTTGCATTTCTGACTGTCTGTATGTTTGCACAGACTGATCATCAGGTAATCTAATGGGATGACTCATATGCAGACCTACATGAGTATGAAAATGTTTACAGGATCAGAACATTTGGTCAGAATTTCTTAATGAGGTAGTGGTGTGGATACTCATCTGGTATCATTATAAACTGAACGGGTAAAGCTCCTGCAAAAGATAAAGCATGCGTCTGTTTAAAAGCCGTGGGTGCTCTTTGTTTCTGAATACCGTAGTTTAAGTTATCTCAAATCAGAAGTCCAGAATTAGAGGGTATATTTGAAATGTAGTCTTTAATTTTTCTCTTGCGGCTTTAAGTTGTACTTTAGACTTTGGATTGTCCATATTGACAGTCCATATTATTTTTGAAGCTTCATGATTAACCTATAACTTCACTAAAACTGTTCAGATATCATGAGTGCCACTATCCTGTTACACAGGGCATTGTCCTTAGGCTGCTGATGGAACACATCTTGCCTAAACGTCTCAGCAAGTGATAACCTTTGAAACAACTTCTGGCGGGCTGTTACATCAAACTGTTTCATATCTTCTCATGCTTTCTTTCATTAAAAAAGTCTTTCAAGCAAGTAAGAATATAGTCCCTTTTTTTAAATCTTACACTTTACTTTAAAATGCTACACTTTTTTATTTAATCAAAACAGTCTTCAGGACCTTTTAATCACATAGCTTTTCTGTCTGAAGTTGAAAATAGCCAGTTTACTCCTTATCGCTTTTCTCACTGTTTAGTCATGATCAGAAACAAGATGTTCCTTAAGATATTTCAAAATTTCATCAAATTCTATACTTCCTGTTTTTCCAACTGGTTTCAGTTCTCTTCATTCCACTGCTTATTTTGTCACATTTCCCAAGTCTTGCTATAACTCAGTGCTTGTTATATTGCTGTATGTTCTAGAGGCTATTTAGATATGAAGCGCTCTTGGCTTGTTATCCTAAAAGGCATATCTTGTACACAGAAAATAATCTGCTTCTGAAGTTAACACTTAGCTTGCTACTCTTCCTTTCAGTGACATTCATTGTTATAAAGTATAACTGTGACAATTTTATTTGGTCATTGGCTTAATGMAAGTTGTTTTGGTTTTTGACAAGTAAATAAAATCCTGTTTTCTCATGACTTGCCAACACTGTTAAGATAGGAAGATGTATGTCTAAACACCTTAAAACACAGATTCATAAGGCAGATGCAGTATGATCTAAAAAGTGTATTAAAGCAGTCATTTCTCCAGCTGAAGAACTAAGACGTATTGCACTTAAAAGGAGTGTGTTCAGGGGAAAGTGTGGACGTTCATTGCCACACTGCTCAGCTGACTCTTCAAGAAGCTCCTTTGCTGCTAAAAATGTATTCATGAACTTTCCTCAACAGTGAAAGTTACTTTCACAGAGCAGCTCCAGCCGTACTAAAGCTGTCAGCTTTTGCATTTATTTTTCACATTTCATTATGTCTCTGTTAAAACACTTGTTAAAGAGCAAAACTGAGAGTCCAAATGGCAAAGTTTCTTTAAAATCCCAAATACTGAATGTTGGTCTTGTATCACTTAACCCTTAGAAACACTGACCTGAAGAGAGACACAAAGCCATCAGAAATTGGAAGGATGCAGCCAAAATTTTTATTTTTCAGTACACCATACATACTTCTTTCACTCTGATTAAAAGTCACAGCAAAACAGAGTCGTTGAGAAAAGAGGATGAATTTCGACTCTTTCCATCTACATTTGTTTCAGGTGTTACCTTTTCTAAATGCAAAATTATTCATTTAGAAGTATAACTTTCCCTTTTAAATGAAAATATATATTGTCCCAAACACAATTTCCTTACACTCTACTAAACACAGACAGGGATGGCTAGAGGCTACAAATCTTTAGGTTCTCCACTGATGCATTAACTAAACAAAAAAGACAACCTTACTTGTTTCAGAAAGTTTTATTAGAATAGGAATCTTTGAAGACAAACACAAAAGATTCTAATATGTTTAGATTTTATAATGTAAACAACTAATTTAATGCATCACTAGAAATATACAATAGTCGCCATCTTGCAACATGAATGCAAGTAAGAAACTGATGTAATCCGTGAGATATTTCAAAATAATTAATTTGAGAATAAAAAAAGAACTTTTATTGTGTAAACGCTCCCTGTTTGCCTTTTTTAAAAGGATCAGAAAACTGCAGCAGTTGAACCTTTGCTAAATGAAGGTAACAAGCAATCTTTTGAACCGGCCTCTAAATTAAGAACAYGTAATTGCCTGAGAAAGGGTATTTGATCAAAAGGGTTTTAAGTGTTACTTATCAGGAGAGTTCCAAAAAACTCCACAAGATCCAGTTTATTTAAATGAGGGCCAAAAAACTTTCAAATTTTTGCAAATTTTGCAAATGTCTAAATTGTGTATTTGCCAGCATGTCAGACTTCCTCTGTGCTAATATTTTTGTTCTGTAAGGGCAAATGGTGCTTTAAGCATTTTTGGGTCAAGCCAACATTTGATGCCTCCTTTTAATTTCTTTAACTCCCTCTCAAACCCATATCTTCTTGCTTAACTATTTCGCAGCTTGGAAAATTATACCTGACATTCCTTTCCAATTTTCTTCTTTTCTATT
Organism: Phoebastria nigripes; assembly: GCA_035582835.1. Lineage (NCBI taxonomy): Eukaryota > Metazoa > Chordata > Aves > Procellariiformes > Diomedeidae > Phoebastria > Phoebastria nigripes. The sequence goes on along the minus strand of JAYKAV010002868.1, from coordinate 563,929 downwards.
ATTTTCCTCACAAGCATGGACAGATACATGATGACAAAAAAAGTTCTACACACTGATCCCTGTTTATTTTTTATTTAATTTGAAAGAATGATCCTGTTTTCTGGCACACTCCAAAATCAAGCCCGAGGTCCTGCAGTGTTATCTGCACTGATGAACTGAGGCCCCCTGGGAAGCCCCTCTCACATGAACAAAGCTTCATGTACGTCCAGCTGTCCCCTAAATGACTGACAGTGTATTATTGTACCACTTCGCATAAATGACAATGGGGTATTGAATCAAATATGACAACACAGAAATCTCCTCGATTCATAATTTCATACAGCATGCTGTGCTAGAAAAAATTACCCCAATTATTCAAAACAATGTTAAATTATGAAATATTTAGGGAGTAGTCTGAAATAGGACTGAGTTGTTGAACAGCCCAATGTTTTGAAGTAATGGCTAAACAGGCTTTTTTATGATCTCACAAACCAGCTAAAATCTTTAAGTTACTGGGATGAGCCTTGTAGCCAGTTATCAGCAAAAGGTGTGCTTTTTATGTAAATAGTTGTGGCATGATGTGTACAGGGGCTGGGGCTGCTCAGAGCCCCACTGCTATCGGCACACAGAGAATCCAGCCTTCCGCACTTGTCTTACTTTATCAAGCTGCCAGTACAAGAGATTCAGCAACAGTAGAGGTATAAATGTATGCCAAGATGTCCTTTACAAATGCATGCCATGTAACCAAGTTTTAAAAATCCTGAAGCAAATGTAAAGCTTTTTTACAGAAAGGGAAGCTTTCATTTTCTCTGCAGGTTATGCTTAGAGGAATTACACAAGGGAGGAAGAAGACGACTTTCCGGGTACTGCTGGGCAACACAGTGACTCCAGCTGAACATGTCTTCCTACCTTAAATTGCCTTTGTAGCCTGACCTAACAGTCCCTGCTTGGGGTCCATGTGGCAACTTCCAACCATGAGGAGCACATGGCTGGGAGGTCTGAACAATGCCGCCACCAGCTGGATATGTACCGCTGGCAGGGATGGGGTTGGCTGCAGAGCAAGGTAAGCATATTCTTCCTGAAAAATATATAGACATTGGAAAAAGCAGTTTTGTATTGGCTAAATCTGCTCCCAGACTTGGGACAGGTATTCTGCAATTTCAACTGGAAATAACTTTAGAAACTTTGAAGTTATCTGTTATAGTTTGCTTAGCTTTGGCCATTTGTAGTGAAAACCAAAGGGCAAGCTTCATTTGATGGATACTGGACTGTGGAAAATCCTCTTTGACTCCCAGGAGGATCCAAATCCTTCCTTCAGAACAGCGTCCTAACTGTCGTCTTGTGGGGTATTACAAAACAAGAATTCCCCCAAACTCTTCTGCTCACACAGCTCTACTGAGCACACTATTTAAACAGTGAGTCAAAGAAGATGACTACTCTGTGGTTATCACTTTGTGTTCCTGTGGCTGCCCAGCTGTGCTGCTCTGTAGCACGAGGAGGGTTCCTACAGGGGATTCATGCTCCTGCRGGGACAGGCATAGAATAAAATTTACATCTTCTGCATCTTGTGTGAGTGCATGAACCACTGAGCTTGTAGGTAAAATAATTAATCATCTTTCCCACCAGTTTTGTGAATCTCAGCCATTTTCCTAGTTTCACTACAAATGCCCAAGTATAAAATGAATTATTTTTTTTGGCTAGAAGCATTTTTTTCTTTATTTTGGACCAATTTGAACTGTTTTTTTGAGGGGATGAAGGATGAGAGAGGAGATTTTGGACTGTAAAATCAATTATTTATACAGCCGTAAGGATCTGTGGAAAACTAGGTCTCTCAGTCTCTCTAATGATGGGAAAGAGAAAGAAGGAATATGAAGAAATACGTATAAAATTTAAAGTTTAACTTAAGAGTTCACTGTTTTGGTTTTGCTTGATACCTCCATTTTAGTGTTTATTATCCCAAGTCTTGGATCCTTGAGAGAGTGAATTACTTGGAAGCAGTCTTACATTTAGCATATGTGAAGGATCTTGCTGGAATGAAGCATTAGTATTGGAACACAGACAGTCCGTAAGGGCTACGAAATGGAGGACACAAGTGCGTACGGAGCTTCTGGGGATGCAGGAACTCCTGTATCAAGTGAGGATATTGCACATTTGATGCTTTGAAGAGAAGGTTGGTTGGTGACTCCTTCCTGTCTCAAACAGTGGGATGTTGTGACTCGATGATCTGAGAAACCCAGTGTGATTACAAAAACCTGTATGTGAAACGAGTCTGGGAGACAAGAGAGGGACTCGGATGCTATGTTAAATGAGTTATAGGAAAGAATATAAACACCTTTTTCCCTGGAGATGTCTGACACTTTCCATCAGGGCATCAATGGCAATCATGTAAAAAAGGTAAGTGAAATAATTTTCTCAGGTAAACCATTAGTGATCAAGCTAGGGTAAGTCTTCAGCTCTTTCTTGATGGGGTATTTAAACAACCGTCCAAGGAAGAAAGCAGGATGTTGTTGCACCATGGACGTCTAGGAACTGAGCTTAATCTTAGTGCTCCTTTTAGGAGCACATAGCACATAGCTCCACAACTTCCTCATGCTCAGCAGAGATCCAGACCTTTAATGTACCAATCTGTGTTACAGGTAGCATAGCTAAGAGAGTAACTCTAGAACCGAACTTTAAATTGAAAAGGAACTTGCCACAATCTGCACTGAACATGCATGCATGACTACTTTTACACTCTTCCCATTACTTGACAAAACTACTCCTTTGTTCCTCTGGTAATCCTACCTCTGCCCAGAATAGACACGCGTTTGCCTACAACAAACTGAGAAAAGTGCTTCAGCACTAAAAACATGGGCCAAACTACACACAGATGAGTGCGTAAGTTATGTAGACGCAACAGATGACCGGAGTTTGCTGTGGTAACGTGGTGCTGGAAGACAGTCCAAGTTTACAGAAGTGCTTAGACCAGCTCACCACCCGGGCTGGTTATGTTGTGTACACCTATCTCAAAAAGAAGAAGGAAAAGTTGTTTAAACTCTGGGCAGATAGTCAGAGAAAAATTGTACCAATTTGATGAAACTAAAGTGGTGACAGAGAGGAGCGCTCAGTTTTGTTATCCCACTGTCTTTCACAGTACATAAGCTTGGCTATTCCCCTGTAATTATTTATAAAACCCGACCTCCTTCATTTCCCTTTAAGTCTCTTGTCGGAACATTTATTACGAGATCCTGGCTTATTGAAATGAATCCTTCAAATGAAGGGGTGTAGGATGTCAAATTTAGTTTCTACTTGCACTATGTAGATCCAGGGGTTGTATGACGATTATGCAAACAAAAAACTAGGAAACTTCATTTGTACTAGGTGACTGCATAATGCCAGCCATGTGATACTATTTCAAAAGAAGTGGAAAAATTAGGTGGCAAACACAATTTTGGCAAAAGCACAGTTCTTCAGATGCAACATGTGCAAATCATTATTTCGTCTTGCAGAATGGTTAAGGAAATGTATTTTGAAATGGCAATTATATAATTAGCGTGTTAAGCAACTTCATTGAATGACAAGTGATTAAACACGTATCAACAAACAGACATAGCATTACTCTGATTAGTGTGTGGAAAATGCCACAGAATAACTCCGGCAAGTACAGGGTGGGCAACAAAGTTGAGTGTACGTTTTGCTAATACCTTTCTTTGTCTAAAATGGAGGTGCCTACAAAATAGGCAACTGGATTTTGACTGTTAGTTTTAATTCACAAGGTTTGAAAGGCTTTACCAGTCCTAGAAATTAAAATGAACATGGCTATTAAAATGAAAATGCTGCCCGTCAGGGGTCAAGGTGAAAAATCCAGATCCTTGTCAATCCCAACCGCAAGACAAGTTACTAGGGGGGTCTCCTTCCATTTCATTTTTACCTCCATCTCTGTCACCAACTTTTGTCTAGTAAGTGTATGTCTATTCATTTTTAACTGTTGAGTAGGAAAGGAACCTACCTCTGTTGTGTTCCCTCTGTTTTTTCCTGCCAGGGAAAAAGCTGTTAGATTTCTTGATACTGCAAGTAGGCTGAATCTCCTGCTGTGGTGTGACAAGGCAGAAAACTAACTGACACTTTTAGCTTTTCCAAACTTCTCCAATACCTTTCCCTTTTAAGCTTCTTCCCTTCCCTAACAGCCACAGCAGCGAGAAGATTCAAGATTTTTACATTTCACCATTGGCCAGCTGAGCCTAAAGTAACAGCAAAACAAACCAAACCAGAAACAGATTGCAGACTAAGGATAGCGAACAGCTGGCCTGTGGTCCATGGAAGGTTGGCTCATTGCATGTTGTTAATGCCTTTCTTTTCACTTCCACATGCTACACTGCACTGAAAGCCTGCTGAAGTATTTGAATGCAAGCAACTACTAAGGGTGCAGTTCCAAAGCAGCTAAACTCCTCTAGGTCAGGGCTGCTATGATCCTGCTCTTCCTCCCTCCTTCTGTGTGCATTCCTGTTCTCTTCTTTATGCCAGATCATGCTACTGCACAGTGAACAGGTTTAAGGGTAATAAACAAGACAGAACATTTCTACAAGAAAATCACTTTTCTGTACAGTTAATTTTTGCCTCATCCTCTTCAAGTGACATTTTACAAGGTGGGTAAGCTGATCTAATAGCTTGCTGCTGTGGAATGGGATGGCTCCCCATCCTCTTCTCTTGGCTGGGCAGTCCTAATGTTTCAGCTCTGGTACTCATCTAAGCCCCAGTGGGCCAGTTCAGCTCACTTAGTTGGCTGAAAACTTGAGTTAGTTTCTGCCAGCTCAGTGGTTTAGGAAGCAGCCAGGACTGGAGATGACGTCAGTGGGAAGGAACAACCAAGGTAGAGTCTCCCACCTTGAAGACATTCAAAGCTGCCGGACACAGTCCTGGGCAGCCTGCTCTAGGTGGCCCTGCTTGAGCAGGGGGGGTGGACCAGATGACCTCCAGAGGTCCCTTCCAGCTTCAGCCGTTCTGTAATTTTGTGAGATTCTCCTAAAAATCTGTATGTTAATGCTGCTCAGAGCATAAATACTCCATGTGAGTTCAACTTTGGGGTTCAACCATCCTGTGATTCTGTGAACATCACTACTTTTGTGAAACCTCACCTATAGCTGTCACCAGGATATTTCACCATTTTTTTTTTTCCCATCAGAGGAGGAAACAGTCCCCAAAACATACATGGTCTTTGTTTGTCATCGTTTACATGCCAAGCATGTAAGATACCCAGAGACTGCAACAGTAGCATTTCATACCCTGCTGACATTACCGTGTAAACAAACATGCAAACACAGAGCACTGAAAAATCCTATTCTGCATCTTCAGCAAGAGGCAGTCACGTTGGGAAGCTACTCGGGAAGCCCTGAATGACAGCACTGAAAGGGTCTGGCAGGGAGATAGCTGTGCCTTGGTTTATATTCTGTTCCCATTTGGCAGTTAATTAGTAACTCACTTTTTGAAAATGAAAGATTACACATCCTGAACAAATACAAACGTTTGATCTCGGGCTCGTCAAGGAAAACTTCAGCAGCTGCCAGGGAAAAGCAAATGTTGTGTCATGTACATCCAGACTGAGATAATGCGAAACAGAAGATGAAGAATACGGAGAGAATGTACCAACGCTTCCACACACAGTCGCAGGGAGCACAGCAGACACGGAAAAAGTACCAAATAGCAGACAACAACCTAGTGAGCCTAACTAAAACCTGATGGGATCACTCCTGACTGCAACGTCAACATAAGAGGTGCAACTTTCCCCACACAACAAGAGAAGAGTGAAGTGTGGTGCTGCGTATCTGTCGTGGTTTCAAAAGCAGCTTGTATTTCTGTCCCACGTGAACTGTCTCTTTTGGAGCTCCAGGCACTCAGCTCTGGCCATGCCTGACCCACCCTGAAGGTTACGGAGTCGTCAAGGAGAAGGCAGCAGTCAGCCAGATCACACCGGCAGGAGAAGGAGACCTAGCTGCGTGAGATGTTTTTACAAGATCAGGTAGGAGTCCTGATACTGAAGGGGCTRTGAAGGAATCACCAAGCTTTGGGAAAACTGCTAGAAGAATTTTACTCAGTCAAACTAAAGTTTTCTCATTTTATTGAAGAAGCCACCCCAAAGAAATGAGAACTGCATTTACAGTAAATCAAGCAGAAATGAGCTGACAAGTGAAGCACGTAACACCAGCCAAAAAAAGGAATACATGTATTTTTTTAAAGAAAATTCTAACATTTTCTCATTTTTTGGCTATGTCCAGGACACAAACACCCACTGTGAAGTAAATCTGAACATCTAGAAAATACTAATTTCGCCTTAGAACAAAATTAATTCTAGGCAGGAATTAATGTAGTGTCCAGTAAATAATCTTTTTTTCTGATGTGGAAAGGTATCTTAACAAAAAACCCAATCCCATTCATCTTTTTTGGTTACAGCATTGGACAAATTCTCATCCTCTGCATACTCACTGACTGCACCATTAGTTTTTTGGGCTTTTGTTTTTCTTACAGAGTCCTCCCTGCTGGACTCTCTTATCAAGTCTACCTCATCAGTAGCTCTTCCACTTCTACAATTTCTGCCCCTGCCTATTCTCTTTCCAGCTATTTTTATACTTGAAAATAAAAGTGGTAATAGTGGTAGATTATATATAACATTACACAATTGTTATCTGTCCTAGAAAACAAAAGTATTCTATTTTATGCATTGTAAAGTGTAGAATAGTTCTAAAACCATAGTCTAATATACAACACAAATATAATGGATGGGATTAAGAAAGCGTGGACTAAATATATAAGTGTAAAAGATTAATTGTCATCACTTCAACAGCACATCTCATTGGGACTACTGGGTGAAGTAAACAGTGACAAACAAATGGGCAGTATTGCTAGCTCCAAAAACCACGCATATGTTAAAACCTCCAAAATCATCAAAAAGTATTAAAGTAATGAGACTTTAAGAAAATGCACTGGTCTTTGATCTGTCTCCTGAAATTTAAGTAGAGAACTGGTCACCCATCAATGAACATCAAGTTACTGGGGGTTAAAAATTCAGTTGTACAGGCAGAGTACTCCATGGCAAGCATTCAAAAATCTCAGAATGGGCCCAATCTGTTCTTCCTCATGACCGGGCCTGACTTTAAAATAATTTTATTAAAAAATGAATATTCATATTTTCAATTTGCCTGCTGTTCAGCAAGCCTTAAGAATGCACCCAAGATGTTTTTTCCAGGGTTTTCTTCACAGCTATGACAACCACAGGGGTATGATACCCCTGAAGCAGAGCTCTACAGTCACTCAGAGCTGAAGCATTCAGAAAAACAGCAATTATTACAAAGCCACTAAAGATGATAACATTGCAAGTTTCCAAAATACACATGCAAACATGGAAGCAGAGTTTGACACTGGCTTGTTCAAGACGTAGCAGAAGTGTCACTTCTTAGACTGAAACTATTTCACAGGCCGTCTTGTGCGACGCAGGCTGTCAAATTTAACCTAGCTACCATTATAGCGAGTCCAATAATTTCTGTTGAGTGAAGTACATCTCTTAACAACTTGACAGTATGGACTAGAAGTCTTTAGGAGAAACACAAATCTCTATTTCCTTCAATAGTTTGCTCCAATAGCATTACATCTTCTAACTAAAAGTTCTTGGTACGTCGGTGCTCGAGAATTCAAAGAGCTCTTCATATAACCCAGTTTGCTCAGTTAAGCTGAAAGATATTTGTATTGGTAACAAGCAATTGAGTGTTCAATACTTTGAGAAGCTAAGCAGGAAGAACTCTTTAAGACTTTCAGACTAAGCAGTAAAGAAGATGTCTTTATTCATTTTGATGGGGTTTTTGAGCACCCTCTTCCACTTAGCTCAAACTTCCTCTCTTTATCCCACTTCCATKGCCTTTAGACATTCACTGCCCCATTTCCCTGCACTTTCTTAGTTTTCTGCTCCATTCCACCTGTTTTTGCTTACATAGCCTCCTATCTTTGAATTTTTCCTTTTTCTGTCTCCCACCCCTCATACCTTGAATTTTCTTAGTGACACAAATAATAAAACGACTACCTGGACTTCCTTTCTGTTTCTTTACATCACCCACATTCAATTCATTTCTCAGCTTCACACTGTATGCCTAAAGTCCATCCTAAGTCCTGAGAATAGGTTATCTCCAGTCCCACAGCAAGGTAGAAAATACCAGGATTCATCACCATTAAGGACAAACTCAGGTTTGCTTGAGAAAGCCACTAGAAAGTGGTGACCATTTTAACCAAAAGCTGCTTGTAGCTAAATTCTACTGAAAAAAACAAAGAATAGTGGCCATTAAGGAAGGAGAACTTTATAGTTATAGTCAGACACTGGGAAAGAGAAAATAGAAAAAGAAGTAATTCAGGAAGAAAATATTCTAAAAACTGTTAAATTTCTACTAAAGAGGTTGGCATACCTGAATGCAAAAGCCAACAAAACATGTGGCAGGCTAGACTGCAGTGGTACTTTAGGAATGTTTCCCTTTTTTACTGTTTGCCAAAAGAAAAATGAAAGACCAGCAATTGCTTCCACAATACTGCTTCATGACCAAATGAGATATGCCTTGTTAATCAGACGTTTGAAATACACAGTAATTAGTGTACCAGTATGAAATGTTCATTTTAATCTGAAATTGCTCAAATTAAGTATGTGGGGAAAAAATTTAAACTCATTAAAATCACAAGCTAAACCAATCTAAAGAATGAAAACTCCCTACAGAGTATAGGAAAAGAGCAAGTGACTTGAAAAACTGCTGTGTCAAGTCTTGGCATATTTGAAAAAGCAAGATAGTATACTTCTGGAGGTTTGTAACCACACTGGYATCTGCTGGGTAACAAATCTCCCACTGGATATGAGTAGAGAGATATATTACAAAAGACAAGTCCAATCTAAAAGGTAGACTATAGTGCTGGAGATGCCATTGGGAACCTGTTTTTCTTTTTTTTTTTTTTCATTTCTGTTTCTTTTTTTGATCAAGGTATGTGGTCAGCTGTGGTTTTTCTGCCACAATATAGTGACAAATCTGGTATACAACTTTTTTATTAGATATTCTCACACAACAGATTCCACCACTTTCCCACAAAGAAACTGTTCCAGAGCCTCATTCAGACAGTTTTCCATTATAAAACCTAGAAATTATAAAATCTATACTTTAGAATGAACATGAGAAAATTATCTTCATAAACACAGACATAGATCCTGAAGTCAAACTATGTCAGGCCTCATAGCTGACACAAATCAACATGCCTCCATTGAAATCACAGGCTTTCAGGTGACTAGTCCATCCTAATTACCATACAATACAAAATAAATGATTTAAACGTAACAGATGACATACGTTAAAGAAGAATTTCTAGAATTTAAGTTTTATAGTATATGGCTATCTTGCACTTATTTCATTTGAAACTTTAAAATGTGGATAATTCAGCTTAACAAAGGTACAGCAGTTCTGTCTCCTATTTTTATAAGAAGAATAACGGTATCAAATAAACCCGCTGTGAGGGAAATTGTAGAAAAACAAGCAAAATCATACCAATCACACGGGAACAAGAAAGAAAAGGGGATTTGTTTTTTAGTTAGTCCATTAAAAGCCCTAATTTTGTCATTAATTAATTAATTCCAGTGCCTGACAAACACTTGATGTGCTTTCTGTTTGTTTGCTAATGATTCAGTTTTCTCTATTTGTTTAGGTGATGGCAAATGCTTCAATCCAGTCCTGCCACCCCCCTTATCAAACACAAGCAGTCAGTAGCATCTCTCTCCCCAGAAAGTGGAAGGAAGGGGATGAGCAGAAATTTGTGAATCCTGTCCAGTATGTGGATCTATTTTGTGACCCATGGTTGGCACTTGGCTTTTAGATGATTATTTTCTTTTGCTCTCAGCTCAGATGAAATCTTTGCACAAGTGATGTGGGTTCAGTATGCAACAACCACCCCATCATGCAATGACAAAACATTTTTCTTTCCTTTTTAAGAACCCTGCGGAAAATTACATAACTAAAACCAACGATGAACATTTTTTTAAACTTCAAATTGAAGCAAGATTAGGAAATTCTAGCTACATAATGGCCCAAGCAAACTTAATTCTACCCATTTGTGCACATGCTATGATACAATCTTTATCTATGTGATTTTATGCATATTTTTTTTCCTCCCAGAAGAATGTCCTGTTTGGAGCACTGAATGGGTACACTTGGGATCAAACTAATGCTGCACATAATCTGGAATTTCCTAATTTCTAGGTGCTTGATTTTGCAGGCTCAATAACACTTTTTCATTTAAATGTCTTAAATATATAATCATTCAGATGGCTTAAATGTGCTTTTTGCTTACAAAGTCTTTTTTCTGTTTACATATCATACTCTAGCCTAAATGAATGCTAAGACAAAGGCCAAGCTGGCTGGTAKCCCAGAATGTAGTTGTTACCAAATTGACAGGGACCACCTTAAATTCATTGAAATGTCTAAATATTGTATTTGAGTTATAACTAAATTTTAAAAGGCGATCTTTACTGAAAGAAAAATGGAGCAACTTTAGAACAGCATAAACAAGTTGCTGGATGAAATGAGAACTGAATGGATTACGTCTGTCGAAGCATGTTCTGACTTACCACAGCTCTCCATTACTGTAAAACACCAAACACTTCAGAACAGGAAGTATCCTCATGTTACCATGTAAATAACTAATGGGCTTAGGCTATGTTAACAACTAACTTAGAAACTTCCAATAAAAAAAACCACCAACCAAAAATATGGCTAAGAGTGCCTGAACCTTTTCCCCAAAAGTAACTAATCCTGGTAATTCTTAAGGTGACTTTTCCTTTTTCCTTAGAGAAACTTACATAGAGTCTGATAAAATGTATGGTAAATGTGAACACAGTATAATTTAAAGATGGCCTGTGAAGGCAAATAAAAACGGTACTTTTTCCAATCTACTGAAGATCTGAAAGGTGCAAGGTTTGGTTTAAAGTTTTCTTCTACTTGTTTCCTTTTCGCTTTTAAAACTTTTGGAGTATCGAAGTCTTGTCTTGCTTTTATACATAAGAGTGTTGGAGGACAAGAAGACTAGAATGGAAGTCCCCCTCAGTTCCCATCTGAAGCAGCAGGGTGACGAGTGATTAACATTGAGATTTTTTTTTCCTCCTGGCTTTTCGCCAGAAGCTTGAATTAAATGTTTTAAGAACAGCCAAACAAAACGGGAGTTTTACACAGTCTGATTAAAAATCCCTTTCCCCTCTCAAATGCCAGTTTCTTGTGACAGATGACGGCTAGAGATGATGGCTTCATCCCTCTGCTTTTCCAGCTACCCATAATCTTCTAGTAAAAATAGGACAGACAAGACCTGATACATACATAAAATTAAACAAAACCTTTGCAGAAACCTTACATCTGACTTTAAAACCAAAGCAAGCTCTTCAGGCTTTCCTAATATGTCTGAAAAATATATAAAAGGCAACATAGTTTTGTCTCCTTTTTGGGTCACTCTTTAGATCTAATGAGGATTTTACTATGGCAAGATAGGCAAATCCCAGTGACAAGAACATGCCATATGAAAATCACAAGATGTGTCGAAATTTAAAATTTACTAATGCTGACATTCTGGCCTTACTAGATATTAATAAAATTACAAGAGTGTGGGGTGAAGGTATTATACCTGGTCATGGCTGGCTTCAATGGAGCTTCCGATACCTTGGAAAGTCATCTGCACAGGAGACAGTGTCAAACAGGTCATACACTCTTTGCCATTTTGTCTATCACTGTAGTGTACCTATAACAGAATAACATACGTAATCTGCTAAACACCAGGTTTGTACAAGGGAGTCATGCTAAAATACTGTCCCTTTTCAACAAGTTTGTAAGAAGAATTCCAAACATTTACATTGAATTCATCTTTAATATAAAACAAGGAGTGGGAAAAATATTCTAGGTAGTCACATACTGAACTGGGGCCAAATTTTCTGTGATATGTCTGTTGGATAGTTTTGAAGTGCTGTGTTCTTCAGTTTCCGAGACCTTTGAGACTGAATTCAAGATGTTGTATCTATACAATTATAAGAATCTAGTTCCAAGTTATAGTTTCCAGCCTAGATGTCATTTTAAACAGCATTCTGTAGCTTAGTTATAAAACATCCGTGTAAATCATTATACCTCCAAAAACTTGGCAATAATAGTTTTAATTTTTCAATTGTAATGCCATTTCTACTAGAATCCACTAACTTTTTTGACATGGCTACGTAATGAAAGATGCTGTATATTTGAATTTGATTTTGTAATTAAACCGAAATGACAGATAAAATGGAGAAGAATCCACATTCTTCTTGAGATGTCTAGGCTATCCTTTTCTAAGAGTAACTCATTCCCTACTCATGTCAAGAAGTGCATGTTGAACCTGAATCTTGCATGAAATACAGAGGAAGACAGTGCTTCTACTTGAATTATTCTACTTGTCTTCAAGTTCCCTTCAGATAGTTCTTAAATCCCCTAAAGAAAGGATAGATTTTAATATGTTGAGACAAAATGAAGTTAAATGTTGCCAGTGTTCCATTATTAAGAACAGGTTGCCACTCATGCTGAATTGTTGAAATATTACAGTTCTCTGCGTAGCTCCTGGCTTCTAGACAGGCAGATCAAGCACTTTGTTCTACAGGAGAGGTGGAATTTAGTTTATGGTGGTAATTTACATTGGCTATGTGACCCCTGTCAGAAATGGAAAGAGAGATCAGCTCTGCTGGAGACAGACCTTTTATGTTAGTATCTATTTACAGCTGTATAGCTCTCCGGCAAAAGTTACATGATAAAGTCTCATCTTGACATTTAGGCTACACAATTAAACTTTATTATTTCTGAAGACAACTAGGAACCATACTAGGGTTATTCCTGTGGAAATGATTTAGTGATGTATATGATACTTAATTGTACACCATGCGTATTAAATCCCCTGTGCCTAACTCTTCTTTGCCACAGGTGCAAATTGGGAATACTTCAGCTGAAGCAAAACCAGTGCAAAACTGGCTGAGTGAGAGRAAAACCAAGTTGGTGCTATATTTCAGAATTACTTTACTAACAACACATCAGAACAGTTTTGCTGTGGCCAAAAGTAAGATACAGAACGCAAAATTCTTGTATTGTGTATAGAAATACTGATTTCACTCAGCCCTTCTTAAAGCTTTCTGGATTATCCCTGTCTCTCTTCCTCTCTCAACCCCCACAATATGTGCCTACTAAATTGCTTGTGGCTCTCTGCCAGAAAAGCCATACTACTTACTTAGAAACCACAAGAGGCCCCTTCACATATACAATGGTTTAACTTTGATTAATCGAAAGAGGTATGAAGGTATGAAATTTGGCTTGCAAATATAAACTGAAGTTCTTTGAACGTCAGGGACTACTGTTATGACAAGGACTTATCAAGCTTCCACAACTGTGGTATCTGGTTGCAAGCTAGATATTCTGCTGAGTACGTGTTGTGGGAATCTGATGTGGAGAAACGGGGCAGAAAAGCTCAAGGGGATGATTCTGTACTGCAAATATGACATAGCAAAAGGGACAAAATCTGGTGACCGAGAAAAGTACATGTCTTAGAGTACATATGTACGTATGGAGAAATGGAAAAATGGCACTTTCTGAACTGCATAGCATGTTTGTAGGCTTATTTTTAATGAGAATAATATGAATAAGACTACACTTCAGTAATGTCCACTGGAATAAAGCAAGGTTAACAAGCTGAAAGAACAGGAGATATCCAGAGGAAAAATTATGGTTAGTATTACATGACACTATTATCTGCAATAGCAGATTTGATCCACACTCCCTTTAAAGTCTCACATTGAAATTGCAATAAATTCAGAATTTTGGTATCTTTCTAGGCTTAACTTTCCCGAAGGAATTTCATGATGCACTTTTGGCCTCATCTGAATGTATCAAGGCCATTACTTTACTTTGTAACTTCTTAGACAACAGTCCTCTTATTATCTCTTGCCCTGTTGAAGCTCTTCAGTTGAACCAAATAAACACTTTCTATGTTAATGATATGAATAATGATATAAAAACCAAAAGACTGGACTTTGAATGGGGGACAGAATAAAACTTTGTCCTTTCATCAAACCTCTCTAGTCAACAGATTTGTGCAGTCAGCAGAAACATTCAGATTTCTTCTACATTTGGCATGCGTATGTGCAATTTCCCAGTAATCCTGTTATTTGTCAGTCCAGCTGCTACATTCTCAAACTCTCTATTTYATTCCTTTCTTCTTCAAATTTGATCTATGATCCAAAGTTTGGGTTTTTTTGTCAACCAAGAGTGCTAGGTATTTACCTATTTGAGCAGAATGTCCAAAATGGGCACTCAGAAAGAAATGGTAGTAGTTGAATAGTTATCAAATAGTCTGAATAGCAGCAGATGCTTCTAGGTTTTCGGCCAGCAGCATATTGCAAATATTTCAGTTTCTACATCCATGCTACTATGACTAAGCGTGGGAGAAACCTGAATGTCTATAAAACTGGTTTAAGAATATCATTATCATCTAAGGCAGGGGAACATGAAGGCACAGCAAATACTTGATTGAGTATCTGCAATCAAGGAGCGGCGACTGAAGGCTGGCCAAGTGCTCCAACGGTGATTACGCGGCCATTATTGAGATTCACAACAACAGTAATACTTTTCTAAGTTCCTCAGTGCCTTAAGAGTCAAGAGTGCTTAACTGCAGCTCACCTTGGCAACAACTCTGTTTGTTAGGTAGGTAAGGACGCTTTGTGGACAGACGTTAAATGACTCATCCAAATTCACCTGGCACTGGCAGGAGTGAATGGCAGCGCTGGGACTACAACCCCTCATTAAGGCCTCTGGCCTAACCACAGTTGGTCATTTTCCCTTTCCACATATTATGGAGGTAAAAATAAAAGAGTTATGAAAATAATTTCTATCTATGTTCAGACCTAATTTTCAGGCTTCAATTTTTTGTAATTAAGGGACACTCACAAATTAGCTCCATGCATTTTAAGGATTAAACAGCAATGAAATTTCACTCATTAAAATTCAGAATGTTTTATTTGGATAACATATAAGCAGAGATTTTATAGAACAGCATTAGGATCTGGTTAGAAACTAATGGCCAGCATACTGATGTCTGTAGTAAGGGTTGTGCAAGTTTCTGAGTAAAATGCAAGACTCCAGCCTCAGACTATTACGAGTCATTTACACGTAATTCTCCTCCAAGGTACTTCGACACAGCACAAAGCAGTGCCACAAGAAGAAGATCCTGGCAATAACTCTAAATGAGCCTGCTCATTTATTGGAAAAAGCATACAGCACTGCTACCTTTTGTCCTGGGTAACTACACACGTGGAGTACCTGAGATAAATCATGTATAACCAGCTCAGGAATCCCAAACGCAGCACTCCGTTGCTCTGTGTAGGCAGGGCACGAAACCTCTGCGTGTAAAACGCAAAGTGCATCCTGGGCATCAAAATAATGAAATAAATTCTAGAAGTAATTTTTTCCACAAGCACATGCCATGGATTTACTCATACATGTATGCTTTCATGTTCGATATTCTCAGGAGATGCAACTGTATATCCTTTTCACAGATTGCTTCAGTCAGGAACAAGCTGTATGGAATGAGTATGTATGGAGGGGCACTACTAACTGGCGTATGTATATAGAAATGTATGCGAAGGTCTGAAACCATTTGACAACTATGTTGAAATTTGGCCCTTGTTTTTAATATTTTAAATTACTGAAGAGATGCAAATATTTTGATGGACATTTATAGCTTCACATAAAGGAAGATATAAGATGAATGTTTACAATGTTACAACTGAATGTGGAATGGCATAGCCAAAATTCTCAACCTTCTATGTTATTTTACAAAGGAAAAACTAAATTACACTGTATAAAAATGCATAAGAAATTACAGTTAAGGTTACTTCTATCATAATGCTGCKCCAAAAGCAGGAAATTTCCCATTTCTTTCATACTTATACAAACACATCTCTTGAATCTAGCTTTGCTATAAAACCCTTCACTATGTTCTGGTAGAAACTGCAAAAATATTGCAGGATTTATCTTGCAATAAGCTAGACACTGGATTAATATGCAATTTCAGATAATGGCCATAGTTAATCTGCATGAAGTATTCTGTAAATACAATGTCCTTAACTTCAAGCACGGCGTAGTCTCCTGGACTTCAGTGGGCACTTCTGCGTTTGAACACCCGTCCTTTTGGATGAACAAGGTCTATGGTTTACTAATTCACAACTGAGGAAGGTGAGAGACCTGTTATATTACTATATAGTAGTTAAGTTTAACTGTAATATACTAAACTACCGTTAGAAACGAGCTAACTGTGCACTAACAAGAGACTGAGGGGAGCAAAAATAAAGGCTACTATTTTCACACACTGCTGCTTAGATGTTCACAGTTTGAAACACAACTTCTGTCTGGCCAAACACTTTCTTTCTTGAACATTTATTAACTTAAAAAAATAATATGAATTACCAAAAGAAAGAAGTCATCTGTGACATTGGAGTTCATGTTTCCAAACCAAAAACTACTCTGAGTCAAAGCATCAGCAGGAGTCTTAAGAGTGCTAGACAGAAATAAACTAGGTAATAAAATGCCATTATGTTCAGCAATGCACAAATCTTCTGGATTGACAAGCCCGGACTATTTTGTTAGAACAAAGGATGGTATTCCTTTAAATCTGCCCCTTAAAGGGAAAGCACCCAATTTAGTCCTGAATTTACAGAATAATTTCCAAGATTGCTCTGGATTTACAGCGACAAGCAAAACAGAATGGGCTCAAAAATCAGATGTTAAAACAGTAATTTTGACTTGGACAAGAGTCTCATGAAACATTTTTCCTCCTTTAGCTTCCTGGTGACATGCCTGTCTTTTCCATATTGGTCTTTTATCTTCCTCTTTCTGCTGCTCGCCTACCGTTAGTCATGTCATCTACTAAAAAAAAAATTAAACAATCCTGTTTGTTTGAGCTCAAACTCTGTTTCATGCATATTTATTGGTGAAGAAATACTCCTGGTGCGAAAATAAATTAAATATACTTGCTCATTTCGACCATTTTTTCAAAGCCAATACTAGGAGCTTTCACAGTATAGTATTCTAGTACTTAAAAGCGTGAATCCTGGTATTATCCATAGAGCTTTCCTAACAAATAATAGATTACTCTCTTCAGACATGGAGCAGCATGAGAGAGATTCCGAATACCACTTTGCATTCTTACTACCTGCTTTACAATTCCATATATTTTATTTGTGAGAGTAGAACAGGAGTACAGTACAAAAAAAAAAAAAAATCGGGGAAAAAATCCTGTTGTACGAACAAAGTCTTTTACGAAAAGTTGAAGCATAGATACAAAAAACAAGACCGAGATGAAAAAAATTGTCCCAGATGAAAAAATAAGACGTACAATAAAAAAAAATTCAAAAAATCAGAAAAAAAGTGTTGAATCAAACTGTTTCCTGCAATGCTGGAGTTCCTTGATGTAGTGCGATTACTAAATATAGTATTTTACTAATCTCAGCAGGGAGCTGGCTAACTGCATGCCCGTCAGATGTTTTTAATGGTCACCCCCTGTGGAACAAATCTAAGGAGCGCATGAAAAACACCCACATTTAAAAAAGCCCCCTTGCTAGATCATTAAGGAAAGATAAAGGCCTGTACATTCGGATGTGATATATAACACAATCATTGTGTCAAGAAAACATATGTTTGATTAGCGCGCCTCAGGTTCATTAATCGCTGTGTCTGCTTCACAGCAGTGGGCAAAGTTTCCACCGTAGCTACTGCACAGAAGGGTAAAGACACTCGGTAGCTTAAAGACTGACAGTTCAGCAGTAAATCTTGAGCTATTCCAACGTGCTCCTCTCTTACAGAGTTTGAATAGCAGCTGTATCGTAGTTTGAATCTTCACTAAAATAGTCCTAGGGTTTAGACTAAGAAATAAGCCATTACTGTACCATAAATAGGTAACAACAAGCAGACTAAAGGCATTGTCACAGGTTACTGTAGTAGTATTTTACGCTCCTAACTATAGTAAAGCAGATACTTGACATCTATAAAAACATGTGAAGTACAAAGAAGAGTGAAAAAACTTACTCGATACAGTTCCCAAAGAGAATATATAAAGTATCTGCTAAATGCAAAACAAGTTTATCATCTGACCCAAAGAAGCTTGTACGTCCTTTTTTTCATGCTATTTAGATATCCTCTGAGTTCAGAGCTCCTGTTTCAGTGACACAAGAGATCTGGAAAGTTTGGCCATATATTATGCTCAGTCAAGCAAGGGAGACCCAGCTCCGTCCTACCTCTGGATGTAATGTTTGGTTCTAATTAAGAGAAAATCAGCTAACACCACGGCTGTCGCAGCAGCGTACAAGATAATCAGTACAGTAAGGTGCTTACTGTTTACCTTCCATCTGTTAAACCTTAACCCAGGTATGTATTTATAAAGACAGTGTTCCTGTGGAGCACATCCAAAGCGAGCAACCATATTTTCAACGGCTGGCATTCAAGGGTGCAGAGAGACCTGTCTGTCTGATAAAGAAGCTGACATCAGGAGATGGGACATGGCTTTCTATAAAAAGTCACACTTACGTTGAAGAGTACCTCGCTACCCTGTTCACTTCCTCTATTCTATAACTAAGATATGTATTATTTTGTAGACATAGTAGCGAGTAGTTTAACTACAGTGACCTAAAACACTGAATACAATATTGCCCCCCAAAAATGAATGAAAAACATTATAAAAAAAATATTAATTATTCAGAAATTAAAACACTGCAAAGCACTACAAAATAATGTAAGTTATACCTGACATGGTTTTTGCAGAAACAACTTGTCTGCCTCTGATCCATTCACCCATAATTATTCAGGTAAATACTGTATTTTCAGGGAGAGGAGTTGAAATTAATTTTATAATTCACAAAGGACATATGAAAAACTGGCAACCCTGGGATCTCCTGTTTTCATCACATGGCCTAAAAAAAGGAGGGAGGTGAGGGAGTTTGTGTTCTGCTAATAAAGTACACAGAGGACGAGCATGGTATGGAGCATTTGTGGAGGAGCCTGTGTCTCGGGTATCATCCTGAACAACTGAATAAAAGGAGAGAGGAACTTGGTTAGTTTGGAGAGAGAAAATAGTTTGGTTTAAAGTCACTTTCTAGCAAAAGCATCAATGGAAATATGTTTTCACGTACACTCTTTCCCATTACGAAGGCTGTGAAGCAAGCATTAACTATTCTCTGTTTACAAACTGCATGTGAAAGCCCCAAACGCTGCATTAATGAAGAGGGAACAGGATCACTGTGAAACTGCGAGTACAAAACCGGCTGCCTGAGTTTGCTGAAAAGTCTGGTGCTGATACAGACGCCGGTTTTGTGCACTAACCTAGATATAAGGCAGTATGCAGAAAGAACCACTCTTCTTTAATTAAAGCAAGAAACAATCATTTCACTTCTGAAAATTATCCTGCTTCACTGTGCTCCCAATTCTGAACGAGACTGAAGGAGATGACAGCCAAAAAACCTCTGAAAGCCTCAGCTTCAAGTCACAGTGAGAGGAATAAATTGTAATTTGTCTCTTTTCTCCTTCTTCACCTTTTCTTGTTGCTTCTCTTTTTAAGGGTTTTTGCTTGAGAGCTGAGTTCCCTTGTTATAATTAAAGCTAAACCCCAGTCTGCTATGAATTCACCATCGCACCTTCACATTTTTGCCAGCTGAAACTTCCAGTCTTCCAAAGTTTGGCTGTATTCCAAGCCAAGGTCCGTAGCTAAGTTATCAACTCACGTTAGGATTTACTTAGAAAGATTTTGGCAGGGAACGCAGCCCGGTGCGTTTAGTGCTGGCTGCAGTATTTTGAGAGATCCTGACAGCTTTTAAACTTTCTCAGACGTAAACCCCCTAAATTCTAAAATTGGTTATGAAAATATAATTCACATTTTTTCCATGGTCCAAGTTACGTGCAGGGATATGTGGGAGGATTTTAATGGTTATTTGCAAGATGCCAAGGAGAAAAGCTAAAATGTTACCAAGGTGACATTCACACCACACCTGGGGACCCGCGCAACACCATTAGCGAGTTATTCTCCATTTACCGTCTTTCCTTT
This sequence comes from Phoebastria nigripes, assembly GCA_035582835.1. Taxonomy (NCBI): domain Eukaryota; kingdom Metazoa; phylum Chordata; class Aves; order Procellariiformes; family Diomedeidae; genus Phoebastria; species Phoebastria nigripes. Next base: position 543,826 of record JAYKAV010002868.1, on the reverse strand, counting down.
TAGAAACTGAAACAAAAAAGAAGCACCTGGCTGTTTCTGGAGGCAAGAAGAGCAAAACTGCAGCAGCACTTGAATAAAGGGCTTTCTTCCTTGTAAGAGGGAGAGAGGAAACGATGGCTAGAATAGAAGAAAGCTAGTTCAGACAGATTTCTAGCCAGAAGCCAGGTAGTTGGAGGCCTCGTGTCAGAAAATTTACTGCCCCTTGTAGGTAGATTTGCATTTGTTTTCCTAATTCTGCATGCTCTTAAATTAATTCAGAAATATTCTTCCTGCAGCAAATATTACCTCCTGCAGTATGCTCTGTGAATGAATATGCTAGGTTTCCAAACTCGCATATCTTTCCTTACAGAAACTGATACAAGAATGATTCTCATGGTTTCTTTTTTGCAGAATGACTACCACTATTTTGACTTCCTTTGAGGTCAAAAATAGGGTGATATGGACTAGATGGTCTATAGTCAGCAGAAACATTTCTGAAATAAATGGAAACTAATAAAACCACTTCTTGTAGATCTACTCTGGGTCACTGCCATCAACTGTGGTACTGCCTACCTTCTCTCTGAAATTAGTTGATTAAAATACCTTATAAAACAGAACACAATGAAGTGATTTGATGTTTACATGAAGCTCTCTCAAGAACAATTCTTGCTGTCAGCTTGTTCTGTTTTATCTCTCCCTCTATTTCACATTCCCAACATGTTTTCTTACTTTTGGCTAGTCATATATAAATTAGAGAGACCTTGAAACCCTTACCTACATAACACAGCCATTTGATTTCAAGTTGATTTTCAGTGTAGTAGGACACTTGCAAGTTTCTGAGAGCCAGGCAAGGACTCTCAGTTAACAGGTTGCCTGGTGTTGTGCAAATCACAGATGCCACTAAAATTATCAATAAAATCCTGACTGACCCGCTGCCTTGCTTGGAGGAAACTTCTTTCCCTGTTAATCTGTATTACCTTTACCACAAAAATAGCAGCTGTCTTGAATAAATGCGGAAGTTTAGCAAATAACCTGATAGAAAAGTGTAAGTTTTCTTCAGAGCACAAAGACGGTAAGTTGACATGGATAAAAGGAGTTCTCCTACTTCCTGACTTCTGCCCAGTGGCACACAACTGTAAAGGTGCCAGTGAAGTGTAGAAAGCTGTACTGGTTTTGGCTGGGCTGGAGCTAATTTTCTTCATAGCAGCTTGTATGGTGCTACGTTTTGGATTTTTGTTCAAAACAGCGTTGTTAGCAGTGCTCACACAGCATCAAGGCCTTTTCTGCTTCTCACCCCACCCCACCAGCGAGGAGGCTGGGGGTAGGCAAGAAGTTGGGAGGCGACACAGCCGGGACAGCTGACCCCAACTGACCAAAGGGATATTCCATACCATATGACATCATGCTCAGCATATAAAGCTGGAAGAAGGAGCTATAAAGAAGAAGGAAATGGGGGACGTTCGGAGTGATGACGTTTTGTCTTCCCAGGTAACCRTTACGCGTGATGGAGCCCTGCTGTCCTGGAGATGGCTGAACACCTGCCTGCCGATGGGAAGTAGTGAATGAATTCCTTGTTTTGCTTTGCTTGCACGTGCAGCTTTTGCTTTCCCTATTAAACCGTCTTTATCTCAACCCACGAGTTTTCTCACTTTTACCCTTCCTCTCCCCCATCCCACTGGGCAGGGTAAGAGAGCAGCTGGGTGGGGCTGAGCTCCCTGCCAGGGATAACCCGTAACAGTCCTTTCTGGCACCCAATGTGGGATATGAGGGGTACAAGATAATGACAGATTTGATCAGAGTACGCTAGACCAAATTTATAGCTGTTTAGCCACTAATTGGCAGGCTCCTGTGCTTGCCATGGGGCTTGCTTGCTTTGCTGTATATTAGAGTCTAGTGCTTGTTAGTGGCTGCTTTTTGCTTCTGCTGTTTCCTGTACTCCTTATCATCCTATTCTGGTCTGCCTGGGAACATACCGGTAACAGCAATGGGCTGGCAGATGGCCAGGGTGTTGCTGCTGCTCCTGTGCTGCCATACTTGGCAGGCTGGAACTCAAGTCCAGGGGACTGTGACCATGGATAAGTCCACACTGGAGCAGGCACATCCAAAAACATATGTGGCCGTGGAGTAGTCCATGCCAGAGCAGGTACACCCCTGAAGGAACTGTGGCCCATGGGTAAGGTCACACTGGAGCAGGTACACCCCTAAGAGACAGTGGCCTGTGGATAAGCCCATGCTGGAGAAGGGGCAAGGGGAGGAGTTCATTGTAATGTTAAACCCTATGGCCTAGTCCAAAGGGACAAGGAGAGGAGATTGTAATGGCTATACCTCTTAATTGTTGTACCCCATGATTTGAGTTGCGTTTTACAGGAAGTACTATAAGCAGGAACCACCCAAACCAACGGAGGATAAGCCTCACAAGAAGTAATGAAAGTGCAGCAATGACCCAACCTGAGCTGACTATGGTGCCAAATAACACCACCTCTTCTGTCCTGAGCAACTACCATAACAGATAGAGCCCAAGTCATGGACTAAATGAACTCAATGGACATTTGTGGACTTTTTAAAGGGGTGGCCCATAGACTAAGGGAATGATATCTGTGTATATACCAAAGGACAGCAAGGGCGGGGTGGTTAATGAGGATCTATTGGATAGCGTGGGACCTGAGCATGATGTACATGTTATGGAATAAGGGGCGGAGAATATACTGGTTTTGGCTGGGATGGAGTTAATTTTCTTCAGAGCAGCTTGTATGGTGCTATGTTTTGGATTTGTGACCAAAACAGCGCTGTTAGCACACCCATGTTTTAGCTATTGCTGAGCAGTGCTTACGCAGCATCGAGGCCTTTTCTGCCTCTCACCCCACCCCACCAGCGAGGAGGCTGGGGGTGGGCAAGAAGTTGGGAGGGGACACAGCTGGGACAGCTGACCCCAACTGACCAAAGGGATATTCCATACCACATGACATCATGCTCAGCAATAAAAGCAGGGGAAAAGAAGGAGGAAGGGGGGATGTTCAGAGTTATGGTGTCTGTCTTCCCAAGTAACCATTATGCGTGATGAAGCCTGCTTTCCTGGAGATGGCTGAACACCTGCCTGCTTTTGTCTGTATCGCAACCCAGAAATTTTCTCACTCTTGCCCTTCTGATTCTTTCCCTCATCCCACTAGGGGGGAGTGACCGAGCAGCTGTGTGGGCTTAAGCTGCCCACCGGGGTTAACCCACAACAAAAGTCTGTAGTAATTTGAACATCAGGCAATTGTTTGGTAATTGGTGAAAATGCAAACTTCACATTAGAAAAAAAAAAGTATCCAGAAGAGACAGAAACTGAGACAATGAGGATTTTGTCGACCATTTGTACAGGTGTTTATACTCCCTGTGGGTAAGAGACAAACATTGCTGGTGAGATTATTGTACTGGCCACTGAGCATGGCATAGTACAAACACACAGGAAGATAATACCCTTCTGCAAAAGGCCAGATCTCAATACTTTCAGTGATGACAGAGCACAACATCATTCCACACGTCATTTTACAGAAACAGATGTGACCAATGAGCAGGTACAGTGCTAGTGAACTTGACTACAACCCAAAGCACCAGGACAGGAACCAAAAGCCCAATTCCACAGCTTGTTTTGCAGGAGCAGGAATTGATAATACATGGCAACACAGTCACTCTTGAGCTACTTCAAGGGGTTTCATGAATGCTTATTTTTAAATATAAATTCCCACTGCCCTTTGAGTGTTAACATTAAGGTGAATCAGCTGATCACAGTTCCCTCTGGGCCTGACTGTACACTACTATTTTAGAACAATTTCACTAATATTTGCAGTCTGGTCAATCCTGCTGGGAAAGAAGTCTCCAATGCCTTGGGGGGGATGTGTCTAGATGCAGTTATATACATAGAATTATAGGGGGGGTTGACCCCAAATGTGGATGAAGCAATATTTGCTTTAACAGCCTTATTTCAAAAGTATTCTCTAACATTATTCTACAAACATTTTCATTTTTTTAATATCCTAATTTTTCCTGATTTTTGGAGATAAGATCTTCTTCAAAGAAGCATTTATATAAAAACAGTTTGCCGACATAGCCTTCAACTCCGTTTTACATTAATGATCCCAGGAAGTCTGATGTTATAATTTCAAAAGCTTCCTTTCATTATTGTTTGGTTTTTCTAATTTGAGCGAGTGATGAGACTTTTGTACTCCCCAGAACTAGCCCATTTGCTGGGATTCCAGTCCCAAGCTGACAGTGGCCACAAACCTTTCTGCAGCCAACACGTTCAAGGACAGAACAGTATCATCATTCATTATAATAGATTCAGTACATAGAACCCTTCCCCACAAAACACAGTAAATTTTTACTTTTTTTTTTTTTTTTTTTTTTCTTCTCGAAAGCGATTTGGGGGAATCTGAGGAAAATCACATCAGCCATTCATGACTCATAAGAGATAGTTTGGTTTCTGTCCAGTTTACCACAGCTCAGCTCCATTTCACCCCTAAATAAATGATCACTTGAACACAATCACCACAAAATGATTAAAATTCTAACTACAACTTTTGTAGTGTAGGCTCAGTAGATAATTACTGAGGAAGAGTGGAGGTGGATGACATAGTGGGGGACCACTTTACGCAAAGCAGTAAGCCACAAGAAAGGCTGAAAGAAGCAAAGAGAAGTTGCTGCTTTCTACCCTGAGAGAGGAATGGAAATGAAAACAACAACAAAAAAAATGAAGATTGTCTGTTGTAAAAACTGAGACAGGACATTTAGGAAGGTAGTCTACAGTCCATCAGAGACCCAGAGACAGGAAATGCCCACTGATTTTCTGGGAAACCACAGAAACTTCATTTTAATGTGCTGCTTCAAAGCCCCCTGTTGAAGCTTTTACCTCCATCACAGCATTCTTGTTAGTCTGTTCTCATTTCTTCCCATCAGCCCCCTCAGCAGGGAGATTCTGCTGAGAATGAGATGCGATACTGAGCATTTCTCAGTATCTCTTACTTCTGCTCTCCAGAACAATAAAAAGTCTCATAATTCCCTTTACGGCAGCTATTTCAACCTGGAGTCAATGGCGAATGCTTGGGGGATTTTTCCTGCTTGTTTTTCTCCCTAACCTTGCAATTCGTACCAATGAATTCATGCACTTTTCAAAGCTAATTCAGAGATTTGTGTTCTGCAAGAGCTCAGAAGACTGGTAAATGTCTTGCTGTAGCCGCCTTCTCCTTCTTATTCATCATGGCTTTTTTGGTGAATGTGACAAGTTTATGGAAAATTTTGAAGTGCAGTCCTGTTGCCCAAATCCATAACTAGTGTGTCACTCTGTTGCCTTCAGAGAAACAACAAGTTGTACAAGTAAACAATCTGGCCTTAGTTTTCCAGTCCTAAGTTATACTGAAGGTCATCAAAAAGAAATATCCTGGTGTGCTGGCAAAGACCGATGAGACTTCAATTGAAAAAAGTCCTGCTTGCTGTGGGAAGAGAAAAAGATAGACTGAAAAGGAACAAGATGTTGCTTTTACTCAGGTAAAAACCAGCTTCAGAGGTAGGGAAGAAGGCGGCAAACAGCAAATGTCAAGACTCCCAGGGAGCTCTTGCAAATTAAGTATGCATACTTCACTGGGTCATGTAATGAACAAGAACTAACGAAAGGAAAGCTGCTTCCATCTAGTGAAGCCCAATGAATTTTAATTTAATTAAGCAAGCAACATTTCTTAATTGTGACCTGCTTTGGAAAAGAACTTTTGAATTGAAATTGTTATTTCAGCCATCATCAATGAGTTGGCATACTTGGACACAAAATGTTAATGAAGGAAGATGAAGGCAATTGCATCAAATCTCAAGATGTGAAAGTTGTGATGATAATAATTTATATTTCAATTATTTTCTTCAGACTTAACCCTGAATCCCTCACTCATTCCTTGTGTATTAAAAATTTCCACTGAACTCAAATCCAATTTTCATGACTGTGTCTAGGAGGTTTGCTGGAGAAAGGGTTTCAGGCCCAAACTCTTCATCATTAAGAAGACCAAGAACTCTTTAACTATCATGAATGCTGTCAACAAGTTCTGACAGCGAATTTAATATTGGTCAAAGAGAAAGAGATCTCTGGTAAAAGCAGAGCTGGGATTCACAAACCTTCGCAAACTCAGGCGGGATGGATGCGAAGGTCACCCAACGTCCTTTACTTGGGAAGCCAGGCGCCAGTTCTGTGTGCTGCACTCGTTAGCAGCCACAGCTAAATCTGAGAGACCAGGAAACGGTCACAGCACGGCCTAAGCTATGACCGATGGCTGATTCACATACCACGCCGAGTCTGAAGAAGCCAGACTTGCCCCTTTTTGCTCTTCCTGTCAGTGACTACATCCTTCAGCGAAAGCGGTGAGCAGACACCGAGGAAAGTACCATTATCAATCACACCAGAACGACAACCCACAGCACATGAGGACATGTCTGCATCAGACAACACAGTACAGGGCAGAAGTCTCAAAGGTATGACTGACTTCAGGCAATGAGTTGACAGTGTGGGGCAACAGCCCAAATTTGCAAAACACTATGTAGGGTGCCCCRGCTTACAAGTGAACTGGAAGTCAGGTACCTAATCTGCACAGGTGTTTATGAAAATCCCAAGAAGCGTCTACCTTTTTAGATGATTTTGCACCTCTAAATGACTTGCTATTAGCATCCATAGTGCCTGTGACAATTTTGAAAATGGTATTTAGGTGCTTTTTAAAGTTTGACCTGTTCCAAGAAATTTGCAATTACATACAGATCAGACCAAAACTATAGCTCTTTCCTTGAAATTCACCAGGGGTTGAATTTCCCTGAAATTTTCCTCACATATGTATCTCAGTAGTGAGATCCAAGCACTCCTAGACTGATTTCCAAATCCAACCTCCAACAAAGCAAAACGAGTGCTTGCTTTGTTTAAAGCCACTGTAGGGAAAGGTTTGAGCTCAGCGCCAACCCTTGTACAAAGTGTGGAAATTTAGTTTAGGCCCACCTCTGCCGACAATTCAAAACCACGCACTGAAATGTAGGGGCCACAATTAAACCTGACTCTAGAGCGTCCAGCAGGACTTCTCCTATGTGTGCAGTCACTCAGAAACGTATGCCTTCGCTACAGGTTGGGGAAATGAGAAACATTTAGAAATKCCCAACAATAAGATATTTAAATCTATCAATGTATAAAATGGAACAGTCAACCACTAAACAAATGCGGGGGGAGATATAAATTGTGTAACCATTGCAATCAAAGGAATACATCACATAGAAATGATATCCTGTCTGAGGTTTTATTATGTAGCCACTACGGAGAAAAAGTTAAGATCTCTAAGTCCTGCCAATGCAGCACACCAAGTATGGCTGCAGCCATGTACTGAGACTGACTGTGGGCACCCAATCATGGTTTTTTAAATTTTACGATCTTTGCTTCATGGAAACTCCCGGCAGAATTTCCTGCTGGACTACCTGCAACTTGTGTTTTGCCTCAGTAAAAACTGGAGGCTCAAATTATTCATGTGTAAACAGCTTCTCTAAATGTTTCCACTTAAACAAACCCTCTGAACAATTTACTGCACTTAAACGGTCAGCAAAAATAACTGTAACTTTCCTAATCTAGTTACAAAACAATGGCCAAAATACCACATAGTCACTTAAGAATAACAATTTTACCAAAGCTGAATTTTCCTTTGAACAATCTCCGGGCAAAGTCTGCAAAACAATTAACTGGTAGATTGTATTCATCACTACGAAGCAAGCACTAAAAATGCTTTATTCAGAGTTTGTAAAGGCTTGCTTGAAGTATTTGTGTTTAATTATCACTGGTAATTTGAAGCCTGAGCCTTGAAAGTATCCAAGCTAAACACCTGTTTTTCAGTGACACTGAGCTGCTGCTTATCAATTACAAATATCTTTAGAATAATAAGCCGTAAAACATGAAAATGTAATTTTTTAGTACTTTTCCATACATTGGTCCCAATAACTCTTAATATTAAGGGCTTACAATAGAACATGGCTGAGATCATATACAAACAGTTTAGAAGAATTTAAATTAAATAACCACATTTTAAAGACGTGTCCCCTGCAGCTAAAGAAGTTCAAAAAAACCATTCAAATAACCAAATAACATTTTTTTACATTTACAAATGAAACATCATATGAGTATTTATTGATTTTTTTAAAAATTCAAAAATACATTGTAACAGAACAGAATGTATACGTTCTTCAATGAAAGACAAAACTATGGTTATCATCCGGACCAGAATACAAATACATGCTAACAATTTAAAAATCATTTTGGGTCATTCAGGAAACATGAAACAAGCTAGCTGTTTGCAAATGCAGTAGTTTTCTACTTAGTAAATATGCCTGAGAAAGTTAACCTGTAAAAAAATCGGCTTTTAAACTCTTAAACACAAAGAGCTTTCTAGGCTGAAATGGTGAAGAGACCTGTGATATGCACCTGACAGGCCACTGAGCCATTTCCCACAGAGATTCTGTTCACTGCTCCACCTCGGCTCAGCCACCCAGCAGTGGCAGAGTTTCACATCAATACCAGGCTTATTCAAGCGAGGTGTTAAAAAGCATGCTAAGATGATGTAAAACCATCAGTTACATACACAGCGGATAGATGTTAATAATCAAGATTCTCTACCAAACTCCTTGGTTTGTATCAGGGCCAAGTAAAAAGTAGTAGTCTAGTTTATGGATGAAACGGATTATATTTTTTGGCTCAAGGTAAGACCCTTCAAAAACAATTTCTACATAAGCATCTAGAATCAAAGCATGAAAAAAACCAGGACAAACACAACTAATCATTTTACAGTAACCACATACTGTAGGCAAGTAGGAATCAAAACAGTAACATAAATTGTGCATCAGTTCTATGAAAATAAAGTGTTACTAGTAGACACAAGCAATCTGACAAGATGTGAAAGCAAGCAGTGAAAACTTCACGGATTGAATTTCTTTTCATCAGAATTCATCTGTTTCTACTGCAGGCAGGTAACAAATGGAACTCAGGAAAACTGAATTCCTATTAGCAGCTTTACTCTACTACGGTGCGGCTTAGGCTTTTACCGTTTCTTGCATTAAGAGACATTCAAACTAATGAATCAAAAATGACATTTTAAAAATGAAGACCAGAAGAAAGCTGAATATACATTTTAGACAGAAACAGTGTTAGGTCAAATCCACAACTGGTGATATCTGATGTACGCAAATGTAATTTAACTATGCTGCTTATGCCAACAGAACATCTGACACTATTTCTCGAATTCTAGCAGCCTCTTTTAAATCACTTCCAACAACTGCATATTTTGTAAATTACATGGGCTTTGATGAAAAAAATCATTATCAGGCATGCAAAAATTCTAACAGAAACCTCCCATTTCCAGAATTTAGTTACATGATCAAATTACATATGCTAGAACATATGAAACCAACTTTTCAAATGAAACAAATTCACAACTCTGAAAAGGAAAAAAAAAAACCAAACCAAAAACCTACGACAGGAAAAAGAATATTTCTACATAGCTGGTCCTATCCTCCGATGGTGCAACACAGTAAAATGAGCTACAATCCATATACGCATGTAATTTTGCATGTAATGGTGATCGGGAAGAGGCTTCCTTTTCCCATCTTCCGCACTGCAGAAATGACTGGATGTACTACAGAGGCTGTCACTGTCCTATGAAATGTAGGGTATTTGCCATTGCTGGATACAGGTCACCAGTGCTGAAGGACTCATGCGCTGACCCAGCACAGTACATCTCAGATACTCTAGTATTGACTGTGATGTCAAAAACATTCTGCATTGCTCTGACACCAGGTCTGCTCCTGGGCTGCACCTTCTGATCAAAACGTTGTTCTACAGGTTACAACTAAGAGGTGCAGGGTGGGAACCAGAGTAATGGCTTTAACAACCCAGCCCAGAAGACAAACGCAAAGTTAAGGTGGTGCGTCAGTACCTTCTGGATCAGAGTCGAAGAGAGAAACCAACGCCAGAGCAGTATGTAAAGCTTCTAATGCCAAGAGGTGAAGACTCTCAAAGAAGTGCAAGTAAAAAGCATAATTTAAGCCTGTAATTATTTAAGGAGAATAAACAAAGGAGAGAAAGATGGCCTGCAGTAAGGTGAATGGAAGAAAGGAACAAAAAAGACAAAGAAGGACATGTATATTGGTGCAGGGTTGTATCTCCTGGACCCAGAAACTGCCTCGGACACCAGCTAATTTTACAAGATAAGTTACATGCATGCCCACATTCAAGAGGACAAGAGTGAAACCTTGATGGCAATGCTATGATTCTGGCTGAAGAGCTTCATTTTCCCCCTCCCATACCTGAAAGCCTTGAATCCTTGCCAAATACTCCAGCTGTTTTGAAGGCTGCACTGCAGAACAGGGGGAAGCAGGAGATATTCCTTTTAGACCTATGGCTTCAGCAGTTGGGGATGTTCCATTCATGAGAAGTTCCCTGGCAATCGTAGCTGTGCTATTTGTTGTAGGAGATATGCTGAAGAAAGAGCTAGAAGTCTGGCTCATTTCTTTGGACGACAAATAGCTTACGGTGGTACCAGGGGCTGATTTGTTGCGGCTTGCTTCCATCTCTTGATAAACATCAGGAGAGAGATGGAGTATTCCCTTTGGTGCTGAAAGTAAAAGCAAAGATCATTCTCATTACTCTAGAATGGGTTTGACATGTAGACTATTTTCATTAACATACTTTGCAGTGGAAAACAAAGTAAGCATTTAAAAGCAGTATCTTTTATCCACAGTAACTGTAAATGACATTGCATAATTTATTTAGAAACAAAGCAGATCTGAAGTGCCCTCTTCTTCCTCTTCCCCCACTCTTTTTAAGAAGGTACAAACCTGGACTTCAAAACTGTGGCTAGCACAGAATACACATCATGAACAAATAAGGTCTAGAGATCTACAAACCATGAGGAACAGCTGCTACTTCAAAACAGTAGCACGATCATTACTTTACTACAATCTTCTGCCTCCTACCTGATACAATAATTTAGGCTGTTATTTCACAAATGATTTAAACTAGCTTATGTCAGCACTGTCGCCACCAGAAGTAGTTCTTTTCTCTCCCACCTACAGCTGCTCTATTGCTTATGCCAGAACTAGCACCTGTAGGACCACGCAGTGATGCTCATGAGAACGAGCTGTTGGAGGCAAAAGAAGGGCAGGACAGCTTCTTGCAGTAGCAGCACTGCCTCAAGTGCTGGCTTAAAGTGTTTGCTGAATTAAAACGGCAGCCTGTGCTTAAATAACCTTGAATTGCCCTGCAGCCACATCGTTACTGTGCTAATGACTCTTATGTGATTGACTGCTCTTCAATCAAGAGGAATTTATTTATTTATTTAGCTGCATATATGCTATCCTATAGTTTGCAAATAGCTACTTGCCTTGGACAACATTTATACTGAACAAGGAAAGCATGTACGTGTCATCATTAATATCTATAGGAGTTAGGGTAAACATTAAAAAGATCTAAATTTATTTATGTGAATTACTTTTAAATATTTCCAGTGACATGTAAATTAGGGATAATTTGTCTACATTTCAAAATTTTTAATATATTTTTAGAAAACATCTCAACCCTAACTCTGCGTGAAAACAGGAGTACATACTTGATCAGTTTTGCTGATATTCCTATGCATGGAAATGTGCAGAACTAAGGCTGAAGTTTGCTAGTTTTCATATACAATGAAGCATCTGTTGGAAACATGAGCACCCAGTTTGCTGATATAAGAGGAAAACCTCTTTCTTATTATTAATAAATTGAAAAATGAGCTTGAAATTGTAATTTCATATTAATAGCACACTTTAATCTTCTAGCATATATCTGAATATAACATGGGTGAACCTGAGCCATATGGCATTTCATTCTAGGGATAAACCTGTTTGTTAACTGATTTAGTAATCCCAAGAGAAATCAAAGTGTTCAATGCTTAATTCATTTGCAGTACATATTAAATTCATCTCAGAATGTAGAATAAATTCAAAGAAGAGAAGAAAATTCATTTCCAGTTACCTAGAAAGGACTCCTCTAATCCTAGTAGTGCAAGTAGTATTTTTAAATAAAATGTCTACCACAAAGAGAAGACTCAAAAAATATTACCAGTAATTAATATCCTCATTTTCAACTACATGGTGAAAATGGAACGTCCTCACTGCTGACCCAGCAAACTGCTTACAGGTCAATCTTTTAATTGATTTACTCACACATTTGGCTTTTAAATTAATATTGCTTTCAGAAAGCCGGAGCATCAGCTTATACCATTCACAAAGACGTATCTGTTATTCACCTGATTGCTCTCCCCACCTACCTTTGTGGGGCTGGGGAGCCTGCTTGGACCCTGAACTCTAACTTTAAAGGTGTTTTACCCAGTCTTTCAACTGGCTCCAAAGCCAGTGGACCCTGTGCTGAACTCTAGAGCTAAGCACAAATTCAAGACAATGCTACTGGGAAAGATGGAGGACAGGGTCCCTAAAATTTCTTTTTCTCCATTTGGGACAATTTAGAATATAACCTTATAGACAACAACAACTGTGTAAACATGCAGCATTATTTTATAGTGCATAATCACTACGTGATAGAGTGATTCTATACCCTTTTTCTGAGGCTATAATCTCCAAGGCCTATCACTGCTCATATTTTTAAATAGTCTTATACAAGAGATAACATGAATGAAAATTAGAATAGATAATACAGATATTGATAGTTGACATTAAGTTACAAAACCAAACAGCAACAATAATACTGAGTGGCAGGTGTTCACCACCTCCTAAGACGTGCCCACTGTAAATCTGATTTTCTACAAATATTTGAGAAACAGAAATGAAAATTGAACAAAAAGTAAAACAATATACTTGTTTAGAAATAATATGATATCAGCCCCCCCAAATCAATTTTAGAAAAACCTAGTACAAAGTTAACTTAAAAAAAAGTTTAAAACCAAGTCCAATGCTGCAGATGTCTGTTCCATTGATGTAATATTACTTAAAACAAACATTTTACATGCTTTCTCAGCCGTTTCACTGTTTTTGCATGATCCACCCAAATATCTAACTGCTGTCTGGAACAATGGTTTGGAATATTTCCAGATTACTAAGCTTTCTAAATGTTAAAATAACTAATATGCAGCATATGATGAATAAAAATATATTGAGCAGAGTATAGGAAATGCTCCTAAGGTACTGACTTTACTCTAATGGTGATGTTAAATTAATAATAGTACTTTTACGCTTATACAACACCTTTCTGCTAAAGACTTCAAAGTGCTTTATAAGCAATAATTAATTTAAATCATACATTGGCTCTGAGAGGCAGATATTATATTACCATCATTGATTATCTCTGGAAACAAAGTAATGTAATATTCCAGACATTACATTAATATAGTTGCAAGCTATTAACTTTTTATATTCAGGGCCTATGTTTCACGAAGCTTCTTACAAACTTGTTTTAAAAAGCCAATAAAAAGTTGGTCTCTTTGAAAACTTCTATCAAGCATATATTAATTGCAATTCATTATCTATTTTTAATATATTATTGAGGATTTTTTTAATATCATTCCTCACTGTTGTCTGCTTACTTCAGCTCTGTTGAATTGTAGAAGAGCGTATATATATAACAGTTTAGTTACAGTAGTAAAGATGTTATCACAAGACAAGGAGTATGACATCAACTGAGGAGTAAGTGTAAGAACAAAAGAACTCTTCAGAAATTACCTTAATCAGTCTTCAAACAAGCACTTCAATAAAAAACACGGGAGAAAGAAATACTATCCTCTAAGACCTTTTTGCATTGCAAAAGAACATCTCTAGGTGAATATTTTCATATTTTTGTTAGTCTTTCAGCTAAAAAAAATTGGATTTTTATGTCTGCTAAATATTTATCCCATACTAACTTCACCATACTCCAAATGTAGCATCATAATTATGAGGAGTCACAGGATCTATAATACTACCATTTAGACCAACAACGTTGCACCTTCTGCTGGACATAACTTAGAGGTACATTCATGAAACATGTTAAAATAATTTCCATTTATATTATTTAAACCTGTGGGCAAATGTGCTATGAAAATATGCAGGCTAGCTATGCCATATAATCACTAACATTTGAAAAACATGTCTTATTCATCCTTGGTGGTAATTCTTAGCAGTCTCTCACAATCTTCTTAAGTCTCCCAAAACCCCACACCAAAGACCTCTCTTACCTAAGAATAAATTTCTTGATCTTCCATTGTCTACTTTTGCTGTCACGTACTAGACAATTGCAAAACAGTTTAGACTCCAAGGCAAATGTACGATTAAGATACAAAATGGCCCAGCTATCCTTCACAAGCCTTCCCCTTGAAGTGTAATCTCGGTGCTTTGATTCCACTTCTTTTCATAGCAGCAGGAGTAGAGGAGTCTCCAAAAATCTGTTGGAGTGGTGTTATTTTTATCCCTTTCTCTATAGGGTCCCCTTGGCTGGGAAGACAGGAGGACCTTTCTACAAAAGGGTCCCCCACTGTCTGGACCTTCACTCCTTCTGGAGTTCATGGAAAACAAAACTAACCATTGGAGGGTCTTTCTGCATGGGGAATGGGGTGAGGAAGGAGGATGACTGACAATATCACCAAATGAGCCTCAATGTAATAAGACTCTGCAGAAATGGAATTTGCTGATATAAGGACAGTGACATGTTACCCCACAGCAGTGGGCTACTAAGTTAAGAACAGTTCAGAGTGATGACAGTGTTGACTGCACACTCACAGGTATTAGTGTCTATACTGGTACCACTGGTGTCCCATTTTCCATTTCCTACTTCTGTCAGGAAGACCAGAAAACATGAAAAGCTGAGATTTTCATTTTATCATTCAACTCCAAAAGATGACCTACAGAATCAGGCTTGTATTGTCAATGCACATAGGTATCAGTGCTAATTTTCTCTCTTTTCTACATGACCAACACTGTAGGGATACTCTTCCTCTGCCTTCGCTCAATGACTTCTCCTGGTTCAAGGTCACTCATTGACTTTCCGTGTTTCAAGGACACTTGGTCTAAACCACAACTTTATTCTTTCTTGGGAGAATCACAATTTTCTCGCTGGGCTCTCACCTGTCCTACAGGAAAGCTATACTTGTTGGTGTGTTGGAAGCAGTGTCAGCTGGTGTATGACTTCCCCCGACAGCCCTGAAGAGCACATGCTCTTCCCTGCACTACAACCAGTGATATGGGGCACCAGCATGAAGGAGTACTTTCATGTCTTGTGTAATGATGCAAAGTAAACCATGATATAATTCTGTATATGACATGCTCACACATTAAGTTTAACACCTTGATATTTGAAAAAACCAATCACTGGATGAAAAAAAGATTGTTCATAAAGAGATAATGAGTATTTTCGGAACTGAATAAAATACTCGATACGTAATAATCAAAAAGCTTTCTTTCAGATTATGYTAGCTGTATTCACATTGAATAAAGCCTTCTTATATTGGCAAAATCTTGTAGTAAGGCATTAAGCAGGAAAAGCTAGACCCAGATCTAATCCTGACTTCACTATTATGTAAGGTAAAATGGACAAAACCTTAAGAGGCATGGAGGACTTTCACATGCAACAATTCCTCCATAGAACTGGCAGGTTTTCAACATGCCCTAGAATATGGCCCATTACAAATCCACTGAGAGCAAAAAAGAGAATTTACAAAACCAAATAACTATTTCAGTAACAAGGCTGAAAAATGTAAATATTATCATAAAAAGAAATTATCATTTTATACTCCACTCACTGTAAAAGTCTATTTATATACCAGAATATTTTCAAATTTTGTTTTATTACCTCAGTAGGAACTCAGAAAACGTCAGTCAAACAACTGAATAGGCAAATAGTATGGCCATTATGTTCTCAGTAATAGTCTACACACAATCTTGGCTTGAAATACCAAGATGCAATCATTACCTACTTAACACAGCTATCTGTGGTATTTCTAAGTCACCAGCTACTGCAATATTCAGACATGAAAAAATGTTTTGTCATTACACAATGTCCTTCAATCAAAAGATCTCGTCTACATGACCTTAAACAAACTGATGTTATATAAAGTTACTCATTAAAATACTAGTTTATTTAACCTTAAAATAACCATGACACTGAAGTAAATACTATTTAGTTCTTCACAAATTCAGGTCTTGATATCCTTAATTTCACTGGAACATTTTCTGTACAGCCAAAAAGGAAATTGCAGTATCGCAGGAGACTTAGATTGTATACATTTTCTGTAACATTTGGTGTTTAACTCATGTGAGGCAAGYCCTTTGAAATCTCCCACAGCTTTACTCCTGCTTGGGAACATAAGATTTTGGTAAAAATAAGACTTAGTGTTTGCAGTGGGAAATTTCCACAGGATATTCTATGAAATATTCCAATAGACAGACAAAACACCTACATCATTATTTTTACATGATAATTTCTGCATCGTAAGCTTCCAACAATGTATCAGTGTACCAGATAACCTAAGGTTAAGATGAAGCAGGTTCTGAAAAGAAACAATCTAAATGCAGAAGAAAGGACAGTATTCTTATCAGTAGAGAGGATCAGCAAATTTGGAGCAGGAGCAAATCAAGCTAGTGAGCTGGCAGATCAAGGTGCTTGTAAAAGCTGCAAGAAAGTGATTTTTGAGGGGGTAAAGCAATTAGGAGAGTGCCTAAGTGCAACTGGAGGTGACCTGTGCAGGCAAGACTATTCATTAACAGATTAAGAGGGGAATGAGAATTGTGATGTTGAAAACAAAAGCATGACCCACATGTAGAAGAGATGAAAGAATGAGCAAGTCTACTAGACAAGGATAGAGAGGTTGCTGAAGCTAAGAAGGTCAAGGGGGACATCAACAAGCACAGCATAGGTATGAGTGAACATGAAATCAGAGGAGGAGAAAGCGGTGGGGGAGTGGAAGTCATAGGGATAAGATGTTTGATGTAAAGGAAAAGGGATGGAGGAGAGAATGGAGAATTAAGTCTTGGTTCTGACAGCAGTAAAGCCTCAGTTCAAGTGATTCAATTCTTCAAGGACATTATTATCCTAGACTAAGGGTGAGGTACATGGTGGGTTCCAGGTTGGGGGGAAGGGAGTAGGAAAAGGAGAAAAGACTTCAGAAAAGTGGAAGTATTTAGAGAAACACAGTATTGAGGTTAATTGTGTGATACTGATTCATTTGCTTGACTGAAGACAGAAATCCAAATGCAGATAATTTGCAGAATTACATTATTAAATCTGAATTTGAGAGTTAACATCAAAAAAGAGCTCTGCGTTGCTATTTCACATGCAGTTTTTTTCAAAGGACTAGACTAGCAACCTTGAACAAATGTCATTCATATAGGAATTTTAGGGGACTGGGAAAAGCAAAAGGAGAAGTTCTCTGAAATTACCTCTACCCATAGAGCTGGCTATCTACTGTCATGGTGGCTGCTCCCTCTTTATACATTTTATACATCAAGAGCTTAATGGTTAAGCAGTCTCCTAGAAAGCTAAGACTTGGGTTCCTTCTCAGCCTGAGGGCATCCAAACCACAACCCTCACAGCCCAAGTGTATGTTTCTTACACATGCACAATCCATACTACTCAAGAACCAGGCAGCAGGTTGCTTGCAACACTTTTTTTTTTAACCTGTATCTAAAATATGCAGAATGTAATATGTGTAAAGCAGCCAGGGAACACCAGAATACGTATCTGCACTTTCACTCACAAGTGCTTTAATCAATAGACAGACTACAAAGTCATGATTCCTTTAGATCACTCCTTCTCTGTGGATTTCTTGCATTTTGACAGCAGCTGATTTTTTATTTTCTGTCTGCAAATCATAGTGATATTAGATACACATCTCCAAAAGGCGGCTGCCATTATCCAGATTACTCTGCACCCCATGAGTACTCTCCTTCTGGTGAAGAAGGAAACTAAATCTAAGTCTCCCAGCTTTCAGGTTACACATTTAAAACACTAGGTACTTTAGAAATACACATTGTACTCTAAACTCAGCAAAGAAAGCATCACATCTGAAGATGCGAAACTTGCAGTACTTTAAGCACCTAACCGAGCATCTCAAAAGGGGAAATGTGGGGAAAGGAGGAGGACCAATTGCAGCTGTGGTCTTACACACCTGAGTTGTGCCCAAATCCCACTTACACACAAAAATGCTAATTTGGATCTTGCCACTAGTTCTCAAAACAGCAAGGAAAAAATAACCACACTCTCTGCCCTGTTTTGTTAATATGAGGTGGTTTTTAATATTAGGTATTTTACAAGGTTTTTTCCACTGTTTCAAAAAATATATGCAAGTTGTATTTAATTGGTATTATTCTGGATAAATTATTATCTCATTCTCACTGCTAGATGAAGCTGAAAAATAACACATTAATTATTAATAATGCCAAATACAGCATAGATTTCCTAGCTTCAATAACTCAGGGAAGAAACAAAATTGGACAAATCTCCTCTGCTCCTAAATTTAATTTTCCTATGTCTTCAGTTAGAAAGAAAATCTAGTTATCATCTCATACCCTTGCTAGAAGATGGGATGAATCCTTTTTTTGTTTGTTTGTTTTTTGTTTTTTGTTTTTTGTTTTTTTTTTTTTAAATTAGCACATCAGCTCAGCAGCTACAGAAGCAAGGTGTTACTTAAACATAACTAACTGCTATAAGAGACTCTAGCCAAGAGTGTAGACAAGTGGCTCAGCTGATGGAACTGCTCCCTGAAACACACACAGTGATGGTATAATGTTCACCTGACAGTATGTTTGCTAAAAAAACCTACAAAACAAAACAAAAAACCCCAAACCAAACAGATGGAAAACTACTGTTCTGTGGTCTGTGCTTCATCAAATAAGTGATGTTGTCAACCCCTCTTAGTATGGTTTCTATTCAGAATGACAAATAGTTCAACAAATGTTTAGTGATGTATCAATCTAACTCCTAGCAAGAGTGTATTATAATTGACGAAATTTAGTAAGTTTGGAAGCAATTCAAAAGTGAAGTCCAACGAAACAGCAGTACTTAGTGAGCAAAAATGTATACGATCCACTGCAACTCATCTTTGAAATACACCCAAAAGAATTACGTATTTCAGCAAAATACAACACGTATAAATTCCAATTAAAAATGTCTGAAATACAAAACAAAAACTTTATTCCCAAACTGTTGACTTCAGTTACTGTTCATGGAAATACAGGGGTATTAAATTATCTASTGGAAGTCTTCACCAAAATCCCCAGTTGAAAAACAAACATGTAGAGGACTATAAAAAAAAGTCTTTATAAAACTAGTGAAGGCCAGAACTATAAAGTTCACATAAATTTTGTTTCCTCCAAAGTGAAGATGTATTAGCATGCAAAATTTCATAAATACATGATTTATTTTGCATTTATTTTCTCCCAAAAAACTGATAAAGAAACATCTAAGTAAGAGTTTGAATGTAACCATACAGTTAGGGCTTACAATAACACCATATATCTTCATATTTTTTATATTTCTTATATTCTTAATTTCTTATTATTTAAGGAGATTTTAAAAAATACTAAAATACATGTCATTTATGGAAAAATGCTCAAATTTCCTCATCACAGATTTAAGAAACTCTTCTGAATATCTATTTGCTTTTTTCTCATTGCTTTTTTTTACTGAGAACAATTGCATGAGATCAAGTATCTTTGTTCCTTAGGAGATCATCTGCTCCTGCTGCTCATTTACCATCTGAAATCATAATCATCTGTTGGTGACAATCTAATCATCTTCACAGTAACTAATTGTGATGTCACAAACAAATGATTATGATTTCAGGTGGTGAACAAACAGCAGGAGCAGATGTACTCTGAAGAACAAAGACTGTAAAGTCATGCACGAATCCCTAGTAATAAAATGTCAGGCAAGAAAAACAAAGAGCCTGTCCTTTACAGAGAGGTAGGATTGCTCTGAATGTATTTTTTTTTTTATTWTTAGTTTTTCAATACTTACTTTGTGACTCCCAAAATTGCTGGAAATAGATAAAGGAAAACTATACTATGGAAAATTGAGGGTGGGGAACATATAAAAAGAGTTGGGGGTCATTTTTTCCTTGTTAGAATTATAATATATGGAAACACTGTTACTTTTTCCTTTTATTTTTATATATATTTGTTCTTCATAGCTCATCTACAGCTTCTCCTAGAACACATACTGTATGATGTTTGTGATTACCCCGTCCAGAAATATAAAACCAAAATATGTTCCCAAGAAAATGCACTTTGCATTAGGATTGTTTATTTGTTACATGTTTTGTTTTTGTTGATAACTGCTTAAGTCAAATCCAGAGAGATAAATGAGCATTCTGTTGACAGTAAACATCTCCTGTATGGGCTGCAAATGCCTGTGGTCTGCCCACAGTGTCTCAGGGAAAAAAAGTCACTCAATGTTCTTGTTATTTCACGTGTGAAAAATGTCTAAGATATCCCAAACCAGGAAACAAATAGCTTCTTGTTTCATCTTTAAGATTGTGAAATGAAGAGGAAAGGTAAAGAAGTAAACCTGTGGGAAGAAGCTTTGCCAGTGAGTAAGAGGAACAGAAATGAAGTTTGCCACAAGGATAGCTGCAAAAGTAACATGATAGAGGGGAACAGGAGAAGTTAATTTTCAAGGATATTTAATAAGGAGTATTAAAAATGCATTGAGTGAGTACATAGGAGGATACAGACTGTAGGGTATTTCTCAGCAAAAACAAACTACATAATAAGGGTACAACGAAATCTGTTCCTCAACTGTACTAAAATATGTAATTGTTACAATTTTTGGTTTTGTTGTACTAAAGTATACAACTTCACTTTACTATTCCAGTTTTACTTCACACAGTTTCAGATGGAAACACAGTGCATTATGCACACAAAGAAAGAGTATCTGCCTGCAAAAGGGAACTGATGCACAATACGTTGTCCTAACAGGACACAATTGTTTTCCTGGAATAAAATTACTGGAAATCTGAGTAAGAGCTGCCACATGGTAGATGTAGCAATCTCAGAGCCTTGGATTTTCAAGACCACTGAAAGTTACGTTTTAGGGTAACAACAAATGCAAAGTGTGCATTTCTCTTACAAGCAAGGATATAGAAGGGAGGAAGCTGCTCCATTTGCCCTCTTTAAAACTTCCTACAATAATGATGACAATGCAAGAGTAGATTCACCTACCAACAACTGTTGTTCTTAAATATAAACTAGCATATTCATACCTGACAGGATGTGACATTTTTGATCTCAAACACTGGAACTTGTTTGGAACTGCTGTAAAAAAACCCTGCACTTCACAGGTGCATGAGAGATCATGCATGCATGTGATTTTTTTTATTCAAAAGAAGACACATCAGATTTCCTCAGTTCTCCTTGACTACAAAGCTCTGAACTTATCTTGGACTCTGGGGCTTAGGGGAAGATCAACGGGTGTGAGCAAGGAAAACTCTTAATAAGACTAGTTGTTCTTCAGGATTTTTTTATGCATTCCCTGTGTGGGAAACTAACACGTAATATTCTACCAGAAGCAGAGCAGGCAAAGTGCTCATAGGTAAACTTGTACTGGCAGACCATCGCCCTACTAAATACCAGCACAGCATTTCAACAAGTAATCATGTCTATGCAAAACTGGTAAGAAATATCAAGTGACATTGTGTAGATCTTCTCCAAATGTGGCAATCCCCTGACCACAGTCATGTCCTGAAAAACAGGCCTCTTCATAGAGCCATTCAGTAGGAAGGTATCAACTGAACTTACTGGTTACCTAAATAACATACAAAAATGTTCTATACATTTTCTATCCAGGAATCTGTGGTTCTTTCCTGTACATTACAAATAAATGGTGTGATATTTATACGTTGAAAGATCTACAGTATAGCAACTACTACAGTGGTTTTCTATATAAAAATATACTTCAATAGAGGGCCAATTCATAAAGCAGATTCATAATTCTATCAGAAAGGCCATTTTAGTTAGAAATACCAAGAGAGGTTTCAATGAGAAACTTAAAAAGAAGACCTATTAGCAATTCATTCAGCCAGGGGTGATATTACATTAACACACTTAAGGAAGAAAAATGCGTTTCTAGGTCTTCCATGAATCCTGGATGAGACTGTAAGGTGAAGAAAGACTGGTCTGTCCTCTACATAACTGTAACAGATTCTCCTCTTATGCCTCTACATGGAAATCACAGTTAAGCTGTAAATTTTAAAGAAAATACCCTAGAAGAGAAAGGCCCTTTATGAGGTGAAGAGTTAAAAAAATCAGTGAAAAAAAATATATGCTTGTTGATAGCATTTTGGGTTCAAACCCTTCCTATTTTGCAAAAGGATAGCACAGTCCCTCTGAAATAAAAAAGGATACACTTTAATCAGCTGATTATTATTAATGTTGCCTCTAGATTGGAATCCTCAAAAAAGGAGTTGAGGGATTAAGCCCAGTGGACTCTGAACAGCACTGTCAGAAATAAATGCTCTATGTCTATTGACATGATAGCTACATCTCCTTTGATTTCCAATTTACTTGGAGATCAGAAGAATGGAAATGAAGGCATTTAGAAATGTCTTCTGTGCATTAGAAAAGCATCCCAGAATGAAAACCTGTTTCTGTACCATGGCCTGTGGTGGCTGCAAAATGATCTGTGAGCAGGTCAATCTGCGAAAAATAAATTCTTTGGTCAGCACAGGTTTAAAATATAATTTTTGTTGATCTTGTCTCCTGCTGAGTGAGTTTGCCTTTGTGTTCTCCTTCTAGATTTGGATTTACATGTTTGTCTGCCAAAGTTTTCTTGCCAGATGAAGCCTGGGAAAGGGATTGTTTTTTCTTGTTGGCGTAGTAGATAGTGGTGATGTCATCTATAAATCTTTGCTACAAGACACTGCAAGGATAGGAGAGAAAAGCTAGAGGTCTTATTCTGCTGTCTCAAACTCCAGTATGTTAACATTTGAAGATGTTAACATTTGAAGATGTTTCCCAGATCATGTTCTTAGAGATTTTGACAATGCAAACAGAAATTATCTATAAGTATTGATGGGGATTGATGATAGGGCTGGAAGGAAGCAATTAATAAGAAGTCTTAGATCCTGTAGAATCCTTCCTTTCAGGGAAACACAATGGCATGTGCTGAATCCAAGATCACTTTAAATACTAGAAAACTTTTGTGTAAGCTGAAGCACAAATTATTCCCCAGGTCTAGTGACTGGGAAAACTGCATATATACGGAACACTACTGAACTCCTTTAAAACCTGCTTTTAGGACCATGTCCTTCAGATGTATATAGGCAATAGAAGGCAGCTCATGTGTATCTGTCTCTAGTACAATCCTTAGTTGAGGGAGATAATGTTTGGGATTCTTAAGAAGTTCAAAACACAGTTCTAGAGAAGAATCCAGGGCTTGTAGAAAAGTGAAGGAAGTACTGTTTATATTATCTTTACCACTCTAAACAGCAAAAAAACTAGTTATAAAGTCACAAAGGTCTGTCCTATTCATTACCTATTACAGTGCAACTGAAGTTGGTCTTCACCAACAAGGTCTCTCAGGCCTTGGTGTCTATAGACATGGCTCAAGGAAGAGAGAAACTACCAGTAGCGGAACCTGATCAGAGTCAGGGATCTCTTGAGAAATTTTCAGCCCACAGAAGTCCATTGGACCAAATGGGATATATCTTAGCGTGCTGAGTCAACCGGCTTATGTCACTGTGAGACTACTCTCTATTAACTTCAAAAAGTCATGGAGATCAGGAGAGGCATCCAATGCCTGGAGAAAGGCATCATCATCATCATCAAAAAAGGCAGGCTGGTCAGCCTCACTTCAGTCCCTGGGAAAATCATGCAGTAAGTCCTCTTAGAGCCATTTGTGGGCACACAGAGGAGAACAAAAGCCATTGGGAACAATCAGCATGAATTTACCAAGGATAAAAACAGCCTCAACAAACTGATTGCCTTTTATGATAAAATGACTGGATTTATGAATGAAGGGAGAGCAGTGGATGTCATTTACCTTGGCTTTAGCAAGGCTTTTGACATCATGTCTCCCACAGCATCCTCGTATCCAAGCTGTGATATTAGAGTCTAGGTAGATGAATTACCAGATGATGAAAATCTGTTTGGATGATCAGGCTTAGAGGACAGTGGTAGGCTTTGGAGGACCTAATAGCAGCCTTCCAATACCTAAGAAGAGGTTGCCAAAAAGATGGAGCCAGGCACATCACTGAGATACGTAGCAGAAGAGGAGATGATAGTCATAAACAAACAGGAGATGTTCCAACTGGGATAAAAGGAAAAAAATTCAATGTGAAGATAATTAAGCATTGGAACGGGCTGCCCAGAGAAGCTATGGAATCTCCGTCCTTGGAGGACTGGAAAAAAGACATAACCAACCCTGTCTGAACTCTGTACTGATGCTGCTTTGGGCAGGCAGTTTAGATGACCTCCTAAATCCCTTACAACCTGAAGGATTCAGTGATTCAATAAGTAAATAAAAATCTCCTCGTTCCTGCACTCATACCTACCTATACTCACACAGAGGACACTCAAGAGTTAATTCATCTAATTGCAATAAAAACCCTAACATATTTACAGAAAGCATTTCAATTGTCTCAAATAATCCAAATCCTACAGAGACAAAGAGAAGTAAGTATAAATTTAGAAAGCAATACTTACTGGTACTTGTTGGCTCAGGAAACCCAACATTCTGGCCGTTCCAATTCTTGTTTTCTCCAAGCTGAAACAGGTAGAAAAAGACAAGTAAGTAAAGGGCAAATTATTCCTTAAACAGAACATTCATGTTTATAAATTTAGTTGAAAGATTCTAAAAAGGATGACTAGGGATTGCCACATCTGCTCACAAAACTTTGCTAACAAATCTTAATTTTTGTCTAAAATAGGTTATTTGAGGAATGTACCCTTCATGAATAAACATTAACAACTATTGCCTAACACTGAAATATAAATGTTTCCCCAAGGATTAGGCTCAACTCAATATATTACCAAATCAGACTTAAAATCAAATGTTTTAAGCAGCTCTCAACTGAAAATATACACAGACAACAGAGAAATTACATTCTAAAACAAGAAGATCCTAATATCTGCCTATGAAAGAATGCATAAACACTACAAAGTACTTTGGGTGTAATTTAAAAATATTTACTTGCTAGGAATCCATTTAGTTACTGAAGTGGAAGCAAAAAAAGATTGCAATTTTCCATTATTTTAATATATAGACTTTTTTGAGGAAGCTAATTGTCTTCAAATTAATTTTATTGTGTTTAACACACAGTAAATAAGATGGCAGTGTTCTAGATTTATGTGTAAATGTGGATAAACAAGTCCAAGCTTCCTCATGAACTAGGAGCTATTGACAATCAGCTCGATGAATGCAAAACAAATGATCCTTTTCAGATTTCACTGGGATTTTGTATGTAAACAGAAAACCTCACAGCAAAGCAGCCTATATGCCATGACAAAGTTGTAATCATTTGCTCTGGAAGACAGGGTTGATTGCAAAGCAGGAGAGACATGAAGGAGGATCAGCCGGCTGAAATCTGCCTCTGCATCTCGGAGGTTGTGCTAAGGCTGTTTAGATTACTATCATGTTGTAATGCAGACTACTAGATGGTATGTTTTCCTTGGGAAAGAGAAGGGAAGAGCACACTATGCAAAGCAGCTATTCCAATGATTGCTTCCCTGCCTTTCCTCATCATGTACATCCCAATGTGCTTACAGCCTAGGCAACGTGCAATAAAAATGGGAAATATTTAGTGGAAAAGGAGGATAGGTATTAGAGCTGGCTCTCAAACTGGTCACCCATCTCCATGCACTGTAATTTCACGTAACTCCTTTTATTCGTATTATGAAGCAGATAATATGTATATTGGAAAACATGGAAGATGACAGTTCTTCAAATGAATAAGCAATATGAAATCTATAAATATGTTTGTATTTACTGCTGTCTGTTATGACAGCATGGTTTTGTCATGAATCCATACTGTGCATCCATAACGTGCTAGGAAAATCAGCACGAGCATGCTGCTACAATATGAGAAGAACGTTTCCAACTCTCCTCATTCCTCTCTTTTTACTCTTTATTAACTTGATCATGATGGGGAATTTAACAAGAATTCATCTATCAGTAAGTTATCCTTAATGCTGCTGTCTCACATGCATGAAATCTACTCTGGTTTTCTTCTCTGTAAGAGAATAAAAGTCGCAAGAAGAAACGAAAAGATGGAAACATGAAAAAATGAAGACATTACAACTCTCCATTCTCATCCGTAGAGTTAAAATTCTGATAGCTGCAAAAAGTCTCCCAGGGCACTTTTAAATTGCTCTCCTCAGGGCTCTGCACAACCATTACTGATTTCTTCCAGGAATCAGATTACCTCAGAAAAGAGCAGAGCCTTTACTTTTTTACATTACCTTGATTACCTGTTTACCTGTGCTGCCATCAGCACCATGCATGGCTCTTGTAACACTCTTAGGTCTTCATTAAAACAATGAATACAGTCACATTTTATGCACCAGGGTTAAGGAAAAAACACTGAATTTGGTTTTGCTCTTTTTTTAAGGGAGGAGGAAGGGGATGAAAGGACTCAGGGAAGCAGGGCGGTGTGCAGGGGAAAGAAAAGTTTCCTTTTTTAAAAGCATCAAAAACAACACAAATGAAAATTGTCCATTTAGATGCCAACCTGATACGTCAGCTAATCTACATTGGGCCCCATTTGGATTCAAAGAGAGAAACAAGTATCTTCTAATGGTACATGTTTATTGTGCAATTTATATGGAAGGAATTTTGCAGTGCTCAAATTGGTAGAGATCTAAGGGCTATTTTCCTTCTTCTCCAGCACAGTTTAGTTTGAGAATTAAAATGCTTTCATCTACACAAACTAACTTGTGTATCTGCTTTAAATATGTTCAGTCTGTTATATACAGAAGATAAAGCCAGATGTTCTAGATATTTTATGTTCTTAACCCCAACAAAGCTATAAAAATTTGTTCTATGATCTTGAATACTCCCACTACATAAAATTTGAGTAGTTCACATTTTTTGGATACAGTATCATGTTTGCTCATTGTGTTCAGAATAATATTAAGCCATTGTATGCTATTCTATCAATTCTAAGATACCTATATCTGCAAGTATGTAATTAAACCTGTTTTTTTTAAAGACAATGCACTTGTAAGCAATAGTTTAATAAACGTAGGGAAACAAAGCAGCAGCGCCTCTTTTTAGCTGCTCAATTTTTTTTTTAAGGATTTCAATGTAACCACAAGTTTCCACTGTGTAGAGCTCTCCAAAGCAACTATGTTGTGGGCTGAATTTTTTCAGCCTTTATCTCTGAAAATTACTTCGTAAAAATAGTTCAGCCAATTTGAAATCATAGAATGAAAACCTATGTTTTCCTATTAGAAAAAAAAGTTGACTTTTCTGTTTTGCTTTGTTTTTCAAAAAGCCCTTTGGCCAAACTGGCAGTAAAGAAAAAGTTGAAACTGGTAGAAAGTATCTTCTACAGCTGAAAAGTCTCAGCATTCTGGTGAAAATGAATTATCATTTGACTCTGTCGTAAGCCTTTTCTAAAGTGGCTATGACTGCACAGTGTGTTCTCACTAGGAACACCATCTAGCCTCCAAGTACTCTGTTTAGAGTATTGCACACTTGTATAGGACTAAGATATATAGTGAAGAACATAGTGAAGGTGAGTGTGAATAGCATACATGGAGCTGCTCCTCTCAAAGGAGAGGGAAACAGAAGGAGGTGGAGCCAAGTAACCAGTATGGCATTTATCTTTTCCTGGCGAGGAGTACAGAACGTATAGAACAGAGTATCTTCCTCTCTCTCTCTCTTTTTTTTTTAAGAAAAAGAAAGGGTGTTTCAGAAGATATGTATTGATATATGCTATATTCAGATTTATCATGTGGTGCCTAGAAAAACCCAGTAGAACATTCTGTTGACCTGAGCTAGCTGGTGCAGCCACAGCAAACGTTTAAGCCATGATCAAAATACATACATGCAGTGACTCTGCATAAGACAGAAGCTGTTCAGAGTCCACAGCTTAGCCAAATACCTTACCAAATATCTTTTCAGGATACAAAAGTCAAAACCTTAACACCCAATTTTGGTTACAAAACCTTCCATCAATAAACTCAAGACAAGAGAGGAGTGCTAAGTTGCACATCACTAACATGGAAATACATACCTGCAACACATACAAATTTAAAATGTAATTCCTTCTCCACAAAAAAAAAATTATACACATTTTCTTTCTCAGTCATCAAACCTGAAAAGGACATTATTTTTCTGGAATGCTTTTAGTGCATATGCAATGGGAAGACAAACATTGACTACTATGACTACTTTATATATGAAAATTAATAACATCATTCCACTCAGTCCTCTCATGGATGCCTAAAATGGAATAAAAGCAAGAGGCACGTTCATCCTGATTTGTAAGTAGAAATAGGCGCACACGTCACATGTACACTTTTGCACACACACTATCCTCTGGAACTACATTTCTGTTCTTAATTACCCTTACAGAAGGAGAGGCTGCACTTACTACTAACTGTAGCTATAGAGCTGTAGCTAAACGAAGGCTGATCTCTGACAAGGAACCTCCTAAAACAGGGGGTGCACAAGTTTAAGCTTCTGTTCTTACTAAGTGATTAGCTGATACAGCTAAGAAATCTAGACAAGGGTAAAATGTGGGCATCATAACAATTGGTTCTCACCTTTTCTGGCTGGTCTTGAAGAGGAGTAGAGGCTTTGTAGCCCAGCTGTAGCAACATTGCTTCTGCTGCATTTCTTTTAGCTATTTTCTTGTTTGGGCCTGTTCCAGTAGTAATGTCATTGCCTACTTTTACCTTAAAAAGAAAACATTGATCATAAAGCAGAAGGGGACTACAATACTGCTTCACACAGAGGAGCTTGTTTAGATTTTTCAGTAGGTCCCCAAACTCATACCAAAGAGCTACATTCTTCCGTTATCTCAGTGCACACACAGTTGTCTCTCTCTTCCACCAGCCTCTGTGCCAACCCCATTCTCCCTGCTGAACATCTCCCCCACTCTTCCTCCCCCCTCTTTCTTAATGCGGGAAGCACTACAGGATCTGGACTTCCTCGTCCTTGTAGGAGTGTTGCCTGCAGCAGCTCCCCAGCATCATCAGGACAGTATCCAGAACAACGGAGAGACAAACAATGACCTGGAGATTTAAATGAGAGTGGTTTCTAAAGAAAGATAAAAACCATGTTCACATTCCTCCCACTTTGTCACATTGCAAGGAACATGGGGGCTGGGGCTGCGTTCTGCTTCTGCACTTACACCTGACAAGCTTTTATCAAAATAGTCTTTGGAAAGAAGGCTCCTCGTTGGACCTGTGGTCTGTACTGCACAAAGGGTTTCTGATGAACAAGATGCCTTTCATAAAACTAGAAGAAATTAAAACCTCAAAATAAAGACAAATTATAGACAATGGATATCCACAAAGAGTAAGGCTCTAACTTATTCCTTGCCTTTGGTACCATTCTTAAACTCCTGAAGCTGTATGTGTCTGGTTTGTGATATCAGCACTGTCATTGCTATTCACTTATGCAGTATTCATAGCTCTTTAATAGCTATATTTCACTCTGTCCATTAAGCCATTTTATTTGCCAAATTGTCTCTTAAAATAGTGTATGGTTTCAAAAGTGTGTTAAAAAAAGGAAACCAAAATAAAATAAAAGTAATAAAATAGCTGAGGTGATCTAAATAAAAGAAACCTTAGAGGTAAAAGACCTGAAACAGTCTGGAAGGAGCTTTAAAAAAATTGTAAAAACAGGCATACAATTGTTAAATAAAAAATAAATGTTATTTAGTAATTTATGTTATTCAATAATTATTCACTTTCCTCAAATTATCATGTATATATTTTCCTAAAAGTTGTAATTTTTCTTTACTCAAATACCTATTAATTCTAAATACAAAGAAAAGGTTGTAAATAAATAATAATGATCACGAATATCCCTTCAAAGTACATATATAATTAAACAAAAAGATTTGGCTACCTAAGACAGAAATATTAATAATCTTGAAATAAAAACCTTATCTTCTACGCAGTGCTGCAATCACAATTAGAAAATAGCCAATCTGCTACAAGTTTACATGCAATAAAATCGAGGGACTTTAATGGGACAAGACAAAATGATAATTTATAACATAGCTCACAATAAATCAATGTGCTGCTATTTCTTAGACCTGTAAAACTGGTTTAGCTATTATTATAACCTCTATCAAGGATTAAAGGTCTGACTACAAAGAGAAAGAGCTTTCTGAAATTAACTTTGGGAACAGAACACCAACTAATGTCATCAGAGGTTTTCTTCTGTTTATCTAGTGGTCAGGACAAGTAATTGGATCCATTTCATCACATCTAAACTTGCTCTTTGTGTGACAGATAAAAATGAACATATTATCTCTGGATATTTTACTTCCACATTCAATCAAATTAAATGAAAACATTGTTTAAGTAGTTTATACAAAGGTTTTTTATTCTGATAAGGTTTTTGCACGTCATAATCAATCCACTGAGACTTCCTGAAGGTGGGAGAAACAGCAGTATGATTTTAGTGTGAAAATATCACAAAAGGGTAAAAATGGGGCTTTGGTGTTTAAAAGTATACATAATAAAGCAACTGATCTATGGTATTTCTTTGACTCTTTCTTTCACAAGTCGTCTTAGACAAGGGAATCTTCTACGCATTCACTGCTTTTAAGATTTTTTTTTTTTATTCAAACCAAAGATTTTGCCATTATTGAGACTCCTCCAATGGAAAACCAAATTCTCAGCCCACCTTTCCAATACTGGACTGTGTTACACAGTCCTCTTCTGACGCCTCACACAACCATCTCTAACTGTGGGCACTCCCACGGGGGTCTGAGCAAGGGAAAAGGGATGGTCTGTGATAGGATCGCTCTTTTTCAAATACTTTCACAAAGCATAAAAAGTTGGAAATCCAAGTTTATACTCATAAATCAGATTCTGCAACAAAAGGAACCTAGTATCTTCTTTTGATTCAGAGAGAAAAACAATAAATCATCAGGAAAGACCACTGAGGTCCAAGGAAATGAAGATTGCTAGCCTATCTTGATTGACATGAAGGAGGGACTTAAAGATTTAAGTGAAAACGTAACTAATTTTCTGGAGAAGGAAGTGCTGGAATGTCATAAATTCTGCTTGTGATCAGAAGTGACATTTTGGTG
Organism: Phoebastria nigripes; assembly: GCA_035582835.1. Classification (NCBI taxonomy): domain Eukaryota; kingdom Metazoa; phylum Chordata; class Aves; order Procellariiformes; family Diomedeidae; genus Phoebastria; species Phoebastria nigripes. Next base: position 512,585 of record JAYKAV010002868.1, on the reverse strand, counting down.
TGGTTTGTAGACAACAAGTCAGAACATGTTCAGGTATGCTGTTCTGAATTGTTCTGGCACAAAATTACCCCTGAGTGAAAACACAAAAGAATTCCTTCCTGTTCCTAATCTTTCTTAACCTGCTGTTGTGCTATCTAACAAAATATCATGGTTATATCAAATCTTTATGAATGTTCTTAATCTAAAAATTAAAGAAACATTAATGATCTACTGTTTCTGTATTAGGTCCAGAGCCTTTAACTGGACAGGCTAAAACATGTGATGGAAGGCTTTTTTTGTGGTACTTCAGATATGAAGAAAGTCACAAAGAAACCGAAAATCTGAAAAGAGTTCTTACAAGATTTACAACACTTTTTTTTTAAACCAAAATGCTTGATAATATGGAGATATTCATATCCATATTTCAGAATACTTGTTTGTATTGCAATCCTCTGACCAAGAATAGCAAAAAAAAAATTTTTTCAAAAAGAAATAAATCATGAACCATCAGGGATAAAGACACCATCGGGTGAAATAAAAATAAGAATAGTATAAAAAATGCAAAACCATTACAAGAAAAGCATCTACAAGGCACATAACCTAATTGCCATTTGATTCACCAAGAGAAAGTTCAAACAGGCTTTCTGATACTGTATTTCATACTCTTCTTGTATAACTGACTGTAAAGCAAAGAGCTAAACACAGAGGGATCCACTTCATATTATGCCACCATTTCGCTTGAGTTTGAACATAACATAGCAAGGGCATTATCTCTAACGTGACAGCAGATGATACCTGCATAACAAACTCTCGACGGCGAGGCATTCCTCTCTCTGAAAGAAGAACATATTCTGGCTCCTTCTCCTTTTTGGCCTGTTGGATCTGAGCCAGACGACTGATGGGATTCATTCCTTGACCATATTCTGGTCCAGTCTAAAACAGGTTTAAAAGAAAGAACCATTATTTCAGCATATGACCATACAACTATTATGCTGCTTCAATAAATCATTTACTAGGTTTACGTCTTCTTTAATACTCCCTTTGAGAGAATAAGTAGTAAATTTCTTCCCATCTTCTGATTATGTGACAGAAGATAAGAATCCTCAAGCTCAAAACTGTGTCAAATAATATGCACCTATTGTCTGCCACTGTTGCAGGTGGTGTGCATACCTAGCATCTGTAAGCTACTAATACCCTCATCTATCTAGGGAGGTCCTATGGGGATGGATGAAAATTAGCAGATTCATCAGTCAATTATATCTCATTGCCCTATTTCTATGATCCTTCCCCTTAACCCCTTAAAATAGGTTGCTACAATGCTGGAACATGCAGTACGCTAAGAAGAGGTGGGATTTACATGGGGACAAAAAAGATCTGCCATATAACACGGAAGCTGCCTCTCTCAGCACTCCTGCCTTCCATCCTACAATGCAACTAAAGGCATGGAAGGTTTACTCTGTTTGCATGTCATAGGAATTCACCCTCAAAATACTTTTATTTAGTGAAGCTAGAAAAGACAGAGAGGAGTATCTCCAATAGCTAGAAGTGTTGCAAATTGTGAGCCACCCACAAAGTATTTCAAATGGTTAACAGACAATAATCCTCACAATAACATGTCAAAATATATGGTTGGTGGGGGAATTGATTTGACGGGGGGAAAACAAAAGGACTGAGAGACTGGTCTGTCCAAGATTACAGAGACAGGTGAAAACCTACAGTCCTTACAAACTATCTAGTTCTGAAATCCTTTTAATACATTATTACTCACATGGCAAATGTTCTCTCAAAGCAAATAGCTATGAAAATATTTGTTTGTAGATCTTAAGGAGAAGAAATTAAGACCCCAAAAATATTTATCTGAAGTCATATTTAACTGATTTGTATACCATAACACAAAGAATGAACTTGCAAATATAAATGGCATTTGAATGTAGAATTGTTTTTATGTTATTGAGATATTTCCTTTCCATGAAGCCATTTGCAGGGTAAGAGAAGATCAGCAGTCATGTTTGTTTGAGCTTCTCAAATAAGAACAAACAAGTGGTCCAGAACCTAAAGAGATGATCTGCAGCTGAAGGCAAAGACCAGAGAGGGATATTATATTAAGAAAGCTGTGCAGCAGATCCTTCATAGCGTAACTGCTGAAGTTGTTAGAGAAGACGTAGGTGAAAGAATTAAGACAATGTCACGCACAAGGGCAGCTGTGTGGGCAAGGAGCCAGGCCGAGACAAAATGCAGAGCAGACTAAATAAAGTGAAGGCCATAAGATATAGCCTCATAAATATATATACAAATAAAAAGAAGTTATTGTTGTCGCTTTTTTTGATGCCCAAAACATGTGCAGGTTAAATTGAAAGAAAGGGGCACACTGAAAGCATTTCAGAAGTTTGGATATTCAAAAAATAAAAACCTTCCACATAGCCAGGTTATTTTGACTATTAACGCCTCTTTCTAACATGGCCAACTTTGGAATATTCAATTTAAGATTGTAATATAAATGTTATATGGTAATATAAGAGATTTTTACATTATTATACCCTCAGCATCTTTCTTGAGAAAAACTTTCCAAAATGAGACAGCCAGAGCCAACAGCCTTTTCAGATCCTGCAGCTTTAAAGCTGCATTAATGCTGATGGTTTTCCATTAAATAATTTTTTATGCTCATTTTTTCCTAGAAGTTTTTGAGAATTAGATCCCCAGAATTTCAGTAGGAGCCAGGTATCTAATTAACCTAGTTTTTTTCTGAAAAATCACTCATTCTGTTTTGAAGGCAAATGAAAAGAGGAAGATGATGAAGTCAGTCCTTTGTACATTTTCCAAAGCCAGTTTTGCACTCTCCAAAGTATTTGCTTATTTTAGATGGCTTTTCTGTTGGCTACTCCTACAGAACTCTGCACTTGGTGTACTGAGTATACAGATTTCTAATAGTCATACTTTTAGTAAAGTAAGTACTGATTTACTTATTTTTACAATCTGTCAATGTAGCACTCGATGAGGATTGAGTTCAAGCCATACTGGTATAATGCTGTCCAGCCTAACATAATTCAAGCTGTGGACATAACATAATTCAGAAAAATTGAAGATTTTTTTTTTTAAACTAACAAGAGGCAAATACAGAAAAAGAGATGAAATTTAGGTCCTAAAACTATACTCTGAGGCACAGGTTTTGGACATGAAGGTTTCCTGTTTTTTCCTGCAATTCTAGACTCAAGGTTCCTGATCTGCATAGTATGGGGCAAAAGTGACTCTATATCACCAGAGAGAAAGTAAGCAACTCTCCACCGTTATTTACGCTGACCTCAAATGAGTGTGAAAGGCTATCAGTGTGTCCTTAGGTATACCTAAATGACTATCCGACATGCCAAACAATAGAAAATCATGTACAAAGAGTTTAACTACTTCTTCACAAAATAATACTTCCTAAAATAAAATGAAATGTAGCAGAGTTTGGCCACTTCCAAAGCCTCGTCTTCTGCACTGAACAGCTGACAAGTTAATCTGATTAGATGTTCAGTGCTGAGACTAGGTAGTGATGCTTCATAAATATATGGACACTATGTGGCTGCTTTTGTTAGATCATTTGGAAGACTAATTACTTCAGATGACCCTTTGGTTTTGTATGAAATTAGGATGAGTAGACAAACCAGGGGTAGTCATCATAGACTGACTGAATTGTAGAAATAGCAATAAATGTACTGCCATCAAGAATAAAAGCACGATTTAAGAAGCTTGCGCTCACAAGAATCCAGAGCCTCTAAAGGAAGTGTCATCAGTGCAGCAAGAAGCATATTAATATCCTCTGAGACAGGGCATGTTTTAACGGAGGGATGGTTCAAAGCCCTCAAGTCCTCCATGGGCTGGTCTCCCGTCAATTTTCTATCTGTATTTGAGAGCTAAAGAGCATTATCAAACACAGGCACATGAAACAAAAAAAGTATTGTCCTTTGGTGCTTGACAAGTGACACACTAGGCTGAGATGTCAACATACTCTTGGCCTTCTTTCAAATCTTTCAAAAAATCAAAACAACCTGAAGCTGAAGCCACAAAACTCCCGAATCTAGCTCCACAAGGGGAGGAAGCTGGACTGTGCACCATTTCCTCATATATCTACTATTTCATACATCTCTCTCCCCTCTTCAAATTGGTGGTGATGGGGGGGAAAGACCAGGGAGAGAACCACCATACATGCTAGTAGGGCCTCCCAGAGGAGATGATGCTAAAAATTCACATGGCTGTACAGAGCTGCTTGGAGGTTTTGATCCTCCACTAGACTTGAACCAAGCCCCTGAAGACTTCAGTGATGTGAGCTCGGTTCTTAAGCCGAGCACCTTACAAGCCATTATGTTTAAGAATTTCACAGCATTCTCAGAATTTAAAAAAGTCCAGGCATATTAGCACAGGCAAACAAGTAACAGTATCAACAGAAAATGACAAATAAGCCTTTACTGATTTAAAATCCGAGTAACTCTGTTACTTTCTGAGCAAACATTCTTAATTCTGTCAAAGGTGGACACATACCTTCAATATTGTTTTTGGACGTTTTTTAAAGTAAAGTTTTGGCTTTTCAATCACAGGAAGAGGAGGAAGTTTCTTAAGGTCTTGTAGAACAGCCATTGCAGCACGTTTCTTTGAGAGTTTCTTACTGTTGCCTTCTCCTTCTGCAGTGAATTCTCCTACTGTAACTCGTGTAACAAAGCTCTTCATATGAGGAGGTCCACTTTCTTTAATCACCTTTTAAGTGAAAGTAACATTGAGTCAAATCACCCTACAAGAATGTAACTTAATGTTTGTATCTCTGCAATGTACTTACTACTAATGCAGTTTTCCCGCTAATTGAAGGCAATAGATGGGTTTTCATAAAATCTGGACAAGTATTAATGACAGTACAGAAAGGTTTGAGGACAGAAAATTAAGGCTAATTAGATAAAGCAAATCTAACCATCATATTCAATGTTTCACAGAAAATATAGTAGACCTATATTTTCAAAAAGATTTACACAATAACACAATACACAACAATAATGCATTTTTAAACCAAGGCTGCTGTTTTTTTCCTAGCAAGGTGCTTCATGTACTAAAGAAATTCAATTCATGAAGGTCCACCAGGCTTTGGCTATTTCTTTACATAAAACGTATTCAAAACTACATTTATATGGCATCACTTCAACCCGTTCATAATTTTTTTCTACTACCATTAAAAAGTAGGATGTTCACGCATGGTCCCAAACTTCAGTCTTAAAGGTCCGTATTTTTACGCTGTCCTAGCTGCCAGCAGCATGCCTGCTCTCAACTCTTACCTTGCCAGAATACACAACTCAGAGAGATATGCCATACATTTGAAAGGCTGCCACAGTCTTGCCTCCATGACTCTCAGCTGTCCCCCCCAACAGTACCGAAAGGAATTATCAAAAGAGCCACCATAACTCACACAAAAGCCAATCAACTCTGAAAAGTTTCATTTATTCATTCCCTTCCAAACATACTCAGGATGACAATGAGAAAACCCATTTGAAGTACTTCTCCAATATTAAAAGTTACAATAATATGGAAGAAAATGAAGTTCTGAACGCTGTACTTTCCTTTAGCTCTTTTTCTGTCTTCATTTTTCCACACACACACGTCTCCTTTTAGGAGGCAATACTGTTGGGATGCATTCACCAACAAATCACAGCACTGAAAGTGGTAAGATAGCCACCCCTTCATGTATGCACCATTTACTGGTCTGGACAATGTCTATGAGGAATTAAAGACCTCATTCGGGAAAAGGTTCAGTTATTTTGTTTGATGGGCGGAAGCAGCTACCTAATTTAATCTGTGTTACATGTAATGTGTATAAGGAGACATTAGAGCATCTGACAGGCACCTCTTTGTATTATCTTCAAAATCAATACAAATACATATTTTTTCAGTAGGTGCAATTACATCAAACCATTTGTTGAAGAAGTATAATGCCTGAGTGCAAGGGAACTGAGGTAAAGGTGCTAGGGACTTCTTGGTGTAATAACTGTATTTTTAATGGGCTGAAACCTTCAACCTTAATATTATTACAACATGTTTTGTATTAAAGTTCTTTTTATCAAGGTCATGTCCCTTGCATTATTTAGTTTTGCCGTTACACTGTAATGAGGTCTCCTTAGGCTTGTATTTCTTTTTTAAGCTCTCTTTTGTGGCAGCTTCACCCAGCAAATACAATTATCACAGCATATATCAATAAAAAGACAAAAATGAAAATTAACAGACAACTTTGTCCGCATTTTCCCAGAATAAGACGACAGCTGTGCCAGCATGGGATTTTTCTGTTGTAGTCCAGGAGTGTTCCCACTCTAAGATTCCAGGTAATAATTTCAGAAGTGTTTTCAAGATTGCCTCACTTGAAAGTTGCCCACTAGTGCTTCACTGTGCGAGAAGGCAGCGGTGCTTTCGTGGCACTGACCCACGCTGAGCCACAGGAAGCTGCACTGCCTGCACCAGAGCTGGGACGAGCCCAGCACCAGGATCTCCCGCTCTCAGGCACAGTCGGGCTTTGTATCTGTGCTGAACACCTTCATCGCACTGCAGCGTTTCCCACTCTCTTTTAAAGGTGTATCTTAATCCATCCCTGTACATTGCTGTCCAAGTATTACAACACGTTGGCTTTAAAACATGGCTAAATTAACCTTACTAAGGTCCTTAATCTTTATGTGGTCTTACTAATACCATTATATAGGTGTTTCTACTTACATGCAATATAATGTATTAATAAAATATACAAGAATGGCTATACTGACCAGATGAAAAAAGACAAAATAGCTTGCTTAAGAAATACAATTGCTGAGTTCCTAAAATATTAGTTTTATATAAGTTTTCTCATATATATATAAATGCACACAAATATACATATATGAAAAAGAACGCTAATACAAAACCAGATTATATTTTCATATACACGAAAATATATTTCTTAATATAAAACTAATGTATTCCGGTGTGTTTTTCATCCTTTAAACTTTTAAGTATGTGACACAAGGTAAATAATTGCCTGGAAAACATTCAAAACTGTTTCTTTGTTAGTGTGCAAATGAAAAAAAGTCTGTGTTGTCAATGGAATGAACCCCATAGGATTCAGATGGGATCAAGCTAAACATCCAAATTTGGTAATTTAGCAAAAAAAATATTTACCTAACAACATTTTTGGTTAACCCCAGATTTTAGATCTTTTTACTCCACATGATTTCAAACAGTTGTGCTGTAAGCCTAGGGACAGAAAACACTAAAAAGAAATTCAGCCTTTGCTATCCAAGAACACTATATGCATTAGTACATTAAGCTATTTCCTCAGTTGAAAGATACGACCCGTGGACCAAATCATGGCTAATTTAAAGCTGAGAATTTGATTAAGGGTGACAGTTCAATACACTTTTCTTTTTCTGTTCCACTGATTTAAAGAATAACTCCAGCAAGAGAAAACACATGGGGCCAAAACACATCTAAGGTCAAGTTACATCAAGAGTGAATTTGGCTCAACTTAATGAATCATGCTGACAAATGAAAAACAGCAGTACGATTACAACGAAAGAGCAACACTGCTTCAATTATTAATGAGACTGCAGGTAGAAAATTCAAAAGACTACAACAAGATTAAATGGACATCAAAAAAAAAAAAAGAGGAGACAAAAAGCAGGTCAACAAAAACATGTCACCTACATCCATGATTATTTAGAAGTTTTAAAATACCAATATATTTCCATGTGCTTGTGCAGGCAGACATACCAGATTTTCCCAGTTAAAAAACAAAACAAAAAAGTCTGGATGTTTTATTAAAACTGGAGTGAGGACCATCATGCAAAGCCCAAGTGAGAGCTACTCAGTATGCCAATCATCCAATCTGAAAGCCTTAATGCCCAGGAGAGCAGGAGCCAGACGGGTGTGAAACTTCCCACTGAGAACTTGCTCAGTCTCCCAGAGTCAGCAATTTGGTCTGTTCCTGGTTCAAAATACAGAATCTCTGCCTCACTGGGATAAGAATGGGACACAACAAACTGCAACTCTTCTTCCCAGCAGAACACTGGAAGGGGATGGAGGGGCAGAAAATTTGCCTGTTCAGGCACTCTATCCCCTCACTCCTGATATTGAGAATGAAAAAAATGTATTATTGTATTTGCTATTCTAAAGAAAGAACACTCCAATCTGAAGCAAAATACTGAAAATAAAATGACAATCTGAAACGGCCCAACATGTTCTAATACCTGAAGCTGTTGACCTCTGTTACGTCTTCTAGTCTCACTCAACTCCTTACTGACAAGTTGGAAATAAAAAACTTATGTTGCAAGAGAACCAAAAAAAGCAAGATTTTAGCCTACTGTCAAGGAGGGAATAAGAAGCAAAATGACCATTTTACAGCTATTCTAACAATTCCTACAGCAATCAGTTTTGTATCGCTCCTTAAAAATTGTTCATTGAGAGCCTTAGAGTTGCAATTTGACGTAAAAGTTGACGAATAAAGGTTAGCTAAGGATGCACCAGTGAGAAGTATGGAGTAAAGCTTGTTCTTTGTTAGAATTGAATGCTTTTATTTTAGTTAACGATTTAATAGATAGAAATTCCTTAAAACCCGTCCTAAAGTTCCTAGGCAATTAAAACTAGCCAAATATGAAACAGGATAGACAGAAGAAACCCACAGGGTTCTGCATGCTCTCCCTATTTTCCATCCCTCATGCAATTCTGAGGACATGTTTACATAGAACTTTACGTATCTTTATCACCATTACTTAGTTGCATAACACAGCACTGTTGGAACATTGGCTAACGCTTCGTCAGATGAAGAAAAGGCAGATCATTTTATAGCTATTGCACAAAAAAAAAGACTAGAGAAAGCTTTGATGCCTGCCTGGAATAACACAAAACCATTTGTAAATAAAATCCTATTAGAAACATCAGATCCTGGGGATTACCCATAATTGCTTAGCAGTTTTATTGAAATATAAGCCAGTACCAAGTTCAATCAAAACTCTGTTTAAGAATGTCACCTATACTTAGATTTAAAGGCAGGAAATAACACAAAACCTGTCAGGAGAGCAAGAAACTGTCTTTTTTCAATGTTGTTAACATTCTTTGGCAAGTGACGCATTACACTTTTCCTGTACTAAGTATCTCTGCCTTCATTCTCTCCTTACCAAACTCTCTCCCTCAAATAAGCTGAAACACAGCAATGACGTTAAGAAGACATTCAAAGCACTATCCCTCTTTTCTTTCCAACCTTCAAGCTATTCTGTGACCCGTGACCATCCATCTCCTTGTATTTTAGTGTATTGATTTGTATGGAACTATTCCAAATACTTTTAAATACTTAAGGTAGAAAATGATGTGTGAAAACTGAAACATTAATTATGAGCTTCCTTTCTGAAACACAGGCATGTGTTTCCATTATGTCTGATCTTATATAAGAGTTATGTTCTTTCCATGTAGTTGCAAATCGATACACCAACAACCCCAGACACCCCAGTTTTATCCTCGAGATTTTACATTCTCTTAACTTCCTAATTAGTCCATATTACATAGACCATATATATGAAGCACATATGCGTTTGTTATACTGAGGAATTCCTTAGTCAAAAACAATATTCTTTGTCTTTGGCTCTCTTACCTACCTTCTGAGAGATTTCTCAGATTTCTAAGAAGGTCCAAATAGCTCATTTGACATTGGCCAATTCATGGATATGGGCCAAACATATCAGTAAACTGCATACAGCACACTGTAAGGCATGCCACAGCACAATTTTTTTTTTTGGCATGCAAATATGTGCATATACTTCAAAAGGAAAATGACCATCACCAGTATAGGCACTACCCACGTCCTTCATATATACTCAGTTTAAATGTAAACAAAAAGCAGAAAAATAAAACTTTAAAGAGCCACTTACAATAGCATTTTCTGCATTTAAAAAAAAAAAAAAAGGAAAAAAAAACCTAGCTTGAAAGTCTGGTGGTTCCTACCACAACAACATTAGATTTTTACAACCAGTTTGTGTCAGAACTTTCTCATCGGAAAAATTTTCCTGTCACTATCACTCATTCTCCCGTAGCTAGTTCATTGATAGCATTGGAGCTATTCCAAATATTCTTTATTACTTAAGGTAAACAAAGGTGTCAGAAGCAGGTTCATAGATAACATCATATGAAATGAGAAAAAAAAATCATGAAGGCTTAAGTAGAGATAGATAAAGAGGCAAACATTGTGGAAGATAAAAAGATACTCATGACTTTCTGAAAACAGCACATCGAAGGCAAAGTGTCTCAATGGGAACTTTTGTAGTGTATGAATGCCTACAGTAAAAGCAAAGACTTTGGCTGACTGTTTTGAAGATTATTTCAAATCCCATTGAGTGTGGCTACTGATTCTAATCCCACAGCACTATACAGAAGATGCTTGAACTGTGTTTCTGCCATCCACTTGTTTGCAACCAAATATTAGGTCTCTAATACTTCTGAAAGAGCATCTAATTTAATAGTAAAAACTCAGTGTCTTAGATTCTGATACACCACCGATTTTTTTATTTATAATTTGCATTCATTTAAATGTCATATTCACAATGTATTAATATTAACTGTGTTGAGTTTTAGTGGCATGGTTTTTTTAATACTTTCTTAGCAAACAGATAAATATGTTACACATACCTCAAAACTGACAGGTATATTGCGCTTCAAAGCAATTTCAAACACTACACTGATCTCAGACTTGTTTGCATCTTTATCTTCTTCTGATTCTTTTCCTGTTTCTCCATTCTGAAAATGAAGAATACATCATCATATTACAATTTTTAGAAGATAAAAAAAAAATATAATATGCTTCTCCCCTGATTTCTCAAAGACTTTTGAGTTCTCCTGTCATGCTGTAAATCAGTGTTTGTACATCCATCTCAGCACCCCATTATCAGACACCCGTTGACCGTGAAGCCATATATGATGCACTTATGCTTCATAATAAAGGAACACATACACATTAATTCATAAATTAATGATAGATGGCTAAATAACTTCTATGGATTTTAGTCTTATTAATGACATAGATAATAATCATCTGAATACACACTTCTTGTGTTGAACATGAGGATCAAATGGATCCTTTGACCTGTTTCTCAGTCTCTCTGTGAGTACCTCTTCCAAGCAAGGAAGAAGTCTTCTGTACTTCTTGGAAAGTACAGAAGACTGCACTTCTCTCAGAAGAAATTCAGTGAATCACCCCCACACTTTGACTGGGTCACCAGGTTACAGGTGTCCTCAGCAGGTCCAGCTGGTTAATGGCCCCTCCATCGACTTCCCTCTGGGAGTTATGACCAGTGTGAAAAGGTAGTGACAGAGAACAGCTTGCTCAACACAGAACATTATTTATTTATCCATAGGAACATAACAAACAGAGAGGCTAAGAGATAAAACAACAAAAGGCACATGCAAACATTATCCTGCCTAAAATTCAGCTTTGCTTTGCACTTTAGGTAAGTCTTATTTTTCTCAGACAACCACCAGCATGGGGATCAGTCAAAGAGTTACCACCTTCTGCAACCGCTACCTTTTGGTGTTTGTCCCCCTAGGCCACATCTTCCTTAGTTCTCAGAGGTTTCACCTTCAGCTACTTTCAAACTGCAAAGCCCTGAATGTTTCAAACTGGGATCTCTCAACAACCACATAACCTTGGCCAGGCTCCTAATTTTTTATTAGTGGAGGTAAACATCAAAGAAACTTGGGCTGAATTAGGTGGATTCCTGCAGAGTTCCCATCTTACATAACGAAGTCTGATCTAAATCTTCAGCCACCAGCATAGCTAAAAAATCCAGATACCAAAGTTATAAAATAACATTAAAAAAGCGTTAGGTTCTTCACAGTAACAATTAAATTTATCAATCTTTTATCTACCATTTGTTAATTCTTAATATATTAATCTTTAAGGTAACGCAGGACCAAAAATGCAGCAGTCAGCTACAGCACGCAGACTTGGAGCACTTTTTGTCTCATTAAATGGTTGCAAAATTTTGAGTCTGAAAAAGCAATTTACATCCCTGACATTGATCTGGAGCTAAATACAAAACAAAAATTTATAAAGTTTATAGAAACTACTGAAAATAAAGGGTGCAGTGCAAAGCAGGAACAAAGGTAGTTAGAATGAAATTATGTAGGACCTCTAGCTCATTTCATATAATGAAATGTAAAGTACCACTGAAATCAAGAATGTAGGTCATTATTTGTAGGACAGGGAAAGCACTGATTCAGTGAAGGACTTAGGTTCACTGAGAAAGATCAACTGAACAGACTTAAAAGGACAATATTTAAAAGTAAAAATATATGTTGGGGATATAAAGAATATCAAACATAAAGAGTGGGGTACTACTATTCAGGAAAAAAGCTTAGTGAGAATCTTACTCAGTATTGTATTCAATTAAGTTTGCGTTTCATAAAGGACACGGATAATCTAAAAAGCTGACAAAAAATCCACAAGGATGAAGTACTGATTAGAAAAAACAAGTTTACACTGAGACACTATGGAAACAATCAGTTCTATAAAAAGATTCAAAATTACTTAAGCATAATCTGTAAATGTATACGGGGGAGAGAATTTTGGTATCTGTTTGTTACATTTAGCAAAGATAAGAAAATACCAATTAGATAGAAAATGAAGCTAAGCGAATTTAGAAGAAATCACTTGCAAATTATCTTTGAAATGGGGAATAATCAATCACTAGCATAATTTACATAAAATAATATAAAGCCCACTGGACTGTCACCAAGCCTTTAAGTCAAGAATTTTTAGGTTTTCTAGCTATGCTCTAGCTTAACCAGATATGTAGAGTCTAATGTAGAAATTACTGTTTAAAATTTCACGATTAATATAAACACATCGGTCCAGAAAATCCCCAATTGTCCCTTCTGCCCTTACAATTTCACTCCTTGCATATTTTTCCACCAAACACAGTAGAGAGCCTAACCGTGAGCAGAGACTAGGGAGGATCACAGACTTTAAGGCTTAGACCTCAGTACTGAGCAATAAAGTTTCAAGCTTTGGTCATATGACTTCCCTAAGGAAGATAAAATATGTTCAGGAGTGGCTCAAGTACTTTGGATTCAAATTTGATCCTCATTCCACAACTGACACTTTAATTGTAAGGCCTTTCTTAGCCTCACATCTATGAGACAGCAGAGGTGCTTTGGCAGACACACAATAGCTCTTTTATGAAAGCAGGTTCACATGCACCTGTAACCCTGCCCTGTTTGCTGATTGCTTCTTGTTTCTGCTCACCTTACACTCTTCTACATGTTTGTGCAATGAAGTATTAAGATGTCAATATTCCTCTTCAATGGTTTAATATAGATAAAAAAATGTATCCTTAACTAAGTTAAAAAAAAAAAAAAAGGAAAAAAAGGGTATCTCAAAATGAAAGAAGAATATACAGAAGCCTGCATTAAGCAAACATGGTTATGAAGGCCACAAGGTATGGCCATGTATTTACTGCGTTATATTCCACGGATCCCATTCCAGTGAATTTCACTGAGAATGAATTTCACTAATGGGATGCAGAGCTAGATTGGTACCAGCAGGTCTGTCCTCCCTCCCTTCTCTGCTCTCATTGGAAGCACAGTGGCAGTAACTGGGGGAGAAAGAAGCTCAATCAGTCATGTAATTGAGGCCAGCCAGACGCTAATGCATACTGGCTCTGATCCATGCAGGACGTTTGAGGAATGGTGAATCAATCATTTTCCATGGTGGACCCAAGCAGGTCAGTTCTGCTGAAGAAAGCAGAGTTTTACTGAGCTGGACCATGTCCTGTGGTGAGGGCACATCCCACCACTGCATAGCAGCCCTGCGTGCACTTCACATGACCAGTAGCAGGAAGGAGCCTGAACCTTGGCACCATGAAACCCTTAAACTCTACTTCAACCAACCTCCAGTTCTCTGGAGAGCTACACTCAGCTCCACACAATCCAGCTCTTTGTACTCCATCATGACCTAGGCATAGTGTCACCTCCAGCCTTCTCCAGTCACCTACAACTCTAACCCATGAAGTGACAGAAATGTTTCTTCACGACTAGCCCGCAACCAGCTCCCTTCACCCTCAGCATGACCAAGCCACAGAGGTTTTCCTGACTGAGGACTCAATTTAGTCTCCTACCCACAGACACCTGCTATTGAGATCCTACAGCATCCCAAGTGGTCTTCAATTGCTGCACCAGAAACTTACAGTGCTCCCACAGGTCTTGCGAGTACTATGTGAATGTATCAGCTAATCTACAGTATTGTCTCCTGATAAGTCTTCCCTATTTTTCTCATAGCTAACTGTGGATATGATTCAGGTTACATATATAACTTATGGTGATGAAGAGAAGAATGACGTTACTTCATTAGCTCATGAGAGACAACACTACAGCATGCTACAAGAATTTAGGAAGCTCAATTTGCCATGACTACACCTTCTAAAAGCCTGCACATCCTAGCAGACACTGATGTAAATAGACATTAAATAGACCCAATTAGGCAAGAATGTTAATTAAAGATTTTATTACTTTTGCTAGGTAAACTACATATGTACATGGGCTATGAAAACTCAGTATATAAACCAGGTACATATCCATGTTACTTATATATATTATTTACTTCCATCTACTACTTACTATCCTATGCACTTAGTGGTTTAATTTCCATTCTGATTAATGGATATCTTGACTTCAAAGATTCTTTTGATAAAATATGACATTAAACATATAATTTTCAAAAACTAAGAATATGCTGAGCTAAAAATATGTTTCAATAATATGAAATTCCCACTCAGGTTTGTGCTAATGATTCATTATCAAACAATACATTTGTCTGGAAACCAAAAGAGAAAGGAAGGGAATTAACAATGAGAAAGGAAACCGGGATTCCTCCTAAGACTTTACATATTCTTTTTTAATAGTTTTTCTGTTTTTAAAAAAAAAAAAATCAATATTAATTATAGTAAGTGATTTTGAAGAGAATTTCCTGATCCAGAAAAATAATACAGCAAAACAAAAGGGTGAGTCAAACTCTCTTTGGATCAAAAGGAGGACATAGACGCAGGGTGAGGCAGAAAGAACAAAGTTTTTTTTTAATACAGAAAATTATTTCTGTTCTTAAAAAGCAGCTCAAAACTACCACACAAGACACTGAAGGTACTACTAGTAATGCTTTGTACTGTGCACAGGGGTTCAATAGGCGTCATCAGAAAGAGTGTACAAAACAAAAAGACTGTCTCCTCATGCATTTATTTTGGCTTATTTGACTGGGCAATTTTATTATATTTGTCCTTTCAATTTGCAAAGACTATTCTGAGAATAATTTTTCTGTTAAATATTTTTTAAAATTTGACACAATGTTTTCATTTTTAAGTAGCAATACACAGTACTAACAAACATAGCAGTGAGAAAGCTAGCTATTTAAAAAGGTACTAAGTCGCTAAAAGCCTAAAACCCTCAGATAGGTGATCAGTAGCTGTCAGTGAGCTCCGTCAGGTTCTTAGGTACACCGGGGACAAGTCATTTCAACTGTAAAGCTCACATTCGTGGCACAACACACATTCAAGATTAATAATTCATTCTCCAAGAAGCCACTGATTAAATGGACATTTTCTCCACTTTTGGTATAATCTCAAACATTTCATTTTATTTTATTTTTTACTTCACCACTGTTGACAGTCCCATCTTTAAAATGCCTACATTTTTTGTTATTTAAGTCTAGTTTCATGTCAGGTGTGCTATTATAAAGAAATAACACTAATAATTTGTTAGTATTGCTTCTCTCATTACTGAGGCTAATATGAAAAAACCACTAAAAATTAAACACTGAAAAACTGGCAATTAAATTGTTTGATTTGGTATCTTAACATGAAGATTAGGAACAGTTTTCTGAAACACAAACCTGAGGTAATTTTTCTGGAATAGGTTCATTCTGGAGAGCTTGAAGGGCCTTCATTGCAGCATTATGTCTAGCGGCTTGACGAGTCTTTCCTTCACCAAAAAACTCACTGTTGCCAACAGTTAACTGGACATAGAAAATTTTAGGCACTGGGCAGTGATACCTGGAAAGAAGTCATGAAAAGAAAACAGCCACACAAGTTATGAATTTTAACCATCAATTTTATGTAATATAGAGCAGCAGTTAGGGATACAACATTATCTTTTCTCACAGAGTAAGAACTAATACTCAAACACATGACTGTTCCTCAGCAAGACCGTCAGTAACTCTGATGGCAGCTCCTACGTACAAACCAGCTCTTCAACGAGCTCTACTATACTTCAGGCCAACAGCTCAGCTCTGCTCTCTTCGTGGTTTGAGTCTTGAGGAGATTAAACCTAAGGAGAACTGAAAGCTCCAGTGGAAGCCATGCCTGGGAGACAACTCCTGTCCACACAGGAAAGTGGCACGGAGGAAGAAGGATTGTGAGGTCTCTCATCTGAAACATGCTGGCATAGCTCAGCTCTTGGGCACAACAAAATGTCAGACAGCAGAGAGTGAGGGACCTGGACAATGTACTTCTAGCCTCTTTTTAAAGCTCAAGTATTGAAATTGTTGTAGAAGATAAGAAGGAGTTCTCTTCCAAAGCGTAACAGAGGGTAGGGAGCAGCTCTCCTCCAACACCGTAATAACCAAAAATTTTCCGGGCACTGAAAGAAAAGTAGCAATCACCACCACATTGTTTTCCTTTTTTTTTTCTTCCTGCAGAAAGATTTCCAAATATAATGGCAGGGTTTGTTTTTCTGAATATGTCTGAAAGGCACCGAAAGAAGGATAAAGCAAACAATTGAACATTCTCCTATGGACCAGCACAGCTATTATTCCTCGAAGAAAGCAGTATCTTTATTCATATCATCAACTCCACATCTCTGTTTTCAGTAATAGAAACAGCTAACCCAACCCATACTTCCTACACCCTGACACCTGTCTCTCGCTAGCAGTGAATGAAGAAAGAGATGTAATGCCATTCTTGGGCTTGGGATGTCCTGTCACAGCACTGTGACAACCAAATGTAAGAGCTTGACCACATAAGCAATTTCTACAGAAAAGAAGTATTCCCCCCGCCCCGACTCAGAAAATCAATTCAGCACAGATAATTAGTTCTAGTCACTGTTAAAATTATAATCTTTTAAGAGAACACTTCCAAAAAGTCCTTTAATTATATTCTACATAGGTGAGGGAATTTGCTTCACACTCTTTGCTCTGTGGTCTAGTCTGCCTGTGCTCCTTCCTCAAACAAAGGCTTTTCTAACACACTGGAGATTTAGTCCTTGGAAAAATATATACCCATCAGAAACAGTTTCTCATTTACGACAAATAACTTGTACATATTTTATGGCAATGTAAAAAAGCCCAGGATTCCAAAAGCGTGGCCAAAAACTACATCCATCACAACAAAACGAGAATCACTCAAAAGCACAGAAAAGTACTACATTTTCCTTCTTCCTCTTAAAGGACCCTTATTAAAGCATGCTCTCTCCATTTTCATCTGTTGACATGGATAGTGATTTTTATTGCATGAAGACTTTCTGACTTTTCATTAATAATTGTAACAGATTTGTTTCAACTATAAAACAAAATAAAAAGTTTTTCAGATAGCAGCACACTTCAAACCCAAACAAGTGTGAATAAGCACTCCAGTCTCAGTGTCCCTGAACTTTGTGCCTAATTCTAAAAATACGTTTATATGGAAAAAGCAAAACCATAATACTGGCTCCAAAAAGCCTCTGGCTATAGGGCCTTGGAGGGGTGAGCTAAGTTGCCTTTACGACATGCAAAAAGTGGGTATTTACTTTGCTTTCCTGTTTACAGTTTAACACAGTTATAGGGAGTTATTAAGGCCTGGAAATGCATTTGCTTATGTAACGTTTTCATAAAATTATAGAATAACTTAGGTTAGAAAGGCTCCTGGAGGTTATCTGGTCCAACGCAGTGCCCAAAGCAGGGTCAAGCTCTGAAGTTACACTGTCTTGTTCAGGCATTGTCCAGGGTATTGTGGATATCTCAATGAAGGATGAAGATTCTGCAACATCTCTGGGCAACCCATTCCATTGTTTTGACTACTCTTTCTGGAAGAACATTACAAAGCTCCTACATGCATAATGAAACTCAAACACCATGGTGCCATTCATTAACAAAGCAGCTGTCAAACCAAAGAAACAGATAGTTCAAGAATGTTAATTTCTATCCCACTCCACTGTGTCCTTCATTGCTTCTGACATACAGCATTCACCTTTTGCCTCCCTCTGCTTCTAAAAGGTACAAACACAATACCAAGACACTATCAATGTGACAAAGTCTACAATAAAAATTTACAGTGGCTTCAGACTGAGATTTACCTCAAAAAGAATGGTAGTTTTTCAAGTGAAAGGGAGAATTTCACCCTTTCCCTTCACTTAATGGGTTTATATAAAATGCTTCCTATATCAACCTATTTCCTTAGATTTATTAGTTTTATTTGGTTTGCAATATTGTTTTAGGGAATATTATAAATAAATTTAGGGAATATGCAGGCAATAGATGTAAATAATACCTTGAAAGAATTTAAATTTAAGAATCAGGAACAGGCCTTTGACACCAAACATAGGTCAAACTATATTTCCAAAGTGAAAAATATAAAATCAAGGGAAAAGTAATTAAAAGCTTCATCAGTATAGTCACCATCAACTCCACTTCTTCCACAGCTGGCTTAGAGCTGTCTGTCCCTGGCTCCTCTACACTGCTAATGTGATTCCTCTGAAAGTCTTTCCTTAGTTTACCACAGGAACACAGAATAGTTGAGGTGGGAAGTGATCTCTGGAGATCCCCTAGTCCAACCCCCCTGCTCAAAGCAGGCCAGTTAGAGCAGACTGCTGAGGGCCACTTCCTGTGGGGTTTTGAGTATCTCCAAGGGTGGTTGATTCAACAACCTGTTTGGTAATCTGCTTTGGTATTTGACCACCTGCACAGTAAAAAAGTCTTTTCTTTTCTTATGATTAAATGGAATTTCTTGTATTTCAGTTTGTGCCTCTTTTTCACTGGATACCACTAAAAAGAGCCTGGCTCCACCTTCTTTACTCATCCCCTTCACGTATTTTATACACATTGATAAGATCCCCCTGAGCCTTCTCTTCTCCTGGCTAACCAGTCCCAGCTCTCTCACTCTCTGCTCAGATGAGAGATGCTCCAGTCCCTTAATCACTTTAGTGGCCCTTCACCGAATTTGCGCTGGTATGTCCATGTCTCTGTTGTACTGGGGAGCCCAAAACCGGACCCAGCACTCCAGATGTAGCCCCTTACCAGGGCTGAGTAGAGGGGAAGGATGACCTCCCTCAACCTGTTGACAACACTTTTCTAAATGCAGCCCAGGATGCTGTTGGCTGCCTTTGTTGCAAGGGCACATTACTGGCTCATGTTTAACTTGGTGTCAACCAGGACTCCCAGGTCCTTTTCTGCAAAGCTGCTTTCCAGCCAGTTGTCCTCCATTGTGTAGTGACGTATGGGGTTACTCCTGCCCAGGTGCAGGGATTTGCATTTCCCGTTGTTCAGCTTCATGAAGTTACTGTCCGCCCACTTCTCCTGCCTGTCGAGGTCCCTCTGGGTGGTGGAGGAACCCTCTGGTGCATCAGCCACTCCTCCCAGGTTTGTATCATCTGCCAACTTGCTCAGGGTACACTCTGCCACATCATCCAGATCATTAAGGAAGATATTAAACAGTACTGGCCCCAGTATTGACCACTGGTGTACACCACTAGTGACCAGCCTCCAGCTACACTTTGTGCCCTTTGAGCCTGGCAGTTCAGCCAGTTGTCGAACTGCCTCACTGTCCATTTACCTAGGCCATACTTCACGAGTTTGTCAATGAGGATGTTATAAAAGACGGTGTCAGAAGCCTTGATAAAGTCAAGACAAACAACATCCGCTCTTCTCCTCTCACCCACCGAGCTAGTAATGTCAGTGTATAAGGCTATCAGATTGGTCAGGCACAATCTTACCTTCTTAAATCCATGCTGACTACTTACAGTCACCTGTCATTCTTAATATGCTCAGAAACAGTTTTCAAGATGATGTCCCCCATCATCTTCTCAGGGACTGAAGTGAGGCTGACTGACTTACTATTTTCCCAGATCCTTCTTCTTGCCCTTTATGAAAATAGGAGTGAAATTTGCTTTCTTCCAGTCTTCAGAAACCTCCCCAATCACAGCAGTCTTTCAAAGATTATCAAGAGTGGCATCACTATGACATCATTCAGCTCTCTCAGCACTCGTGGGTGCATCCCATCGGGCCTCATGGACCTGTCCTGTCTGTTTAAATGTTCCCCGACCTGATCCTCCTCCATCGAGGGTAAGTCTTACTTGCTTCAGACTTTCCCACTGATCTCAGGGACCTGGGACTCCTGAAGGCCAGTCTTACCAGTAAAGACTGAGATGAAGGCATTTTGAGTACCTCCATCTTTTCCATGTCCTTTGTCATCAGGTCCCCTGCCCCACTCAACAGTAGGTCCCTAGTCTTCCTTTTGCTGCTGTAGAAGCCCATCTTGTTGCCCTTCACATCCCTTTCCAGATTCAACTCCAGATGGACTTCAGTTTTCCTAATCCCATACCTGCACACTTGTACAGTGTCTCTATATTCATCCTGGGTCACCTCACCTGGGTCATAAACCCTGTTTGAGTTTAGTCAGAAGTTCCTTGTTCATCCATGCAGGCTTCCTGCTGCCTTTGCTTGACTACCTGCATGTCGGGATGGATGGTTCAACTGTTCTTGAGCTTGGAGGAGGTGAACCTTGACAAGCTCTCCTGGACTCCTCCTCTCTTCAGGACCATATCCCCTGGGATTCTTCCAAGCAGGTCCCTGAAGAGACCCAAGTCCAGTTTGTGATCTGTGATATTTGCCTTGTTCTCTCCTCTCAAGATCCTGTCACTATCTCATGGTCACTGCACTGACCCCAACCTTCACATCCCTGACCAGTTCTTCTTTGTTTGAAAGTGTGAGCTCCAGCAGGAGCACCCCTCCTCACTGATTCCTCAATCGCCTATGTCAGAAAGTTGTCATTGATGCACTCCAGAAACCTCCTGGATTGCTTCTGCCCTGCTGTGATGTCCCTCCAACACATACTGGGGTGGTTGAAGTCCCCCATGAGGACCAGGGCCTGTGGCCATGAACCTTCTTCCAGTTACCTGAGAAAGAAAAGACCTCATCTTCTACTTCTTTATCATTCAGTCTGTAGGAGACACACATGGTGATACCGCCCACATTGGTACGTCCTCCAGTCCTGACCCACAAACTATCAGCTGTCTCATCACTCATCTCCAGGCAGAGCTCCATGCATTCCCACCGCTCACTCACATAAAGGACAACACTCTGTCCTTGCCATCCTGGCCTGTCCTTCCTAAAGACCCTGTATGCATCAATTGCAGCACTCCATTTGTGTGACTTATACCACCATGCCTCCGTGATTCCAGTGAGGTTGTAGCTCTGCAGCAGCTGCACACAGACCTCTCATTCGTCCTGTTTGTTCCCTGTGCTAAGTGTGTTAGTGTACTGGCACTTCAGATAGGAACCCAAGTATACTGATTTCCCAGAAAGGGTACAAGGACTTCCCCCATCATGCTGTCCTGTAGGCTTTTCCTTACTTGTGTGCATACACTTGGGGCGGGACCCCTTCAGCCCTGTTTTGTTGGTTTTAGGGTCTCTCCTGTCAACATCACCCTTAAGTCTTTGTTTGCTAAATTGGTCCATCACTTCCTCACTTGGTTATAGGTCAACTCCACTCTCCACCATTTTAAAGCTCTCTTGACCAGATTGGCCAACCTGTCGATAAAGATGCTTGCCCTACTTGGTCAGGTAGATCCTCTCTCTTTCAAGCATTGATCCTCAAAGAGCGTGCCACAGTTGTAAAAATCAAATCTCTGTAGTCATGCTTGTTATGCTCCATGTGTCCCCTTGCAGTATCATTGGTGCCCACAGTGAAGAGCAGCAGTAGGTAATAGTCTGAGGAACAGACAACCCTTGGCAGTCTCTCCACAATGTCCCAATCCAAGCCCTTGGTGAGAAGCAAACCTGCCTGCACAGCAGGTCTGGTTCACAGATGGTGGTCTCCATCCCCTGCGGTAGGAAGTCACCCACTGTTATCACTTGCTGCTTCCTTCTGGTGCTGCTGCAGGACTCAGGCTTGGCTGGATTGGATGCTTCAAGAGCTCCCAGGCCCTCATCTGATGCCATGGCACTGAACCTGTAGTTGCAGATCTGCAGGTGGAGCAGAAACCTTCCTCCTGGTGCCAAAAGTTACAAGCTTCCAGCCTTTGCCATCACAGGACTGTCCATTTCCCAGCCCAATAAGCACTGATTCTCCCTGCTCCTCCTTTGGTATGGTTGGGGGTTCAGGCTCTTGTACCTGCAGGCTCTCAGAGAAGATCCAATTGATCTCTTACTCATCAGCTCTAGTGATGTCAGCACAGTTTGCTGACATCTTCCTGCATCTCCTTTACTTGGTAATATAGATTCTCTGAGAGTGCACACCTCCTGCAGACAAGACCACTGTCTCCCCATCCCAGCTTCCAGCGCTCCCTGCAGCCGAAGGTCTGGAGAGCTGCATCCTCCCTCTGGAGCTAGATCTGACTTGAGGTCTCTGATGTACCAGGGATAGCTGCTCCAGATGGTGCTAGGAACCGTGCCATGTGGTGCATTACCACCACTGCTAAGCACACACACACTGTCCTCAGCAGAGTTTCTGGCTCCCTTCTGCGAGAATTGCTGTGCAAACTGCTGCATCTGCCGGCTGTCTCTGCGAGCGGTGCTCTAGGCCCTGCACTTATATGGGCTTCTCCCTAGTACCTGCTGAAAAGGTGCTTGACTCTCTCTAATCAGGAGACAGCTGGAAGAAAAGCTCAATGCAGCTTTTGATCAGGAGTAGCTGACAGAGCTTGTTGGCAGCTGCCAGAGCTTGCTAGAAGCCGCAGCCTCCTGCAGCTATGCTTTCCCTGCAGCAACCGGCACCCTCAAGTTCCTCAAAGAGTTCCCAGGAATCCTCCCACCATCCCAGAAGTTCTTGGAAGATCTAGAACTAGAGCCTGGAAACTGCTGCATCTGTTGGCTGCCTCTGTTAGCTGCAGCTTAGCACAGGATAAGCTCTGTCACGCAAAAGCAGTAGGCACCTTGACAGCACATCTACCTCATTACTTCACAATCCTTTTAAATAAAAAGAAATGTGGCAGTGCTGTTAGCAACTACCTAGATTTAGGGAAAATACAACATCCATCAGAAGTTCCTGTTTCTTGCTGAGTTACTAGACCTACCTTTCTCTCCATTACACACAAAGGAAGAAAGCACATGAACCTTTATAAACTCAGATCCCACAACAGGCCCTCTCTTTTTCCCTCCCCCCTCCCCACCTTTTCTTTTAAAGAGTGTTTAGGGAGCTATTTATGTGATAATATGGAAAAATGATATTCAGCCTGTGGCTCTAGAGCCTCATGCAGCTCTTTGGCATCAGCAGAATGATTAGGCTTTTATATGGTTTTGATTAAACTTTTCTTGCTCTGCTTGGCCTCAAGCAGAGTTAACAGAGCAGTGATAATATGAACATTGCCAGGAAAGTGCAAAGGAGCACCTGAAATCCTCAGAAAATGGACTAAATCTGTGAGGATATTGTCTTCTCTACAACATGGAGTGTGTCAAATAGAAACAAAACATCCTCCTCTTTTCAGTGGTGAGGACAGAGACTGTATTAACAAAAGCCTTAAAACTAATCATAATATTACAATCCGAAAGTACAGTGCAATGATTAAACTGAGTTTTAATACGGAATGATTCTGCATCCTGACGATGCACACTCATGTAAGGAGTAACCCCATGTAAAGTTAAGATATCATATCTGCCACTGATCGTTAACAAACCTTCCCAATAGATTACATTTGAGTTACTAAAAAGGACTGAAAACATCAACCATCTTGGGAATATTTTTATAGAATTTGCTAATTATTATGTAATAACATACCAGCACAGTATTTTCCATCACAAGAACACCTAAACATCAGCCCTACACTCCTTAGCCCTCTGTCGCTCTGTTCAGTCACAGAACTGAAACAGTCAGGATTTCCAACAGCAATGCTTCACATACGGACTCATTAGGTTTCTGAAAGTTTTAAAACTACCTGCATTTAAAGAATATGCATCTCCCTGCATTCTATATTGCAGCTGCAAAGGCTAGGATTTTCCTTCGCAGAAAATTCTTATGTAAAAAAGATTCCCAGGTGATACTGGCACACTCCTCAGAACATAGGCTGACAGACACATCCAAATGACAGAAGATTACAAGACTAGAAGACAATAAAAGGACATGTGAAATCATACATTCAGTCGGGAAAAAAAAAATGTGATAAAGGATAATACTTTAACAACCAGTCACGTATAACCTATTAAAACAAGTTAATTTTCATCTGGCTCTTCCAGACATTTGAGATTCTTAAGAAGATCCCTCAAATAAGAAGTCTGGAAAGCAGGTTCTCTTTATTTCTGATGCTATGAAACTTAGAGGGAATATACTTTTTAGCTAATGCCATTGGTATCACTTTAGAATAGTCAACCTGAAAAAGGATATTTGCTCTATGACTGTGACCTTGAATGCCAAGTTTCAGCAATGAGCAAATATTTACAACTAGTTATAAACCCCTAAAAATAGGGGTTCATAACAGAAATGCTGACAGACCTTAACTAAGTTGGTGTGAGCGGGCGCCACTATAATTAAATAAATCACCAAGGTCTGTTGACAATTAGAAAACTCATTTTGGTTTGCCACAGAGACAAACAAAAATTCTGTTCATTATAATTTTACTGGAATATGATGTCATAACATGTAAGCATACTGAAACAATCTGCTGCTTTTCTAGCCAAAATATTAATTGCATACTAAGGAGCCCTTGGGGCCTCTTCCTTTTTGGCCATCAAATACACACACACAAAGACAAATAAAGTATTAGTACATACGTTATGTGTTCAAATTGCATTTCCTGCATTTCTCTGGATTCCTCAATGGCATAAATGTTTCTGATAAATATTGTTACTTTATTCTTAGAAGGGGAAAAAAAACAAGTGCAAGCTGCAGCTCAAGGAAACCAGGAAGTTTATTTAGATTTAGCCTCCTTTCCACTGTTAAAAACTCCAGTGAGGTTTTGTTTAAATTCTAATGGCCAATGTATTCTTCACCTATATAAAAAAGAACAAATAAATCCAATTACTTCCCCACTACAGAAGTGTTATAGGAAGTATTACTCTATTCCCATTTCATACTGCAAAGCGAAGAGGAACAGGGACCAGTTTGGGCAAGATGAGGGCCACCAAAATACAAGATGCAACATGGTATGGGAAAGTCATTCTTCAGATGCCAGCTCTGTGCTGAAAGGGTCATTCTCTGCACTTTTTCCCTCTGGCTCCTTTTCCATACCAACTGAATCAAGCTGGCAGCCCTGCTTAACCAGGAAATGCTGTGAGCTTTGCGAGGGGAGGGACAGAGAGCCACAGACCGCGCGGGGGAGTAGGAAACGGCATTCGCTGTGAACAACTTTTTCTCCGTAACATTTGAAATTTCTCT
The DNA here is from genome assembly GCA_035582835.1 of Phoebastria nigripes. Lineage (NCBI taxonomy): Eukaryota > Metazoa > Chordata > Aves > Procellariiformes > Diomedeidae > Phoebastria > Phoebastria nigripes. The sequence continues at coordinate 487,041 of JAYKAV010002868.1, read as the reverse complement.
AGGGGAGCAAGTTGCTTAGTGCAGCTGTTCCCTGACCATGCCCTGTTTTTCTAAGCAGTCCATTAGCCACGTGCATTTCTTACAGATGTGAGTTCTACGTTTTGAAGAAGGAAACATCCAGTATAGCCACTTTTGTCTTCATACAGTCCACCTTCTGGTTCTTTCAGCAGGTCCACAACAACACCTGGGAACAAAGAGGCTCTCTTTCCCAAGTACTCCTTTTGAGAACTACAGTCTATTATCCCTGAATCAGCCTGGCTGTCCTCTTCTAGATTACCTCCACATCCTCCAAAAACATTCTTAATGTAAAGTGAGCAAGACAAGGCACTATGTATCACTTTTAGCCAAACACATCCCTTATTAGATGGAAAGATGATTTTCTGAAATTTCTATTCAGCTGATTTATTTATATAGCCTATTACTGTTTTCACCTTTCTAATGTTGACCTCCTCTCAGCTACACAGATGAGATTTAAAAAAAAAAAAAAAAATCGTGTATACTTGTCCCAGATTATCCTTCATTCAAAAGATGTTTTAATCTATAATCTGAATCTTTAAAACTTTAAAATTAGTTTAATTAATTCTGGATGATTCAATATTTTTCTTTATATAATATTTACTATGATCAGTTTATGAAACTGATTTTGACCTAGTTGTAGAAACCCCCTAAGCAATAGAATGTTTAATTGACTATGTAGGAATTGTAAAGAATAACCATGTGATGGAAACATATTAACAGAAAGACATTCAAAAGCAACTGTTAAATTTTTTTAAAAAATGAGAAAACGTAACAAAGATGCTTCCCAATTTAAGACATAGAAACCCCAAACCTTCTCTATTTCAAATGTAAGAATGTAAGCAAATACTGCATTAAACAGTCAAGATCCATGAGTTGCAGGCAACTGCATAATGTAGTCCTCTTTATCTGTTAAGGTCTATTAGAAAACAAATTAGATTACTTGCTTCCAGTGCTTGTGCTGGGAGGATGACCTAGAAGCTGAGTTGATACTTAGGAATCTCCTAATGTTCAGCTTGGCTATAATTTTACATTTTGTTTTGTGTCAATACTATCCTTTAAGTTATATAGCCCATTTACTCTTTTGTTATGTTTACCCTCCAAGGCGAGCTTTCCCATTCCCTCTCAGCTTTTGGTTTGCAAGGGAACGAGTCAAGGTATTTTAGAAGTCTTCTGTATAAAAGGCTACCCACTATCCTGATAATCCTTCACAGCCCTTCCCTATACTTGCTCCTGTTCTTAAATATGAGTCAAGAATGGTAGACAATACACCATATGAAAGGCTAACGGTGTTCTGTATAACAGCAATATTTATATATCTTTACCAAAAATACCTTGCTCAACATATCTTAAAAATCACATTTGCCTCTCCTCTGGTTCAGTCACATCAGTTTTTCTTAGTTTATCTTGCAAATAATTAATAAGATTAGATAACACTCCTTGTTCTGTGACTTCCAACTGAATAACCCTCAGGTGACAACAGAGTCAGTGCCTATGGTCTTAATCTTACATTTTATACTGGAAAGTCCAGTCTCATCCCATTTCTAGTGTGTCAGTCCTCACGATCATCCAACTCTTCCTGCATATCTTGATCTTCCTGTGTAGCAATGACACCTACATCCCCTGAACATTTTCCTACTTTTTGTGCAAACACCTTTAACAAAAATAATTTAAAAGGTTGATTCTAAAACTGGAAGAACTACACTTAATAATCTTCCTCCAAGTTTGACTTTTAATACTGCTGATTATTTTTCTTCTCTTTTCCCACCTTGCATTTCTTATACAAATTCCCATCTCCTTCAGTTTAATGAAAACAGTATCCTTATCTAATGCTATAAAATGCTTCACTGAATCGCACAAATACAAGATTTACTTTACTCTCTTTACCTAAAAAATGAGTTAATACATAACATGCAAGGTTAACACATTAGTCAGACACAATCTACGTTCAATATACAGTAACTTCGTGTTGAGTTTTATCCTTTTTTACTTCCATGTCTTTATTTATACTTTCTTTTAAACTTTGTGCCGAGTCTGTCAGTATTTCATGAAGTTAATGATTACTCCATTTTCTTTTTTTTTTCCTTCTTTTCCTGCGCTAGAGACTATGCAGTTCCTTCGAGCAGTGTGACTAACTTAATCAAAAAAATTGACTCATGTTTTCATGATCACAGTATCAAAACATTCCTGAGTGAAAAACAAAAGGGAGGGGGATTCAGTTTAACACAACATTATCTAATGTGGAATCTTCCCAGGAGAATTTGTGATGACAAGACGATAATATTGCCACATCACTGTATCTCTGAATTCCAAGTTGCTCAATACAGACATTTGAGTGAAATAAATATTTCAATATTTACTCTCTGCACATACCACTACTTTGTTTACTATTTGCAGTAAATATGTACATCAACAAGTAAAAAACAGTTGCTCATCAAAAGTAATTAGAAGGAACCAACAGAAAGTTACAGACGTTGTAAGTTAAATACTTACAGTCACGGATAAAGCTAACAAGTAATACAGCAAACATATTGAGCCAGCTATGCAGCACTAGTTATAGAGAGATACTTCCATGCACAGTAAGTTCCCGTCTCTGCTTCCAATTTTATTGCTCTCTCTCCTTCAGTCTAAAGCCTAAAAGCCTAGAAGAAACACTTTTCAAAGTGCCAGAAGGGTCTCAAACCCAGCCTGAATACCTTTTTTTAAAACAAAGAAAAACTAGTGCAAGAAATATGAGAGGGAAAAAAAGAAAAAGGCTAAGAAGAATTAAAAGGAAAAAACCTGGGGAAAAAAGGATCATGAGATGAACCTTCCAAAGTACTGTACATTGGACACTAAGGTAGAAAAAACAAGTGAAAAACAACAATCAAAATCAAGAAAAGAGCGCAGAACAAAACATTATGTGCCTCTGGAGAAGTATTTTTATCTATCAACTGAGTAACTTAAGTAATGAAAATGGTCAACACAACTTCAACTTATTCTTGACTGCAAAAAGAGCATAAACAATATAAGAACATAACAAGAATACTGCCTCCAGAGTTTAAGGCATTGGAAAATGTCAAGTGGACAATGCTGAAATGGAGGTGGGGGCTGGGGGGAGGAAAAGATAAATACAAGGAAAAAAAAAAAAAAAATGTTCTTTTCCGTGACATAAAAACAAGTACAATAAGAATAAAAGGGAAAACATAATGAAGCTGTGATGTACACTGTATACTTAGAGGTTAAAGCAGACATCCAGAAGACAAACATCTCAAACTCTTATCTACTTCAGCTCATAAAATTTCCCATGAACTGTATTACTCACTAATCTTTACAAGCATGCAGAGTGGTTACTGAGAATGCGGTCCAAATACCCATTACAGTAAAAGAACATAAACAATGTTGCATATCTGACTACAGTATCATTTTCTTTCTACATAAGAAACTCATGTCAAAAAAAATCATGTCACTTGCCAGCCTAGGAACTAGGCAAATGAGAAAATAAAGTACCTCACTCATTTAATTTTATCATATATTTATACTGGTAATATAATGCTAATAAAAATGTTACTAACAAAATCATCTCAGGCCTAGGACTTCATAGGAATTAATTAACCTAACAGTGCACAAAGGAAGAAGGCCCAAGAAAGCTCACAGAGTGATTCTCACCATCCAAATTAACTTAAATTGAAATAACTCATATATATTGGGCTACATTCTGTTCCCACTTGGAAGAATGTAAACATATGGACATTAAATTGCATTATCCTGAGTAAAAAATTAACCTATCATTTTAAACTTGGCAATTAAAGGATTGAAAGTAAGAACAAACTGAAAAACCACACTTAATTCTGGCTTAACAAGCCTCCTCTCAACAGCTGAGTGCAGTTAACTGAGGATGCACTCTCTCCTACCTCGCTAGTTATCACCTCTGTATCCTCTGAAAATGTACTATCATGGCCAGCTACAGCTTCTGTCCAGAAATCCTCCCATCTGTGCCATCAGACTTGCAAAGAAATGAAATGTGAGATACAGAGAGCTTGGTCAATTGGAAAGGGAGGGCATTTTGTGTTGCCCTGCACCGATCCTATCAGCATGCCGAAAACAACATGGATGGCCTTACGAAGGATGCTTTATCTACACCTGGGAGGGGAAGGGAAGGGGTCTGTTAATCACTCATAGTGAAGTCTGGAAGAGGCAAAAAGGTAGGAAAACAGAGATGAGTGGTGAAGTCTTTCAGTGCTTTGATTCTTTTCTACTTAAAAGCATAAAAAGAGCAGTATTTCCTAGGGAAGCTTATTCATGAATAGCAGACATAATACTCTTTCAATTTTCAAACTTTAATGGGCATAATGAATTTATACCAATGACTGATAAGTAAATCTAAATTCATTGCTAATAAAAATGTATAAGCGATGCAATGAGGGTGCAGTAGTAGCGGTCACCAATGCACAGTGACTTGCCTCAGGTGGTCCACTGAATACAGTTTAGTACTGAATATTAATACAGAAAAAAAGTTAGATCATGTTAGATCAATATACTAAAATATAAGGTTGCAGACTTGCTAAAAGGTAGGAAGCGTAGGAAATGTTTATAAAATGGTGTGGAATTGTACTCTAGAAAGCAGGGACTCCAAAAAAGACTTGGAGGATAGAGATACCAAGGACTGTTGATCATATGTGTATCCAAAATGGTTATTATGACCTTTGACTTAGTAAACAAGGTCAGTATAGAGATTACCTTTACTGAACTGAACTAAGGCTCAGCTGCTGATGTCCACCTCCTTAAGAATTCCCATTTCTGTTTCACTGACGCTAATGTCAGACTTGAATCTAAATCAGTAAGGTGATTAGACTCCACTTTCTCCTCTCTTGTCATGGAAAAGAGCCTCAAAGCTAAGAGAGTTGTTTTTGTTTTTTTTTTCCAGAAATGATTTCCCTTTTGATCACAACACTGGGGGATTCAGCCCCATTTCAGTGAAGCAAATCATCCAAACAAATTGTGGTGCCAAAGTACCTGATGCTGTGAGTGCAGCTATCTTTTCTGTGACAATAACCAATTTAAACTGGCATTCCTCTTTAAAAAGATTGTAAAAAGACAAGCAGATCTTCAGAAGATCCTGGGAATTAGCATTTCAGAAGAGATGTTAACTTTACTTTCTTTCACAGAACACAAGCAGCCACCAAAATCACTACTGTAGACAAGACCTGAAGAAGAACCACTATAACACAGTGGTTGCTGGCGAGAAGTTCTGCATTCAGACTCCATGTATTCTACCATAAAAGAATCTTGAAAACCTTTCTTAAGTAAATTTAATACTTCCTCAATCTGTGGCAGAACTTTCAGTTCAAAAGGGACAAAGACCTCGGACGAGGAGAGACTACAATTCCAGTCAGATCTTACTCTGTTAAAAATTAGCCACTAACCTTCTTTCTGCTTGCTTCCCTCAGGAAAATTATGACAGCCTCTCAAACTAACGTTTGAGCTGTAACAGCAGTTCACCTGTGTCATTACCAAAAAAGCAAGCAGAGAACGTATTTACTGGTAACCAATGTTCAGGTTCTGGACACAGCAGAAAGGCCGTAACAAGAAGGGAGACCAACTAGTCTTGGTTCCATTGAACCTAGTATCTCACAGGTCTCTTCACTGAAATATCCACAGTTCAGCAGAAATACAGGAAAAAGATACAGGTGAATAAAAAGCTAGCTGTGGAAAAAAGAAACACACCCAAAATGTTCCTGCTCCTGGAAGAGCATTCTGAATCAGTGCTTATTTTTATACACACCAACAATGTTAGCCTCCTGTCCGTTTCCTGAAAGCAAAGCTGCCTTAAAACAACCAGGTCTAGAGAAAGGAATGGGGGACACCCAGCGAGTTGCACAACCAACAGTCTGAAGAGATTCACAAGGTGCTGGGGCAGGCTGTTGGCTTTGAAGACCTTTGAATCAGAAGGTTTACAGGAACTCTCCCAAGTGGAAAAGCAATGTTGACAGACAGACATTAGGCAACCAAAGATGAGGAGGATCTGTATTTCACCTCTTTATGCTTTTCAGCCTAAGTGAGAACAAGAAAAGTCATGGCTGAAACTTAGAGATGCAGATCTGGGGCCAGATGTACCTTCTCCAGAGCAGAGAAAGATCTGAGGAAGTTGAAAATCCAAAGAAAAGAATCTACCAAAACCTTGTCCCATAGATGGAAGCTTCAGGAGAAATACCAAAATGTGAGCCAAGGACCACAAAAGGACAGGGCAGTCCTCTTACCAGACAGAGTAAGAAAGCAAGTGGTTTGAGGAGCTCACTATATCCTGAAAGAAAATGAAGAAAAATATTAATTAAGAGAAGAATAAAGTATTTGGACTCAGGAGCTCCTCTGTAAATAGGGCCAAGAGGTCATTGACAAAACTACTTAATCTTGAGTGAAGATAGTTTAGAAGAACACAATGGTGCAAAATGTCATGTCTTGCGTACCACATTTTAGGCATGAAGAGTGATGAAGCATCTAGATGCTCTACACCGAAGGCTAAAAAGATTTTAATGATGCCAGGTAAGTGCATTGATTTGGAGAACGAAGAGACACTGTACTGGATACTACCCACAACATTTGCCCTACTTTCTGTCAGCTTGATTTTTAGTTTACATAACATTACTTTAACAGCTGTCAATATAATATTGTAAATATACTTAAGAGTATATATTTTATTGATCCCTGATAGGTTAAATGCACCCATTAATGCAGTGGATGGTAGCGATAGGATGCATTTGTCAGAAGGATTACATGCACGCTGTGCCAGGACACGTCACCTAACACCATTTTGTGAGCACTGTGAAACTTCATCGTAAGAGAGTGAGGGGACTGAAGAAAAATTGCTTTTGAACAGAATGGAGTCTGTAGATTCCACAGCGGGATCTGGGTTTTCTGATCCCAGATACTCTTTGTATTTTTATGATTTAAAACACCGTAGAAATTAAACATTAGCTGTCAAAAATTTTATTGCAGGAATAAATATCCTCTGTCATTTTAGGAATTTTTATTTTTTTTTAAGCCAACCATACTAATCACTATTGTCTAAACTGATAGCTACTGGCAATGGCAAAGCTCATCACCTGCAAGCTCCCTTGCCACTGTTCTTTTGGGAAAAATATCTTAAGACAAGCAGATGTTTCTGCTGTTTTCAACCAACAGGAAATGGACTGACTTTCTCCCTTTTCCTTTCCTAGAAACAAATACTAGCAAAGAAAAATCCTAGCACAGCTGTACTCAACACTTTACTTATAACAATATGCCTGTGTGGGAGGCAGGCAGTGAGTGGGAACAAACAGGCCAGGGGAAGTGAAATGTAGCATGCAGAAGATGAACACAAAGAATTCATTTAAAAGTCTGTGAGTGAATTATTACACTGTAACGTTGATACACTAGCAGGGTAATAACAGTGTGATGTACAAGACTTTGCTTTAAGATATGATCTGAATCCTATCTCAACTGGTAATGTACAAAACTGAATCAATTATCAGCTGGAAAACTCAATCCCTTCCAAGTGAATAGATGTTCAAATCATCAGAAAGCTTCATATGAACAGACCACAGGTTTGGTGGCCGAGTTGCAGCCTTACCTTTAAGGAAATGTCTTTAGGTTAAGCCTGAGAAATGAAATAATATGGTGAAATGCAGAATTCTTGCTGTCTTTGTGTGGATAAACCAAACACTTCAATTTTCACTGCTGACAAACTGGCATCTTTTACTCGCACTACATTTACACAAAAAAGGGAAAATGCCATTGAAGTTATTGCATTACAGCCTCAATCATTACAGGACAAGAAAACTTGAAGAAAACGATGAGACAAAACATTGCAGCAAACCTGGTTTTAATTGTTTTATGCTGGAATTACGACATTTTAAAGTCATTAAAAGCTTCAGAATAGAAAAAGGCGACTTTTGAAAGAGTGCTTCTGCTGTGAAATTCTTGCACCAAAACACAAATTCATGCTGCCATCTAATGGTCTAAATCAGCCATTTCCAACTGAACAATTACATTGCTAATCTGAACAATCATTTGCATTACTCTTAGGACTATTCTTTCTTTCCCTAAATTTTAACTCTCTGAAATCCGTATCTGTTGTTCAGAATGAAATTACCATGTGTTTAAGGAGATATAACCTATTCTAACTAAACTCTTAATTCCTATTTCCAAGTAGTTTTTAATATTTCTTCCAAAAGGGTTTTTGTCCATTTGTCCAAAAGGTTGGGAGGACCGCAAGGAATGCAGAAAGGAGTTTTTGCAAAGTCAGTCAGTAAACATCTTTATCATCCCACCTCTTAATTCATAAAATGCAAATTTTAAGGACAAAACTTTGCAACACAGACTGGAAATGCAGGCAAAGCACCTCCAACCCCTTCTGGCCCTTTTTAGGGGAGGGATGTTGTCCCCTATGGCTGAAATCTGAAGCTGTCAACTGTAGCAAGGTAAAAATCCCAGTGCCGCTCTACACTGCTCCTGACCAAGGGGTTTATTCTCCTGTGACTAACTCAGCTTAACGCAACAGGCTTCAGAACCGAGAGTCCACTTCACCTGGGGAGTGAGGGCACTGGTGTCCACAGCCTAACAGCTTTTTGCAGCAAAATACTACTTTGTTCAATCAAAAGCATTTCAGTACATGCATGCCTGCCTCTCCTTAGAACTGTTATTATCGAGATACGTCCCTAAAGAGTTTCTTCTGATACTTTTCTCTCCCTCTTCTCTCTGGGGAGAGATTTTTAGCTTTTTCCAGTCCTTCCACTGCAATAGTCAGATGACTCCCACTATAGCACTCATAAAATTATTACAAATCAACATTCTTAAGATTATTTCTCAGAGTAGGATTCAGCTCTGGATTCACATGCCTAAATTTAGGTATTTAGTTGTTGTGTAGAAATTAAGTTGCTATTACAGTGAAGCTCTGGAGAGAGCCATACAAAATGTAGACATCCTAGTTTATGGCATGACAAACAGCATTCTAGTCTAGTGACTGCTCTGACTAGACCTTCCACTAGTTGTAATGGGAGACTGGGTTTCTAGCGCCCAGGCAAAGACTATTTGAGAGGCATCTGAGCTTGGATCTGAATCCCACCAGCACTGTAAAGAACAGCATCTAGCTGCCGAAACACAAGCGCACAGTACCATTTGAGATGCGGTCATGTACCTAAGACATCCACGTGATGCGACATAGGACTGATCCATGAAAAGCACAAGTTTCCCACAAATAGCTGGAGTCCTGGTGGATTATATGAAATGGTATGATGACTGAACCCTGCTTTTAGGGATTCCTTCAATTGCCTAAACTTAGCTACGCGGGGCCATTTGAAATGCTCTAGGGTATCTTGCCTGGCCTTTAGCTGCCACATTAGTAAAGGTCTCCTCTAGGTCTTCTGCCAAATCCACCGGTCCCATGTGGATGTCTCAAAGACCCTACAATGTCTCAAGTGGCATTAGAGGCTTATGTTTAGGCAACTTATTGTCCTCACATCTGCCACAGTACATACGCTTAGGGAAAAAAATATGCTTTGTACACAGCTGTGCATAAAATCCTCCTCTGTTGCAGAAAGCCTCAACAGAAAAGGCTCAATAACTGGAATTCAGCAACAGATAATAGGCCAATCATGTGCCTAGAGTCATGAAAAGACTCCATGGAGTAATCTGAACTTTACCTTTTCCAGGCTACTGGCTGATCTAATCAATACTAGATCAAAGTCTTTCAGATCCAACAACCCTTTACATTATGCACTGGACTATTTGTGCCTCAAATGGATGAGGCTCTCCATGTACAGAGAGGTCTCCTGCTAGAAGGTAAACAGGGTGCTCAGGCAGCGCAGAAGGACTTCTAAAGGCCAGAAGAATTTCAGACTTCATTCTCTTTCTGTAAATTAGATAACTGGGTTGTATAATTGTAGGCGTACTTCTGGAGATAGTCTCAACAGATTTTACGTTGTCTCCTGCAGTGCAACCCACTCACTTCAAAATTTGGCTTCTACAGCTGTTCTTCTGGCTAGATTTTCCTTGTTTTTCCCCATAGGACTATGTAACTTTTGTGAAACAAATGAAGTTGGGTGAGGATTTAGATTGCATTGCTAAGCACTCATGTCAAGTAACACTAGCCTCAAATCTGTTCCTTTTGATGCACGTATTTAATCTTTAATTCAGCATTCACAGAAGAAACAAAAATCTCATTTTATTCCATCCTTTCACCATACAATCTTTTATTAATCTGATCTGAGAATTTTAGTAATTTATCCAATAATCACACAGTCTATTCTCTTTTCGATCATTAGACTGGAGAACATGTTAGTCCACTATGAAGCTAGCAGATGTAGTTGGCCAAAGACCGATCCTCAAACTTCCTTTTACTATACCTCATTTTTAAAGTGCTGATTCAGTATTTAGGGCATTGGTCCACGGAGCTGATACACATAATTTCAGGAGCAACTAAGCCTAAGCAAACAGTCCCATGCAGCAACTCAGTACCCAGCAGGGAAGCTACCTACCCAGTAAGTAGGAACTACATGCCCATGTAGGGTGATGCCCTGTGCTTTGTGGCCAGGCAGCTTGGCTGGCTCCAGAAGGGGCAAGAATATGCTGCTTCTCTGTTTCTCTGAGTTTGGTCTTGCAAACAGCACTGTAAAGAAGCATTCACTAACATCAAAGAAATATGCTCTCAGAATGACAGGGCTGTGAAGAAAAAGAAAAGGAGGAATGGTCTGTGCACTCTCCCCCATGCACTAAGGAGAAAGGTGACAGACTTCTCCTTAGTCTGTAGTATACAATATATATGCAGGAAGAAGCAACCATATACAAAATTAACACGAAGGCTCAGTGCAGCAGAAACTGTCAAAGTGCACAGAAACTGTAGTTTATCCCAAGGACACTACCATTTTGCATGACATGCTTATAGAACCACTATGCTTATCACACCATCCAAATTCCTCAAAACCAAGCAAGAAACTGCTTTAATTACTTTATTTCCATTCCTTAGTTTGTCATTGTTTTGTATTTTCTCTGTTCCTATACTTCACAAGTGTTTTTAATTTTGAAAGCTTTTTTTTTAATAAAGGTTTTTCAAGCTCTCTAGATTGTGGTGAGACACATTTTAAGGAATTTTATATAATAAGCAAATAACTTCTGAATTCTCCCAAAAAACAAGGGTTGAGTTTTGTGATCTCTTTAACAGTACTTTCCATACTAAAATATCAAAAGCTGCTGTTCAGTTTCTAGTGGTTTTACTTCTTGGCTGAAAACACCTAGTTTAGGTAAGTCTGTAAGATATCATTTCTGTTTTGTCACTTGCAGACATTCTATAATTGAAAATACTGCAGGACAATTAAATTTCAGGAATGGCTCTCTTCAAGTCTAATTGAAGAAAAAATAACTTATAATAAAACAAACCAGCATCCAATGGCGACAAGGCAAGCTGGGTGACCCTGTAGTCAGAACCGATATCTTATTTTATTGTTTAATTGCTCTAATTTGAATAGCCATGTTTTCAATTTTTTTTACATGGTTTAAGCCAACTGCATACTCAGGGATGCGAGGGAGTATGGGTTCTAGCATTGGCTACAGATATGAGTAGTATGCACGTTTCATCCTGAGCTCTGCCAATATTTCTCAAACCTGACCCGTTGTTTCAAGGTTTGGCCTCTTCTGAGTAGCGTGCCAGTTCTAGCCAGTTCTACTGAATCGTGCCAAATGGTGTGCTGACAAATGCACAACCTAAATCAGTTAGCAAACAGTCCCTGAAAGCATCAGCACCTCCTTCCCCAGAGTCAGTTTGTAAAGCTCTTAGATAAAAGAAGCCATACAAAATGCAATGCTCACCATTTTTAGCTTTTCTGTAATGTATATTGTTTGAACTGAAAGGTGGTCACGTGCCTTTGTTGCAAAATTGCTCAAAACTCCAACTTGTGAGGCTTTAAATAGGTAGTATACAACTGAAAATTTTGAGTGCCAAAACAGTTTTTTCCTTTATTATAATCTCTGTCAGTAATATAGAAACTGTTGTTAAATAAGAAGTTGTCTAACATGGCTGGATTCAGGGTTGACAGCTTTTTTAAAAACTCTGCCTTATCAGAGGCCATCAAGTTTCCTAGTACCAAACTTGCATGGATTTTACTTGAATAAAGAAAATCCAGAGAGGACTCCCAAGCTGCCTCATCAGAGTGAGATGAAAAAAGTTTGAAGTTCTTATCTATATTGTGAGATGAACTGCAGTATACAGATACCCAACCTACCAGAGACCAAAGCTGATGACTTCACATGATTCAGCTCAGCATCACACAGACTTTATCAGCTCGGGTCAAGATGCAGTGTAATGGCAATGACCCAATGCTGTTAACAATCTAGCGAGTATTGCATTCACTAGCTTGAGTGAAGAGCCAGGTTAATACACCCATACCTCATCCACTCCCAAGCTGGACTGTATTTTATCTACTAACTACCCCTAAGAGGGCAGCAGACTTGCCCCGTACTTCCTAACTTAGCACAGGAAGAGACTTACAAGGCTAAAACCTTACCCTGGTGTTACATGCTGCCTTAAATGCCTTACCCTCTGCTGTGCTAAGAGTTTTGCATTTGCAGTTCTGTAGCCTGCCTTCCACTTGCAGCTCTGTAACCCTTCACCTAAGCTGCCTGGCCAGAGTTTTCCAGAGTTTCTCTAGCTGTATTTTTCCCTCGCTGCTCTCCCCGTGCTGTTATTCTCAGGGCCCTTCACCCACAAATACCAATACGTTGACAGTGTTGTATCTATACTGTACCATAGCCCTTCTCTCCTCTGCCCTTTTCCTATCCCTTGGCAGTAGCTTTTGGTATACATTACAGAGCCCAATAACATGCATGCACAAAGCTCAATAAGCAGCCAGTGTTCAACACCTGCCCTGATGCAGCACTACCAGCATCATCAGCAGGAACAAGCAACAGGGAGCTTGGGCAGCTCCTGATGAAAACCACAGAATTACTATGGGAAAGTGTTATGGGGAACACTTGCGGCACAGGAAAGGACACCCAGAGGAAGATGCTCATCTGGGAGACCCCACCACTTCCCTTCCAAGCTGGCCACTGGGAAAACTTTCCCCTTTCTCTTCTTTTCCTCTCTCTTGTCCGCTTTCCTTTTTTCCATGAAAGTAGCTTTCACCTTCAGTATCAATTTACACCATCAGCTACAGACCTTGCAAACGGATCTTTGCATCTTGCGTGTAAACCTGTTTCAACATCCTCTGTGCAACAGACTACCCATATAAATATGCTCTACTGCATGTGAGAATGTAGTTCTTCACATGCTTAAATCAACCTGAGCTGCCCTTAACTTCCAAACACACATTCCTGCCCCCTCTCTGGTGAGGGCACAAGCTCCTGTGTGACTAGGTGAGGAGGTGTTTAAGGACAGCTGTAAGTCTAAAAGTAACTTCTCCCTTCCTCTCCCCTCCAAAACTGATTTATTTCCGAGCAGCTCAACTCCCCTTGCTGGAGCCAGGAAACTCGCAGGGACACAAAGTCTGGGGACAAAGGAAGGAGGAGGAATCACTGCCACCTCAACATAAATCATCTTAGCCTGACATGGAAGCTAGTCCTCAACTTTGCATACAAATAGCAGCTCTCAGACCACATTTCCATGAGTTACTGAAAAGGATCTTTTGTGCCACTTGAAACATTAGACTTAACTGGTCTAAAGATATGTCCTGGGATGAACTTAATACTTTATTTTTTCTTCAAGTCACTCATCTTGCCAGAATCAAAGTTCCCTAACACAATCTCCTAATCTTAATCTGTATCTTAACCTATTTGAAAAGCACATTTTTTTAAACAGAGATCAGTAAAGGGAATTTAGTCACAGCATAAAAGACAAAAACAGCTTCCAATTTACTTAGCATCTGTTTTACTAACAGATAATAATTTACAGTCAAAACCTGATGAAAATGAAAAATACTGATTACAGCGTATTACCTATATTATTTTTCAAATCTTATTTTTAAACAGTCTGTATGGTCTGCATTTACTTGGGAACTCCAACAACACTTCTACTACCCAACTGCTAAAAATCAGCAAACGAATGCTAAATACAGCATGGCAGTAGAAGATAATAAATGTAACATATCATACCACAGGAACATAATACAGTACTACAGCATGCGCTTCATATTTGGGACTTTGCTCGCTATTATAACAGACCCAATATCTGTCTCCAGACTTCCCTCCGGTGAGGGTGGGTAGGAGACATGCAGCGAACCTGACAAGCAGAGCACAGCATATCGAGGAGCCAGCGACCCACACTGCAGCCAGCCTGAGCCGTGCTGCAGGGCCGGTGCCCAGCATAGCTCGCAGGATGGGGCTGTGCTGCATAAATTCCTCGGCTGCAAGACAGACTTGCTGCAAGAGAGGGGCCTGCGGGCAGCTCCCCCTCAGTACCACTTGCGTGGCCTTGCCTTCATCTAACAGCGCAGCAAGAAGTTCTCATGTGAACATCGCTTCTGTTTTGACTATAGCAATGACAGAGTTATTTCCTTGTAAGAAAATCCTGTGAGACCATGAATGACCAAGAAGGGGAGGATCTCTGCTGCGGYCGAGGTCTCCATGGCACGCTGCGCATGCGTCGCAGTCCTGCTTGATGCTACACCGCTTGGGGCTCCCAGCATCTAAAGGTGTGGAAGACTATCTGCGCTATTCCTATACCATCAGCTCTAATAAACAGCATTTTAAATGATACCTTACAGAGTCTAAGTGCCTTTACTACTGGGATCATAACGGACCAGCACCTCCCAATGCAAAACAAGGTGATGAACAACTATTTCCAACACAGGAGTAGTCCCAAAACAGTAGTATATGGCATCATTCTTCTGCTTCCTCTTTACTCTGGTATTCATGTGTGAGATGGTATATGCACAGGGGGTATGTGTTTATGCAGATAGACAGGCAGATCTAGTTATTTACTACTTAGTTTTAGTTATTTATCTACTAGCCACAGTATTATTAGCCACCCTGCATGGGCAACTGCACTCAAATAAGCACAGTGAAGCAGGCAAGCAGAGATTCTGGCCTTCTGACCCACCCTGCCTGTTTGTTCTGTGATCAGAAAAATCAAATGCCTTTGGCTACCTAATGCCCCCAGAGAAATAAAGCTCATGTACCATTTTACCCTAACATGGGAACACAGTTCCCATGAAAGATAGTTCCCAAAGAAGCAAACTTGAAGATTGCACTAGACGTACTAATCGTTTCCTATGAAAAGAAATAAGATTTTAAAAGTTAGCAACTGGTAAGTGTTTCAGGGTTCTGCTTCCACAAATACATTTCAGTAACTAACTTCAG
Source organism: Phoebastria nigripes (assembly GCA_035582835.1). Lineage (NCBI taxonomy): Eukaryota > Metazoa > Chordata > Aves > Procellariiformes > Diomedeidae > Phoebastria > Phoebastria nigripes. Next base: position 471,723 of record JAYKAV010002868.1, on the reverse strand, counting down.
ATTCCAGAATTCCCCATTTTATGTTTTTTTTACTAGCTTGAATTTTTCCCAGTGTAGCCCTTTTATCTGTTAGTCAAACTAATCTCATTATAAAAGCAATTCAAATAAATGTAGGATTTCCAAATATTAACAAAACTCATTTCAGGCACCATAGTTAGCTTTTTAAACCATGACATATGTAAGCAGAGACTCAGGTCAGCAGTGACTAGAAATACAACACAAGTAATACAGGCACTGTTCTGTAGAGTAATGAAAGAGTTTTCTTCCACGTTATTTTTGTTTGTTTGTCTTTCACAGTTCTAGGTATTGTTGCTATTAAAAAAAAAAAAATCCGAATGAAATGTTAAAACCCTAAAGTTATCATGATTTAAAAATTTGGGGAAAAGTAAAGTAAGATTAAGTCAACTCAAATATTTTCCTTAGACAATTCTGAAATGCTGCATTTTCATTTCAAACTCCTTAATTTTTAAACATTGCTGTAAATTCAATTTCTAATAAAAGAGTAATTTTGAACTAAAACACTTCTTCAGAGTTCATAACCTAGTTCTTTTTGATAATTATGAGATGCATAAAAATTGATAGGAAATCCATTAAGCAAACCTTTAAAAGAAAGGCAACATTTTCCACTGATAAAACATGCTATTAGAAATTCCTGACCTGTTTTGGTTTTTTATTATTTTACAGATTACACTTGGTATCACTTTGGGAGCTCCAAAAGACCTGATCTAATATAGATCCTCCGTGGAAAAATAAGGAAAAATGGGAAGAACACCTATCTTAGAGAAAGAAGTTCTTGGGATTGCAAATGAATACATATATTACCTTAAGTTTCTCTCAGACTGTTGTATTAGATAAAAATTACATTTAATTCAGGATGAGCTAGAACAGTTTTTCCTATCTGTACTAAAATTGTACAAATACCAAAGATGAAGGTGTTTCAAAAATTTAGAACATATTGAAGAATAAAATATTTGGATGGTCAGTTAAGAAAACTGCTCCACCCACTTAAATTTTAAATTTTTTTAATCTTTAAGAATTTGATAGCTTAAAAACAAAATTTTGAATACCTTCGTCTCAACAATTACTCCAACTTACTACAGTAAGGACAGCATTGATGGAGAGCTCTGAATATAGGTTTCTAAACTGTGAAATAAAGGATTTTTCCTAACCAAACACCGAGGATTAAGGAACTGATAGTTGACTGGGCAGAATGGTTAAAAAAATGGAAACCTGAGAATGGTTTCAAGCCAATTTTCAAAATGCAGCCCTCCTAGTTTTATATCCAATTTCTAAGAAGAGAGTGCTTCATTTTTAATGATACAGATTCTAATCACATGACACAAAATAACAGCAAAGAAAAGCAAAACCTCTCTCTGAAGTTAATGTTCTGCCTCCTTGCTGCCATGGCTGTAGACTGTAACTCCAGTATGCACATTAAAAAAATAGAAACAGTCCGTTTACATGTCTTTACTCCTTTTGACATGCTTAGGGCACCTGTCTTCTTTTAGAAGGAGATACTGTGTGTTTCTAAATAAGGCTGCACAAACTCTCCTTAGTAACAATCTTAGTTTTATTTTCTCTGAAATAACCTACAAAGTTCATAAAGATTTAGAACACATTGATAAGCAAAGGCTAAAAACCATCAAATAATAGAAAAAGTACAAACCTCTGATTGTACATGCCCCGGAAATTATAATTTGCTCTATAATTGGGAATTGGCTTTGGATCTAATGGCCTGTAGATGGCAGGCTCTCCTCTTTTCATAGCCAGACCATTCAGCTCCACTGTTGGAGTTATACTGCCTACAAAAAACAAAGAATACATGTAAGGCACTTAAACCACAAATACTGCAAAACACACAAGCAGGACTGAGCTGAGCAGCAGAGAGAGATCTGCATGATGGTTTTTTGCTCTTAAATTAAAAAAGAAGCAACTACAATGACATTTCAGTTTCTCTAAAAGACAAGAATATACATGCCAACTTAATCACAAGCAATGAAAAAGAACCTTTAAACATTTATCTCAGTGCATTCTCTATGCAGTTTCAGTAGATTAATCTTCACATATGAATGAGAAAGTCAGTGCTATAATCAAGCTGGTTATTGATCTTTCCAAAGTGCTTATAATACATTATGACACTTTCTGAAACTATAAAGATAAAAGAATAATGTCTCTTCCTGCTGAAGACCATTAAATAAAATCACAAACAGAGCAAAGAGGATTGAAACAAGCAAGAAGTAATAGGCATTACTGCAGTCATTTGGTAATCTTACAAGTTAGAAAAAATGTTTTATTTGCAAGACTTGAAAACTTCAGATTATGACTAAAAACTAATGATCTAACAAACTGAAAATACAACTCCTGGAAATCAGTGTCACTACAGCCATCTACTGGTGACAGAATACAAAAATAGAAACCAGCCAGCACCTGCCCACTTGCATGGTCTCCAAAATGCCAAATAAAAAGCTAAACTGTGACTTCATTTATATTTTTTTTTTAAATAAAATGTTCAGCTACAGTACTCCCCACTTGCACTGTTTTAAGAAAATCCTAAATGAGCTAAATGTACATTCCAATAAAAGTGAGTTAATATTTTCGTAAGAGGTTCAAATGAATCTAGCCTTAAAACAGCTATGATTAATTTGCCAGTCTGCCATTGAGGCTTTATATGCCAAATGATGAAAATTTTTACGCAATACTTATTCAAAAACATCTATCAACAACAACTTTGATATTTTCCAGATCAAGGAATGACTATGAATTCAACTATATAATAAAAATGCAAAATGTCATTTTGATGTGAAGATACCTGTGCATATACAATACACCTTTCTTAGGGCAAAATTACAGTGTTAAGTGATACAATTTTTTAACGAATTCTCTTAAAGCCTATTTCTTTTGTTATCAGCTTTTCCCTTTAAGAATATGCTCAAAGCCAAAAAAAATCTAGAAGCTGAGTGATAATCTGCAATGTTAAGAACTAAACCCAGGATCCCTTTCTATAGAGGTGTGAACCTCCCGCTTTCTAAACAGCCAAAGTCACAGTGACTGCGAAGGACACGGGGCAAAACCAGTCTCCTGGTCTGGAGAAGCAAGGTATTGATCTCCAAAGGAGCAAGAGAATACTATCACATCACTCTCAAACAATCCTTAATGGCTAATGCTCAGGGTAATACTCACAAACTCTAAAGGAAACACTCCTGCTTTTATTCCAACATAGAAAAGATTAACTGCAAAATTACTCCGTTTTAAGAAAGTGGCTGAAGAAGACTTTTTTTAAAAGGGCGGGGGGCAGCAGAGGGAAATAAAAAGGGAAGAAGGGAAAAGGGGAAAAAGGGGGTGAAAAGGAGTGTAAAAAAAAAGAAAAAAAAAGGAAAGGATGACTTTTTTTCTCACCATTTGCTCTCTCTTATATTAGTGTGAAATAAAGTTAGGAATATTTTTTTTTAAATTTATTTTATCAAACAAGGCAGAACAGATCACTGAGCACATGGCTGAGATGTGTACCTCAAAAGGTGTTGCATGCATAGAAGGCAAGTCACAGGTTAACACCTCGAAATGAGGGATGCAAGACACCACTATACATTCTTTCTGTTGTTCAAACAACAGTTCCTAAAGCCGTTTGAAAGCTTTTTGAAAGCACAGGTTGCTATGAAGGAAAACCTACTATGCAGGGATTATCTGTCAAAGTTCTCATGCCAAATCCTGACCTTTTATTACACCACAGATGCAATTTCACAGGATTGGACTGAGTAAAATTTGGCCCTTTCATTGGAAAATTAGCTAAAATAATTCTTCAGGAAAAATGTTTTACTATGGTAAAACCTACCATTTTAGGTAGGCCATTAAACATTCTCCTGTGCAAACTCACTAGAGGTTCTTCATTATACTATCGTATCTATAAGACAGCTATGTTGATTCTCATCTTCCAACTTCACTGGTACCTCAGTTAACTTAATTAGTGGTATAATATTCCAACAATTCAACAAGATTCATTTCACAGAGGAAAATGTCATACCTGGATTATTGTTAACATTATTTTTGGGGGGTCTAGGCGTTGGTTTGGGAAGGGTAGTTTCATTCAATGCTTTGCTAGCAGCAGCATGTTGGGCCTTTTTAATACTGCTTCCTTCAGCTTCCCAGGTCTGTTCTCCAAGAGTCAGCTGCACTGTGAACATCTTCAAAGACAAAGAACAGGTAAACGCTGGCAAGATTATCACTGTGCATTAGACCAATCTGTATAAAAACTTCAAGGGCTGAGGAGAAACCGTGCTCTTTTTTCATTATATTCAACTCCCAGATAACACATCTGATTCTTACAGAGATCAGTGAGTCCTTATCAGTGGGCAACATTTGGCCTTTCAAATGACAAAGTAAAATAGTGTAATGTTAATGTCAACTATCAAAGAACAGAATAATATTTAAACCAAGTAATAATAACTGCAAACTGATCCTCTGCTCTTGGAAGACTAGATACAGGTCAGTTAAGATCACATTTCTTCACACATTTGAACACGTTTAGTCACTTTACCTGTAGAAAACAGGTAAAGAATGCTACTAAAAAAAAAAAAGTAATTTTGTAATAATTCTGAATGGATATAAATGACTGCACACTGTTCAAGGCAGCGGAGAATTTGGCCCAAATAGTTTTACCCAGTGAAAGAATTCCTCACACACCTGATTTCTGAAAATAATGTGTATTGTTAGGGCAGAGTCACAACTCAAATATGTTCAAAAATATAAAGTAAGAGAGAAAAGAAGTATTATCTTTTTGAATGAAACTGCAGTTCTTTAATGTGGACTCTATAGTGAAGACAGGAACTGTAAAAATTCAGAGTTCAGAAATGGACTACTGATAAAAACCATATATATTTTAAAATCTGCAATAAAGGATTATTTCAAGCAGTATCTATGCTGTGCAAGTCGTGAAGATAAAACGCAACGCATATTTAAGATATTAGAGTCTATCTTCTGTATGATACGTACATGTTCTGTTTAAATTTGAGCATCTAAGAACGAGAGGAGAAAGGGTAAGAACTCAGTGTCTTTTCCATATCAATTCCATACATATAAGGCAGGATTTAATAGTCAGATACACACAGTAAACTAAGATATACCTACCTCAGAAAACAGACTAACTTACTGGAGGCAACATAAAGAAATCTACATATTAGCGTGAGCAGTATATAAAGTAAAATTTTCCTTTCGATAGTTATTTGCTCTATAATTTTTAAAATTATTTAAACTTGCCAGATCCAGGACCAGGTATCTAGAGATGGGCATGATGGGCAACCTTTACATTTGCCTTTACATATATTTTCATTTAGCGTGTACTTGTAAACAAGCATTTGAACACAAGTATGTATGTGCCTCCCAACTCAGCCCTATACACACGCACACAGTCCATATGAACTGAATGCTATGAATACAGGTGTCTTAATTACAGGCTTGAGTTTTGGCCTACTGTAATTTTCAGCAGCACAGTACAAGTCCCCGTATCACAGTTCCTATCGCCGTGTTGTTTTTTCCACAGCAGTCATGACAATTGCCTCACAGACAAGGGGGAAGAGAGAAATAGTCTCTGAATTTTGCACTGTGTCAAACCCTACCCCCACCAGAAAGCTAAGCTGGGTATTAGAGCTAAATACCCATAATTATATACATTATCTATAAACATACATCCTTATTACTAAAAGAACTGAAATTTGATTTGTGGATCTGGAGTTTATATATTTTATATTTTGCAAGAAAGTATCAGTGTAGTATTTTTATAGGAGGAGAATAATCTTGAATTTCAATAAAAATATGATTAATAATGGCTACTTATCTACCTATAACTCTCCTCTTAGTGCTTAGAGCAATAAACAGGAATTCAAGGTAATAAAGGGCTTGCTCAGTAAATTTCTATAGCCAGAGCTCTAACCTTCTCACTTAGCCCATCTGACAAAAAAACTCCTGCAAAAAACGCAGACAGTAGTAGGTGGGAATTTAATTAATGGAATAAAACTGCCTAAATCCAAAATCTGGAGCAGCCAATGAAGTACTCAAGCTCCGCAAGACCGGAGTTGACAGTTCTGCTACGGATTGAGAGGCATTTCTCACCAATTTTCTGAGGAAGTTTGTATTCCTTACGTCCAACCTAGTTTACCTGATGGCTAGAGAGCGGAAATGCAAAGGCCACTGCACTTTGYGCTTGTTTTCACTCCGCTGTGTTTGTAAGGTCAGTCTCCCTTAGCTCTGGCAATTCTTTCCTCCTCACTTTTTCTGCATGTAGAACTTTCTCTCCTCCCTCCCGGCCTTTTGAAGTGCTACGTCCCTTACCCCTTTCCCTCTTCTCTGTACCACCATCCACTTTCTTTTACCGCTGTTTCTTTTAAATGTGTCTCCTGAGATGCCATTGACACAGAAGCACAGAAGAAATGATCAATCTGACTAATGTACTTGAAAATGTCGTTTATGCTAACAAAGACTTTCTGATTTTTCTTATGATGAAGAATCCACCTGGAGGGCAGACTCCTAGGAACCCTAACTGCACTGTCAGGAAGCGCCACTTCTCTCCCAGCTCTGCTGTTTCTGGTTTCCCATTTCACCCCAATTGTCAAAACTTACTTTCCAGAGACAAATAGAAAAAAGGATATAAAAATTTACTAGCATTTGTGGTCACACACCTGTCCTGTAGAGCATGTCTCTGAAAATCATGAAAACCACTAGCGGACAGGAACAGAGTACGTGTAGGAGGAAAGCAGCGTGGGACGCTCCTTAAATGGCAAACAGCAGCAGCAACATTACATCCTTCAGGTCATGCTTTCTAGGACAAACTCAGCTCTGTTTCACATATTCTATCAGGTATATCATCATGTTACCAGCAAGACATTATACTAAACCGCTAACAYAGTCATAATAATTTCTATGTCTCTGCTTTTCATAGGTCAAAGGTACACAAGTCTGCATAATCTCATTAATATCACCCTTGTCCTTCATCCCCTTCCCTCCTTTGTTTTTCTTATGTGCTGCACAGGTCAAAATCAGACTTAATATTCTTCTGAGTCTACAGAGCACATATCTTTTTTTTTGACCACTATAAGTGTAATTAAAAATAATAAGAGGTAAATCGAAAAAATGAAAAATTAAGAAATCCATTGAAAATCTGGCTTTCAAAAGTGCAGCTAATGCAAGCTCAAGTCATTTCAATGATATTAGTTCCTTTAAAAGTAATAACAAATATATGTAAACTATTTCTTATCCTGCTAAAATTTAAAGTATAGTATGAATGTAATGTAACTCAAATCTCTTTACTGCTGAGGAATATGAACAGCCAAAACCACACCTTTTGGTACAACCAAAGCACTTCTTATTTCACAATAATGCAAAAAAGGTAACAAAATAAACATACAACACAACAGTGAAAAGTTACAGAAAGCACAACAGACTTAACATGCCGCAACCTAAAACCAACCAACCAGTGTATCCTGTGGTGCCAAACACCTCCAGGAAGGGGAAGAGCACTTCCATTTCCATTTGCAGTGAGGGAACCTAAAAGCTTGCTGATTCTCAGCAGCCCTGCACCTGCTGACATCATTTCCACCAGCATAAAGGATGCACGAACACCAACCAAACCAGAAGGTCAGTGATTTGCATCAGCTCTGCGGTGACAACATAACGTGCAACTGAGAAACAAGGGGCAACGGCAGAGAGACAGCCCATGGTTAGCTGAAACTGTTACTAATCTACAGTGTGACCCCACTGTCTTATGCAGTTTTGCCACTCTAGAAATACTGAGTACAAAGCAGCTATTAATTACGCCACTGTCTCTCTCAGAGTTTTTCAGCCTTTCTTCTCCTCCCCCAGATTGCTCCTAACTAGGGAGGAAATTCAAAATTACGTCTGAAAACTATTATCATGAGAATATCCCTCTGTGTTCCCCATCATCTGAAAGCATCCTAATTCATACTTATGAAATGAAGTTGGATATCCAAATTGATATGAGAACTGACCAGAATTAACTGTCAGTTCACTAGAAACTTTAATGCTATAATCATATTTAGGAGTCTTAATATCACCATAAATCTTAAAGTTGCACAGAATTTAAAGGAAAGAACAGTAATAAAGTTTGTGCCCTATAATGCAAGATCCAAAGATACGGTATCAATGCAATCAACTTTATGGACACAGAATCATATCAATAAGCACTTTAAAAAATGACACAAACTAGCTTTGTCATCATTTGCACTACCATGAAACAAATGCAGAGGTAGTTATCAGAGGCACGCCGACTGGGGAGAAGGATTCATGCAGCTTAAAAAGCAAATGCTCCATAATGATTAAGAAAGGGTGGTGATACCCTGGAAAGACCTTCACAAGGTCTTTATAGAGACCAACAAATATAAACTCAAAGGTGGAAGTCAAAGTAAGGTACAAAATGATCTACAGGGCTTCAACAGAAATACAGACATACTTTCTGAAAGCATAAAAAAAAAAGAAAGCAAAATAAAGAACAGTAAGAAACCCCTTACACTAGAAATGTGGCTGTGTTTGACAAGTGCACTCGTCCAGACCATGACATTATCTGTTCAGCATTTAAGGTATGGCTCATCACCTGGAACTGTGACCTTACCTTGGCATGAGCAGGCCCTCTTTCATTCAGAAGCTTATACTGGGGTTGAATTCTATTGAAACGGGCTAACTCATTTACCAGACACATTGGAGTTTTCTCTTTGGGGTTTGCCATGTTATCTTGGAGAGGAGCTGTAAATAAAGAGTCTGTAAAGTTTTTGTGGAGAAATGTATTCTTCACAACTTCACAAAGCTTTGCAAAAGCAGCAGCATGCTTAGAAAAGAAAATACTTTGGCTAAAAAATAATTTTTGCACATACGCTAAATGCAGTGTTTAAATACCATTTACACATTAATCATATGAGAATATGCATTTTACAATAGCCATTTCGATTACATGCAATTTCAAAAAATACAACTATTTCTTTCTAAAATGTCTCTATAAAAGATGACAGTGTAGGAGGACATACACACATGCTACATTTTCAACATCACCAAAGTTTACTGTCAGGAGTATACTGGTTCCAGGAATTGACTACTCTTTTAGAATGGTTTCTTGACACTTTGAAGCAGAAGTGGATAGCATAAGAGTTGCAAGATAAATATAGCAGATGAAACCCTGTGGACCCCACTTGCTTCTCCCTGCTTCTTCCCAGTGTTTTAGACTTTTCTCACAATAATGAAGTCACTCTCAGAGCACTCCCAAAGAACACCTTTCCTCCCCCTTTAAGGATTTTGTTCTGCTTTTCTTAGACTACTTCATGTATACTGCCTTACTATTTTTTGACTTTCTGCTATTTCTTCTTCAACTTATTTGTATTTATCCCTAACACACACTGTCATTTCTTGCTTAATTTTTTAGGATAACATTTCTGTATTTTATACCCAGTTCAGCATAGGAACTACAGCATTTATTAGGCTACAAAGGAAACACCGAATACTGCCAAGCAGTCTGAAGACATTCTGTTCTAAGGGAGAGAAATACACTTGGAGACCTTCCTGCACCACTAAAACTTCTCTATAAAAGTTACGCTCAGAATTTGACAAAATAGACATGTTATTTTCTGAGCTTTTATATCATTGATCAACACTTCACTGTAAGTCTGAGCTCAGTTAAAGAAACTTAACTTAGAGAACAGTCTATTTAGCCAGAATACTTTTCTACAGGATTTTTTTTCTTTATTTTAATCCTCTTTAAGACCTAACTTTTTTTTTTTTTTTTAAATTAACAAGTCATCAAAAAGATTAATTTGAACACCAGAGAAAATATACCTGGACCATCTTACCTGGTGAGTTGCTAGAAGGCGCAGGATCCACAAGGCTGGCAGTAGGACTGCTACAGCTGGCAGCCGATTCTGAAATGGATCCATTCATTGAGGATGGCAGACCCAGTGTATTTGTAGTTGTAACTGGCAGGGGTAGCACCATAGGGGACATGGTAGGTCCAGACAGGTTTGCTGTAGTCTGCATCTTAACTTGTGCCATTGCCTATCACTGCAATAAACAAATTATTATGAGCAGGGCACTTTGCATTTTGAATGTCAAATGACAGTAGTGATATCAACAACACTTCTTTTTTGCTCCTGGATCTGGGTCACAAAACTATCCACAAAAGTCATGCCTCTGCACACATTCCTTCCAAAGTGATGCACAAAGAAACAGAGCTCACAGCCAAAGAAAATCACCAGAGCAGAACCCACACGCCCTGACTCCAGGTTCTGTTGCTCAACTGTGGGGTGACCCTGCCTGAAATACAGCAGGAAGAATGATTATTCTAGAATAAAATTCAWTATAATTAATCTGTGGATGAGATTAGCACCTGCCAATTTCTTCAAGAGAGGATGTCTTTGCAACAAACTGCCATAGCAACCTTTTGCCATAGTTTTTCCAGTAAAGTGCACACAAAATACCAAATAAGGCCACAAGAGAAAAGTCACTATTTTTCCTGCCTGTTACCAAACTAGAAAAGAGAAAAAATAAGAAGAGAAAACAACAAACCAACCAACCAAAAAACCACCAAAGAAGCAAGTTCTGAAAAATCACTGCTTATCCAGTCAACAGGCAGAGCACTTCAATCCTTGTATAAATTACTAGCACAGGTACCAGGATTTCCTAAACTAGCCTTTACGCCAGTACCTAAAGCATTTACTTGGAATATGCCAGGTACTAATTATCTCCCTCCATCTGCCCAAACGAGCATTACCAATACCTGTTCTCTGGCTAAGTCTACACTCATAAACAAACCAGGGTCAGGGCACGGCTCCTTCATACTGTTCACCGAGAGTATGCTCCTTGGCAAAATTTTGGCTACTGACAAAAAACTCTTGCAGAAACCACACGGGAGCAGTTCAGAGGCCAGCAGGCACCCCAGGCAATCCACCCAAATAAGCAAGGAGGCAGTCATTCTCAGTCCTCCGGGGAAAAGTCTTGGGCTTCTCCTTTTGGCATCAGGAGCACGGACATAGACTATATTTTTTTAGGGTTTATACACATGTACAGAGTGGATAGAGAGACGAACCCTGTAACAGCCAACAAATAGCCTGGGGACCTGGGACCTCTCCCAGCAGCAGCTCTGGTCTCTCTGGCTAAGGCAGAGGAAGACAGGACCCCAGTTGTCCTCCGTCATGGGCAACACCCTTACCACTAAGCTCTTTGCTACTTCTGCTGGGGTAATTCTCTCTTCCTAAGCAAAAATCCTATCCAACACCTGAAAAACTTTCCAGCTAAGGTCTTATTGAAATGAGTACAACTATAAAAAAAATTTTGATTACATCAGTATTTTTGCTCCTCCCCCCAAATCCGTTAAAAAATATCCAAGCATCTCTACTCAGAGGGACAGTATTGTTTTAAGATCCCAAATCACTCGATACACCACAGACTGCAACTACTTCAGCACAGTTGCAATAGTATAATGAAAATAGTAAATCCTATTACTGTGACTCTGTGCTTTGGAGAAGAGGTTCAGACTGGAATGCCATTTTTATTACTGATGAAAGACAGACGACTCATTTAAATCTCTGGAAAGGCAAAAGTAAAAAAATTAAAAATGAAGCTGAGATACAATCACTTGCCTTTTTCATAAATATCGTAAGTGAAATGCTAATAGTGACAGATTTTAAAAATACCTATGCAGTCAGCTGAGATATATTCAAATACTTCACGTGTTCAAAAATATGGACTAAATTCAGACTGTAAAAATCCTACTGTCACTTAACAGCAAATGTCATACAATACAGCAGTATTGTTAGAAGGGCCTAACTTAAAGACTGAGAATGTGTATAACTACAGAATTCTTTGGTATACTACATGTTTAATTCTGATTTTAAATATATTAGTATAGATCAGAATGAATTCAAAAAGTTTCTTAATTGTAAACATCAAAGTCGATGGCAGAATCAGGTCATATTTATTAAACATATTTAAAATAAAACCAACATAATATGAAATATCATCACAATAATTAAAGTTTAAGAAACTCCTTCGAGTATTTACAGCATTTTAGCTTATAAACATGAGTACGAGAAAGCCATCACTCACACAGTACTGTATGAGATACTACTGAACACCTTTTCTCGAGCCCTGCCAGTTTTGAATTATCCTTTCAGCTTCCAGTATTTTGAAAGTTTATTCTTCTTTTCAAGAAAGCAGAACTTACTAATAACCAAATAAAATCATGTGTTTTATGAAGTGTATTTATAGCTCCTATATTATTGCTGGGATATTTTGTAGGATTGATCCTTTTATATTAAGGATAAAAAATCAGTTTGATAATAGTATCAAGGAACTGTAAAAATGAACAACATAAAGTTTAGGAGAAAAAAGACATTCTTTATCCTACAGTAAATTACGTAGGAAATTAATCAGAATAAAATCATGACATATCATGTGTTGGGGTTTGCTTATTTTATTAGTTTTCTTATATATCTAAAGCCGAAGAACTCCTACAAGAAACTATAACTATTTTGTAAATTAATCTGCATAAACAAAGATGCCCAGGAGGTAAATATAATTGTAGGGAGTAACTCTTAAGTACATGAGATATGAAGATAATAAATTTGTAATCAGTTCTAAAAATCCACTAAGAGAGAGACAACAGAGAGAATATAGTTGATACAGTGCTGTCATGTCATTTTCACATTACCAAGCAAATAATCTTTGATGTCACCACAAAAAGGGGAGAAAACTTATATGCTCCATCTTTTCTTTACATATTTTACACATATACCAGTGACATACTATTTTATAAACAGTGAAGCAAAAACATTTTGAGGCCTTCCAGCCACAAGCACAGACCAGTTTGCTACTACACAACAAAATGTAGGATTTGAGGGAGAGAGATTTCACTAAGTTGGTCAGAGATGAAATGCAGTTATGTAATCAAAACAATTTTAAATCTTCTATGTAGATATTTCTGAAAAATCTGTCATATACAAAAAGGACAATTTCTTAGGATATTATGGATGTGATTAGAAAGCCCACACACCTCATTTCAGGTGGCTAACCCAACTCATGTCTAGGAAACTGCTATACCCAAATGTCTCCAGAGGAGTTTCCCTCGATGATAGGCAGCAGTTACAGACGCCTGGATCTCTGTGAGAAAGCTGGGCTGCGCAGCTGTGACTGACAGCTTTGTGTCTTTATCGAGCCGCCAGCTGCCACGCCGAGCCATCACAGCAATGATATTTCTTGCAGTCTCAATCACATACATGTCTACCCCGTCAACGTCCGCAAGTCGCAGTGCTGCAATTTTTGTAAGGTTATATTCCAGAGTTTATGGTGCCTTCTGAAGTGCTGCAATGTTTTTTCCTCTCTTACTCTAACCTGCACAGCTGTATCAGAAATGCGACAGCAGACATTTAAAGGGATGTAAATATACTATAATTGCATTTTACTTCATTTCCGCTTTTGAAAGCACTTTGTACATAGGCAATTACACAGGTTTCAATAAACAGTTGGGATTAACTTTCTTGTGAAACTATGTATAAACTGTGGATTTTCCACTCACATTAAAAAAAAAACCCAAACAAAACAAACTCACATTAAAACAACAAAACAAAACCCCCTCACATTTTAAAGTGAAAATATTGCTGTCAAATATTCCATTAATTTTTCTTCTAAGTTAGGAAACACAACATTAATTTAGTTATATTCATAGATGCAGAATATTTTGAACAACTGTGAACACACTCATGTCATGCTAAACAGCATCACACAACATAAAGAATTACCTCTATTTTTTCTGATGATTATAATTTCTTGTACTTTTCTGGAACATGAATCACTTTATATCCTTAGGTCTTATAACATAAGATGAATTAAATACTCAGGTGAAATGATTCTTAGAATATGTCACACTAATTAAATAAAGACAGACAAAGTAGATAAGAGCACAGAAGGTGGAAAAGACAAACAATGAGTTTTCAAGTTAAACACACTTTCACAACGTGGAAAACTTGAAAAAGCAATACTTGACTTGAGACACAGGTTGTTGTATGAAAAAACAACTGTCAGAGAAACTAATGACCTGAACAGCTGAAACGGAAGACTGGACTTCATCTGTGCAGAAAGTGAAAATGCATATATGCAGTAGGGTGCTACCACACTTTCACACTACTCTGTCATACAACCCAACATACCAAATCTAATCTGTGTACAAGTATGTAACACATGGCATGTACTACGTATTTGTGAAGTGCTTTACAAAGGTAAGAACTGAGGGCCAGCCACTGCCAAATAAGAAAAATTACTTGACATATCTTGTATCTCATATAGCCAATACTTCTGCTTATACATTCTAATTGATGGCTATTTTTCACAACAGTATCACATTAATGATGCCAGGTCCTTCTCTGCAGAATTGCTACCCAGCAAGTTCTAGCCTGCACTCTGTTTGTGAATCTGACTGTTCTGCAGTTAATGAGACTTTGTTCTTGTCTTCCTTGAATTCTCTTATTAAAAAAAAAAAGAAAACAAAAAGAAAAAAACAATCGTTTCAATTTTTCAAGATCACATTGAATTCTAATTCTAGTTCTACAATGTTTGCAGTCTCCTCCAAGCCTGCTTTATAGCATCTACAAATTTAATAAGTGTACTGTTTCATCCACATCATCAATGAAAATATTGAAAGGTACAGGAACAGCATTACAATAGACTGGGGGCAGTGTCTAAGCAGGCAGCATCCCAATGTTTTTTTCCAGACCAACCCCTGCTTTGGTCAGCAGCTTGTTAACGCGACTCTTCTGTAAAAGTCCCAAGTCGTAGTACCCTAATAGACCTAACAGCTTTCTAACTAAGGAGGGTTTGGTTTTGGTTTTAGTTTTAGCCTTAAAATTCCATTAAACCCTCCATTCTTCTTCTATTCTCCTGATATTACTTCACTCACTCAGTTACACAAAAGCATACAAAACTGCCAAAAGGTAAAATGTATTTCTTGCATACCGTTTCTCACATCTACAGTAAATATTTATACATATATGTACATCAATATAAAAAGTACTACAGAAGTCCTAAGCTTTATGTAATTTCTTTTTACTGTGTTATATCTAGCAGCTTATTTGGGGATGACAGAAAACATGCAGCTCTGCATTACTTTCAGAGCAGTTGTTAATTCAATCTTTTCTGTGCTATAAAATCAAATAACAAGATAGCCACACAATAGCAGTTTAGCAAGAGCATGACTTAAAGCAACAGTCAGCAGATGGTTATCTGGAATTACTAACAAAATTTATATTACTTATATATTTTAAATAGGAAAAATTGACAAACTACACATGAAATTGCACAGGGTCTATATATATATATAAAAAAAATACATTACTGCTCGTCCCCACTGTTTGTCCTCCCCATTTGCTCCTCCATCAATTTGTTGCTTTTTGCCTTACTAGGGCTGGTTTGCCAACAGCCAAACTGATCTAATGACTTGCTGCCATAGCAGGGGACAAGCCCATGTCCTCTCTCCCCTACAGCAAAAAGCTAATACTTTTCTGTCCATTTACCTCACTGAACCAGCTCAGGCGCGGGTGAGGAGGAAGATCAGAGGAGCGTCCCTGTCTGTACAAGAAGGGCCATAAACTCCTGACCTGGAGTGGGTGCAAGGAATTAGCCCTTTCAGCTCCTGCTAATCAGCTTAGCTTCGCTGTCAAACCATACACCGAAGTTCAGCTCCCTCACACTGTTCCACACAAAACCTGCGATCTCATCCCTGATGATTTCATCTTCAGAAACCTGTGGCCTGTTTTTTTTTTCTTTTTTTTTTTTTTACAGTGCCTTATGCTAGAGAATCTTAATTTCAGTGGAAATCTGGACATAGCTACCAGCTAATTAACAACTAAGTAATACATGACAGCAAGTGAAGTTAGGCCTTAAAAGCATTTTACTTTCCTGAAGTATAAGGGGCAAGGGGGAATCACTAACTCTTTTATTTTGATAAAATAATTTACAACCAAAGACAAAAACGCACACAAAAAGGAAGGTGAATTGACACAGAATATTAGGGACTAATACTCAAAATCCAACAAGCTGCAAGGCTTACAAAAAGGGTCCCCTACTTGCTCAGCACTAAACCCAGCCCCTGAGGACTGACTAAATACTGGTTTCTTACAAGCAGCTTCCTTTGCTCTTGGACTGGAGCAGAAGAGCATTGCAGATAAACCCCGGGAAGGCAAGGCAGGGCCAGGCAGCTGCGGTGAACGCCAAGTCAGAACATTAAATCCCATCACACGTTCAGAAAACACAGAAGTTGTTTTTGTAAGGATATTATCATCCACGGAGGAATATCCTTTGCAATATCCTATAGACGATCAGTAAGAAGCTTTCTGAGGAGAGGCAGGAAGGTATTTTTGAAAAAAAGAAAAAGAAAAAGAAAAAAAAAAAAGAAGTAGGAAATCGAACAGATTACAAATCTGCACTCATAATCATTTTCAGTCACTTCTTCAAACAGCAGTCAGCTCAACTTCTCTTTTGAATTACTACACAGGACAAGCACATTAAAACAAAACAAAACAAAACAAAAAAAAAAAAAGAGGGCTTAAGACTCAGAAGACTGAGCTAGAAACTGCTTCATCTTGCAGTCTTCTTTCATCATGAAACTATATCGGTCCCCTAATCTCCAATACTATGCTGATCCGAGATGCTACATGAAGCATATGAGTCTCTAAATCAATGACCAGATTACCATTACTTGGGAACACGTATTATTTACATTTGTCACCAATTCAATCCTTCTCTAACAACTCTCTTTACGATAGCTTTGTGTAATTTTGAAAAGAAAGAAAAATTTCCAAAGAAAACCAGACCAGACAAATAAGGTAACTAATTATAGAATCAAAGACTAAAACCCAAGATTTTCTCCATCAACAAAATGGCCAAAGGTAGGGATTTTTGTTGCCATTTAATTATGATGTGTCAGCAAGGGGGCTAGAACAGAAAACGCTTACCCTGCAATCGAGGTAAAATTCATACAACTTGAAATACATAGTATATGTCACAGAGCAAACAAATATAATAAGCAAACGTTTTGGATGTAGTAAATTGCTTAAGCCACTACAGCAAAAGACAAGTAACTAATACGAAAAGTGTGTGATCTACAAGGCCAGCTACATGCACAGTGTATCTCACGCCAGAACAGTTACCCGTACCGTATGGCACTGCTGTACAGTGAGATATGAGGATTCAGGTAAGGATTAAAGACATCTATAATTTAGGTTTCCAAATACAAGCAAGGTGTCTAAGGACAATGTAAGCAAGAAGTCAAAGGAAATACAGTATGGAACTCAGTAGTCCACCCATGGTTTACCAGTAACATTTGAGATGTCCTAAGATACCACATCTGGATACCTGCATATTCCATCAGCTGCTGCTTCAACAAGCAGAAGTCCTCTGCCAGAAGACCCATGCCACATCTGACACTGCATGTGGCAGATGGTTCAGATAAACCCTGACATGAAAGGCAATGAAATGGCAATAATGTATGTGTTTAAACAAATGTGTTACACCACTAGTCACTACAGCCAGCGGACCCAGGGAGTTATTCAAGGTGATCAAAAAGTAGGCTTCTAATTTAGGATTAGCTAAACCACGCAGCTGAGTGGCAGCTGAAGACTAGACAGGATAATTTAGTGCCTCAAACTGCACTAGATGCCGAAATGCAGGCAACTGAAGCCTACCCAAAATCTACTGCCAAACCTGTCTTGAACAAATAAGCGATCATGGACCTTATTAAAACTAACAGACACAACTACAGAAGCAAATAAACTCCCTTGCAGAGAGGTTCCCCACCTAATATATTTGTGTAAGACAGGTCTTTTTGTAAGGAATGATGGAAAACGCAGGGGTTAGGGCACTGACTGTAATTGTGCACATTTGCATGTGCAAGAGCCTAAAAACTTGTAGCAAGAGAAACTTAACAGAAAGTGGAGCATATTGACAGGCAGGAATGCAACTCTTCCCTTGCTTCCCTGGCAACAGTGAGGCTGACATGAAAAAGCTGAGAAAGGAGCAACTCAAGCCACGGTGTATCTTACTGGGTACAGCAAAACTGAACAACCCCAGCCTGTACACACAGCTAATTTTCTCTTCTAACAGAGAAATTATAGTCAGGTCCTGTGTGTACTGGACAGCCACTTGAATTCTCAAGTGGAGACTTCAAAGGCAGACATGAAACAGAGATCCTAAGCAGAGAAACTTAAATTAATATTAATCTTGAACCATGATGGAAAAAAGGATTGCTATTCTTACAAAACAACCTCACCGACACCAAAGATCACTGAAGCAAAGGCTGAAACAAAACAAAAAACCCAAACATAAGGAAATCCCTTAGAAAAGACAGTCTGCAACCAGAGCAAACACTTTGTGGGGACTGCTCGGCATCAGGCAAGTTCGGGAAGCTTAATTACTAAACTCCCATTTGAAATGACAGGGGAGATCAATCAGATTATCAACTGGAAGATTTCAATGCCAGAAGAAAACTAAAAGATAGGGAAAGTCAATCTGCTGCATCAGAAACTAAGCCAGGAGGGTATCTCAACACTTATCAACCTGTTTATAACCCAAAGCCCAACGGGGAAAGATTAGGCTGGTTCATACAAATGTCCACTACTTTACAAAGATAAACTCATCAGAAAGTTTATTTGTCTCAATTTATTGTTGCTCTCCAGAAAACAGAGAAGATGATCAAAAAGCCATGGAAATTTCCAACAGCCAATATGAGCTAACCCAGTTCTCACACTGCCACAAACTTTATGCCCAGAAAAGACACCGAAACAGCCAGCCAGAATATTGCTTCAGACACAGCCATCAGTTTGACCCAGCCAGGTACCCTGAATTATTACAGAGAAGAAAATGTGAAACTCCCCCATGAAACAGCAAGGTGATCATCAGAGCCTTCTTTGTGGAAGGCCTTCAACATCCAAAATCCATTATGGTTTGAGGTATATCTAAAAAACTAGCCTATACAGTCTTACAGATCAGAGGCAGGACATGACACACACTCCCCAACACCAGAGGGTAATATCCTCCTTTGTATTCGCCTGCTGCAACTGGGAGCAACCACTAATCCACAGGACAAAAGCTGGCTGTCCAGTATTGTAACTCCTTAGATCTCTTCCTTACCGTGACTGTAAACTACCTATGACTTCTTGAAAACGGAAAACTTGTATCTCCCCAGACACCCTGCGATACACAGTCATATCTGTAACGTTTCTGAAAAGATGACTGCACCGGGTCCCACAATCCTTGGAGAAGGGAGAGCAGGACAATCAAGAGAGACTCTAGGCAACACTGACACAAATTAAGCTGAATTTCCAAGGCTATCTCAAAATTTACCCACACAAAACGTATCAGAAAGGTTCAAGGAGAAAACAAAACAAAGCAACTTAGTGACTCCAGAAACTGTGAACACAGAAGCTAAGATTAAAAAAATGTGGAATGAATTACTGGAATTTTTTTTTTTTTTTTTTTTTTTTTTTAAACTTTCTGGAATAAGTCATTCAAGTGCAACTGTTTAAATATTCCACTGAGACCCAAAGGGTTATACAGAAATGGTTATTGGTTGCCATCATATACAGAGGTCATCATACCATCTTACTGCAGATGATYGGCAGGTAAACCACATTCGCCTTAGGTTAAACAAAAACGAATTACTAAGCTTTTTCATGAAGAAAAGTAGCTGAAAAGAAGGGAAGCCTAAGCCACTAGTTTAACAATCAATCATCAGCTTAAAAGTGCAGAAGGGGATTAAGTAAGTAAATGAAAAAAACATGACTCAGACTTGACACACTGCCACTACAGACTCGTTTGCATCAAAGCTGTAATTGGTTCCTTATTTGTGATATTGGAGTCTCATCAGAGCTCCTTCCAAGAGTCCAGTTTATTACTTAATTAGTATTTTTAAATTTCTCTCATATATATTTCTAAAAGCCGTATTTTTTTCAATTTGTGGTAGCAACTAGTAGTTATATTCCTAACATCTCAAATAAGCTTTGACTGACTTTAAATTACAAAATACTCTTATTCTAAGTAAAACATCCCTCCAACTGTTATTTTGTTCTGAAGCAGGCAAAAATTACTTCTTGACTAAAAGTTTATTCCTTAACTAGAAATTGCATATTATTAATGGAATTCAGAAAATTATCTCAGTTTTCCTTGACTGCCTGTGACAAACAACTACTCAGATCATTTCAAGTAACAAAGCTTAGTGGAGTAGCAGAAACATGCCTTTTTCTTTGCAAAAAGTTACAGCTCTTGCTGCCAGCCCTCCTCTGACCCTAATCATTCCCCTATCATTAACAGCTACAAGATCCTCAGAGAAGGAGGTTTCAGTGGACAAAGTGGCGGGTGTTGTGCTCTGTTGTTAGATAAAATTCTCGTTTGTGTGCCTTTTTTTGTTCTTCACCACTGTATTTAAACAAAAACAGTGTTTCACAGCTAGAGTGATGAAGTCCCACCTTGAAGTCTCATACAGCTTCCAAGAAGTCGCAGCTGCTAGACACAGCTGGGGTCAAATTGCCATCTCCTGTTCATGAATCACACCTGGAGTTCCCCCTTCTCTCAGCTCTCCCATAGACACGTTTTGCTATGCTTGGATATAAGATAATTTCGACATACAGCTCATGAGACTAGCTCCTGGCTCACTGGGGGACAGAATGGGACCTCTGCTCATAGGCATAGAGTACCTTGTCAGATCAGGACTTCTGCAATGAGTTCAAAGAGCCTCCTCCCTATTTTAAGTGCAGCTCTCCTCAGTCAATGAATAAAGGTAACATAATTACTGAGTACTGGATTGGATGTACCAAGTTCTCTAACTGAAGAAAAGCACAAAATCTAAGTTTTCAACTGGAGAAAATTAACAGATTAGAGATGCTATGTTTGGGGGCAAGGTCATGAACTGTTGCAAAATTGATGACACAAGCCCGGCTCGACAACAATGAAAACAAAGAGTCCAAAAATTAAGGAAGTGGACAGATCATATGTAGCCAGTGGTGACCTGGGGCCACTAACATTGGACTCCAGCAAACAAGATGGGAAGAGACATGCGCCTGGAAGAGTTTAAGAGAAAGCCAAAGGGAACAGAGCTAACCGATCCAGCCACATGCAGCAAGCAGCTATCAATGCAGACTCCTCAAGCATCCTGAGAATGAAAAGAATCAACAACTCAGCAAAGTACACAAGGACAG
Organism: Phoebastria nigripes; assembly: GCA_035582835.1. NCBI lineage: Eukaryota > Metazoa > Chordata > Aves > Procellariiformes > Diomedeidae > Phoebastria > Phoebastria nigripes. The sequence goes on along the minus strand of JAYKAV010002868.1, from coordinate 450,499 downwards.
CAGTTGCCTATTGATTCCTTGTAGCAAACCTATGCTTTGGACAGAAATTATGAAGTTGTGCGATGAAACATAGTCAAATAAATTATTTATCTTCAGAAGAAACTACAGATTATAGAAGATTTTGACAATCTGGGAAGAGGAAAAAATCCTAGTGGTGTACTTACAGATCCTTTCAGAGTTAGCAAAGGCAGAAAACACTGAAGAAAAACTGTTGGATATATGATCATTAGCTAAACATTATAAACTTGCTGCACACTGAGCACACATTCTGCTGCAGCACAGAGACTGCATGCCTCTGGCAGGATGGCAAAAGGTTAATCTCTGGAGTTGAATCAACAAGGAGGATACTAAACTAACAACCAACAACAGAAAGGAAGAGTGCTGGTAAAAAGAGGTTTGGTTCAAATTGAGCGCACTGTGAGTGCACAGAACCAGCATGACAAAACCAGGCTTTTTCCTCCAACTCCTTATGTACTAGTGGTTAGGAGTACCAAGTAGGATATACCATAAGATAGCAAATAAGAGATCTCCATCCATACAGCTGATGATTCAGAATAACTTGTTTCCCCAGACCAAAGGAAATTATAAGCATAACTACTACAGGAAAAAATGTAAACAAACTGTGAATTAAATTCAGAATTCTTTCAAGTATTTTTACACAGATAAAGAGTCAGAAATAAAACAAAGGACAACTCTGGCTAAAAGTGCAACCTGATTCAGTGGTAACATGAAATGATTCAAAATAAAAGGAAACAGCACCTAGAAATGAGTGAAAGTGAAAAAGAAATTTGCATATATGAGGACGACGATACCGTTTGCAACAGCATAGGCTCACGACTACCTGGAGACAGAATGGATAGATGGGTGATGCTCTGAGCTGCCCTTTAAAGGAATGTCTTTCTCACCACCTGCTGTACTTTCAGGACTCCAGGGCCATTAGCTTCAGCAGGGTAAAGTTAGCTTTTGTGACTCTGGAACCACCCTAAACCAGAGTGAAAGAACAAACTTGCTTTTAAACTTGCAGGGAGCTAATGCTTCTGTTCACCACTGAGCTAAGAATCCCGTTCCTTACCTTCAAAACCGAAATCAAATTAAACGAAAAGCACTTCAAAAGGGAAGGATGACCCTGTTTTCCAGGATCTCCAACAGAACACGCACTATTTGGCTACATATATGTGCCTAATACAGTTTCACCTCCTGCAAAAAAGGATGTTCCTCATTAACGAAGGGAAGGAGTGCTCTTAGCCCAAAGGCCATCCAACATCTAGGTTGTGATGACACGCAGCAGAAGTTTAGGTAGAAGTGCAGACGCCAGAGCTGTGGAGCAGAGGTCTGCAATCCAGCTCAATAGCAAAGACACACACATTTGAAAAGCAGAGTCAACCCTGGAACTAGAACTGCCTCAGCTAACCCTGTTCACCTGCAGTGCTCTGTCCTGCCCTATCTTGGAGATATATGAGGTATATTAGTTTGATAGTAACTATGTTTCCCTTGCTCCTGTCAGCTATGAGGTGCCTAAGCAAAGGTAAACAGTACCAGGCAGTATTTGCAATGATAGCAAATAAAACTGCTTCTTTTTTGGTGCTAGATGTCAAAATTCCTAGTGAGCACAGTTGGCTTAAAAGCCTTGAAAAGGTTCAAAGTACTACCGTGACCAAAAAAAAAAAATTTCAAATCCAGAATGGGTAAGTTGCTGTTTGCATCTCTTTTAAAACACTTGAAGTACGGTATTAAAGCTATGGTATTAAAGATCCATTTCACCAGCTACAGCAGCAGTTTGCTCTCATGCCTACCTGTAATGAAGGTGAATGTTATAAAGTATCAAGGGGCTCTGACTGCAGTAGGACTTGAAGAGAACCAGAAAAAGAGAGTCAAAGTTTTATGTATAGTTTAATGGTCACATGAAAAAGGGCCTCCAAAGCCACCTCCTGTGGTGAGTTCCCACTGACAGTAATTTGTGGAATGGCCAGTTTCAGAAGACCCCTGTAGTATAACAGCTAAAGAAAAGTGCTATATTAATTCTTCTCCTGGGACCTGGCAAATACCTACGGTTGCCTGTAAGTCCACATCCAGAATGTCCTCATGAATGACAACTCCATCAAGTCCATGGAAATGGGATCCAGTCCTGGCATCTTCAATGACATTTCACTTGTTTAAGACTCTAAGTGATAAAGACTGGCCAGTTGAAGAGGGGTGAAGGAAAGATGATGCGGATCATTCTCCCTTCTGAAGAGGTCAAATCCCATATCTAACCCTGTGGATTCAGCTACAAGAGAATGTTGGGAGATGTCTTTGAGAAACCAGAGTGAGCTTTACCTGCCTCCTGATCCAGGACAAGCTTCTCATCCCCTTTCATGAAGGACAGACAGCCTTAGTTGCTGTGCAGAAGCTGAGACCAGTAAGTGTGTTGCTCTGTATTATAAGAGGGTCAGAAGGGTTTTCAAGAAAATCCCTCTGGAGTCATTCATTAAAATCCCCAGGCCTTAAACAGGTACAAAAGGAATGTCTCTTGGGTGTATACTCTTAAGCAAAATACCCACTGGCAATGTCCACTTGAGGGACATTGCCACCACAGATGGAACACAGTTTGAAGCAGGCAGGTTTAAGTACTATCAGATACACAAGACTGGAACAAAAAGCAGAGAAAACATTTTCCACAGTCTGGAAAGCAAAAAGCCCTGCAACCTAGTATCCAGGACTGAAGAAAGATCAGAAGGGGGGGAAAAATTAAAACAAAACAAACAAAAAAAGAACACATAACTTTTTAACAAGAAATTTTATATTATTTCTTGTTCTTATCTTGACTAACAAAGCCAAAGCTCCTACAGACTTTGTTAATTCATTTCTTTATTTGTATCATTACAACTTGATATGCTACAAATTGACCCAACATTGCTCTGTATCAGCTTTGAGCTTTCACCTTGGGAACAGTGTATCTTGATTTCTTCCCTTCAAAATGTATCAGTTGTATGGATGTGTCCTCTGGGTGACATGGAAGAAGTTCTCTGTCACTTACAGCCAGTTACTTATCCAGACAACCTCAGTTACTGACATCAATCCACATGTTTAGTATATTGAAATTTCCTTATATTTGTATAACACTACTTTTTTAAACTGGGTTTATTGTATAAGAAACTGGGAACTACAAATACATAACAGCTGCCAAAAATAAGAAACCAAGAATAGCAATAGCAATAAAAATTAGGCTTCTTGTCTCTTAAAGAACTCTTCTTGTTCCAACAGGCAACCATTTCCATTGCAAGAAACTTCCCCAGAAAATCTGGTCTCCTACGCTCAAAAACATTTCCTTCAGCCTGGAGGCAAACAGCCTCCTCAAAGCTGGCAAGCAGCGAAACTGGAAGCATGACCACCGCCGGTACAATCCTTTGGAAGTTTTCAGGAGAAGATGAGACTGTAAACTTACACTTCAAGTGTGTGGTACTATGGTAAACATCTTAGCAAGCTGTTCTTTCCCAGAAACTAAGGGTAGCAGGTTAATCCATACGCACCGTAACACTTAGCCGCTGGCTATCACCAGCAACCTCCCCAAACACCAACAGGAATCTGTACTCAAACACTGATTTCTAATTAGTCTAAAAAGAGCCCCCTCATCATTTTAATGGCGACTAAATTAGAAGATACAGAAATATACTGAAGTCACAAAATGAAATAATTTAATATGAAAAAAAGTGTTATTTACCAGGAAAAAAATTTAAATTTCTTAGTTTGATTTTATTTGGTTAAGTATCAATAAATTTGTAACATACTAATGATGTACTTACTATACAGAAGTGTACTAGACTAAAGCAAAAGAAAAGATGCGGTACAACACAGGTGAGCACACTGTGACCCTGGAGTACAGATTTCACTACTGGGAAACTTTCCAAATACTACCAGCTTAAAAAAAAAAACAACACAAAACAGTTGCTGTTGAGATGAAGTATGAACAAACTTTAGCAGCTACAGACATGCATGTGACTTTAGTATTACACTACCACAGATGGTTTTTCAAAATTCATTTTTAGATTAGGAGTTGTGACAAGCAATTTTTTTGTCTAAATAGTTTCCAGAACAACGCCTGACAAGACATCTCTCAGATTTTTACTGAACTCTTGATCTTTTAATGCAAACATACTTTGGATAATGCTGATCATGACTGGTCGCTGACAATGAGCAGACCCCCTAAACGCAGAGCCCTTGACTTTATATATATATATATAAAAAAAATTTTATACACGGGTTCCATTTCCTCTCTTCCCAGAGTTTGTCACGTGCTCCCACCAACTCTATTCCCCGCCTTGCACCATATATCCTCTCCTCCCTGAGCGAAACTGCCAGCCCCATTCCCTGACCTGCCTTCGCAGAACCCTAGCCTGGTGCTTTATATGCATGCCCCTCAGCCAAATGGAAACCCCTGCCTTATCCTTCTGACCTGCTGGTGTCAGAGACCACGTATATGGTACTCGTCAGTGAAGAATAAGCAGATGAAAGAGGGGTGGTGGGGTGAGAGCCCCAGGCAGGGCCTCCGGCAGCTTGACCCTTACACGGGTGTATTCACAAGCGTTAACGCGGTGAAACCAGCAACAGGAACGGCTGAGAAGTGTGAAGGCAAAAAGGGGTAGCAGGGATTCCTGGTTTCCCACGTGGATTTTGACATCAGTACCCACAGCAGCTTTAAGAGAGCCATTCTCTGCCTTTGTTTCTCTTCCTCGTTTTGGAAGAGAGAGAAGACTCAAGAACTACTGTGAAAAATACAGGCCATGTGTGACTCAAAGATTAGAAATGCAAAATAATTGGTTCTGGCAAAAGACAGGCCTAACTCTTATCTTATAGATCTTGCTGTTGCTGATAGGAAATCAATGTAAACAGGGGAAGGAAAAGTGAAGCTTTGGTGGCTTATTAACAGAAGTTACGTTGTTACAGTTATCCTGAAAAGATGCAGAGTTAGGTCCTTCCCCATCACATCAGTGTGACCCATGTAAGGAAGTAGATACTTGACTCTCCAATGGGAGAAAATCTGTGCACGTGTATACATGTATTTATGAAGTATACAACAAAAAAACTGGCACTAAAAACTGCACACTTTATAAAGCCCACTCTCCAATGGTATGATATTGCAAGAAGATGTATTTTGGGCTGAAGGACTGGACATAATTGATGACAGTTTTTTCAGTCTTTTCGAAGACTGACAGATCAATAGCCACATATTTCAAGCAGGTCAAAACAAACTGCCTAGATAGAGCATGACAGGTGCAGCTTTCCTAACGCTTGTAGAAGCAGTCTTGAAATCGGAGGATCTGCTTCACTACAGCCTGCTGCCTAACCTTCCCAAGGTCACTCTTCATGACACTTTACAAATAAAACACATAGTATTTGATTCACTTCCCACATTCACACCAATGTAAACCAGGATTACAGTGGAGTTATGTTTATAAACCTGTGTAGGAAAATCAATCAAGCCTGATATTTGCCCCCAAGGAAGGGGCTGATCGAGTCAAGTGCTTATTTAAAACTTGGTCAAGTCAAAGATGGGGATAAACTTTTTAGCAGGGCCTGTTGCGATAGGACAAGGAGTAATGGTTTTAAACTAAAAGAAGGTAGATTTAGACTAATAAGATAGTAAGATAATAAGAAAGAAATTTTTTACAATGAGGGCGGTGAAACACTGCAACATGTTGCCCAGAGAGGTGGTAGATGCCCCAAGATCAGGCTGGACGGGGCACTGAGCAACCTGATCTAGTTGAAGATGTCCCTGCTCACTGCAGGGGCGTTGGACTAGATGACCTTTAAAGGTCCCTTCCAACCCAAACTATTCTATGACTAAAACACCTCTGATCAGGTTTTCCTGCAAGTAAAATTAGGAATTTCCTTTAAAAACTACTTTTACAATTCAGGATCTAAGATTGTTCAAATTTATTATTATTTTGACATAATTCTTGGGGGATGAGGTAGCTTAAGCTGGCAACAAGATATACAAAGACTTTGGACGCCAGGCTACAGCCTGAACTGAACCCAAGCTGGATGACTTCTGCTAAAGCTGAGCAACGTTGCTGAAAAGTTCTCTGCAAAGCAAAGAAAATCTGAACTGCACCTTCCCCTCAAAAACTATGAACAAGCAGGAGGTCTCAATCCTGTTCCTCGTTGTCAGCAACAGGAATCTTAGCAAGGACAGGCAAGAGCAGAAATCTCTCTCTCCAGGAGATTTTCTAGGGCAAAGCTAAGATCAGTGGYGGGAAATCAGTACTGGAAATCTTACACTGCTGCTGGCTTTCTAGAAAAAAGATTTCATTCAGAAACCTGTCAGCCTGGCACTGTTTATAGGCAGCAACGTCACCACAAAAGCTGTACAGAACCTCTCTGTATTTAGTAAATGGCTTAAATATATTAACATTATTGCACTGGTGTAGACTGCTAACCTGGAATTACCACACACCTCAGGAAGACCTTACTCCTGCACAGTTTGATGCCACTAGTAACGTAAGCAAGATATAGCAATATATGCTCGCTTACAGAAGTGCAATGCAACTACACCTAGTTACACCAGAGCAAATAGTCTTACTTGTGCCTTGCAACACCGTGGTTATTCATGCACATTGCTCAGTACTGTTCAAGACAGTATTTCACACAAAGAGAGGGGCTACAACAGCAACGCTTCATCTACTCTTTTGTATAATATAAACTTTTTTTTTAGTACCATGGCAGTTGCATGGGGAGCATTCCAAGCACAGCCCAAGCAGCTTACATCTTGGTATCCACAGAAACAGCTTGCTGGCCATAAGGCAACACCRGGCAGATGCACCGTGGGGAAATTTTTTACTTGGGTATCACTGGCTTGGTGGATGAATGGACCCTGAGCACTACAAGGCAAACAGCTCCACTGCGGGATTTGCCCTCCCAGCGCGCCCTAAGCAGCCCATGCTGTCCCAGGAGGGCATGGCTGTGACTTCCAGGCCTGGCTGCGATCAAGATGAACTTTCTCCCACCAGAGAGACCAGAACACCGGCAAAATGCCACACTCTGCCTGAGCGGCCCGGGCTAGGCCATTTAACAGCAGTGTCTCCCTGGGTCCCACCCCCACCTCAATGACATCCCCGAAGCCCTCGTGCCGGGCGAAGGCCAGCAAACCGCTCCACTGCCCATCGCTCCGTGGAAGAGACGCCGACATCCATTTTGGGAGCGGGAGAGCCCAGTCCTGCTGGCAAAGTTTCGGGCCCTGTCCGAAGTTTGGGGGCAGCGCAAGATGCGCGAGGCGAGGGCGATGAACACTGCGTAGAAAAACGCGGCTGCCGAGCTGCGGGGTCCGCACCGCTGACCGGGCGAGGAACGCCCGACGCCGCTCGCCCCGCCGGCGGCGAGCTGCCACCGAGCGCCCCCGAGGCCGCGCACCTCAACCCGGCGCCGCCGAGCCCGAGAGGGCACGCCGGGCCGGGGCGGGCCAAAGGACGAGGGGCAAGTTCAGGTCGCACCCAACTACTTCCCGAGGTCTGAGGCAGGGCAGGCCCAGCGCGGTCCCCGCCGAGCCCAGCCCCACCGCACGGCCCGGCCCGGCCGGCCGCGGCCCGGCCTTGGCGCAACGGCCGCCGCCAGCAGCCGGACTCGGTGTGGGGGGGAGCTGCGGCGGGAGGACGCAGCGCCGTCCGCTGGGGCGGCCCACCTGTGCCCCCTCCCGCCTCCTCCGCCCCTCAGCGGGTGGCTGGGGGCGGGCGGGGGCCCCGGGGCGGATGGCGGGGTTAGTGCCTCCTCCACCGCCGCTCCCCGCCGGAGCGGAGCGGGCCAGCAGCGCCGTGGCGCAGAAGTGCCTGCCCGGCCCCGGGGAGGTGGGGGGTTCCGAGGGGCCGGCGGAGCCCTCGCCCCGCCGGGAGGAAGGGGGGAGACGGGACGGGGACTCGGACATCATGGCTGAAGCAGCCCCCTCCCCTCCGGCCTAGCCCGGCGCGGCTCCCCTCGTCCCACGGCCTCCGCGCCCGGCGGCGGGGCGCGGGGCCGCCTCCGCGGGCCCGGTTACCTGCTTCCCGGGGACACTTTGGAGACGCCTCCAACATCGGCAAACACTAAAGAGAACTGACCCCG
>JAYKAV010002868.1:421603-442201 GCA_035582835.1 Phoebastria nigripes | reverse complement strand
CCCTGCTCCCCTCCGCTCCGCCCGCCAGCCCCGGCGGGGCCCGTGGCTCCCTGGGCTCCCCTTCCCCCGCGGTGCCGAGGCCGCTCCGCCTCGCCCACGCGCGGAAACCGCGCGTGGGCGAGGGGGAGCGGCCTCGGCATCGCCGGGTGGGGAAACGCCGACCAGGTCCCGCTCCCCTGGCCGGGGCGCTGGCGGCAGCTGGGTGCTAAGAGAGGAGCAGCAAGGGGGTTATTTCATTTTGTAAATAGCCTCGGAAGATGTTACCTCTCCGTTTCTCATGTTTTCTGACCCCTACTGGCTGTTTCCTGAAAGYCGCTGTCTGCACTGGAGGCAGATGGTTCTTACTCTCTAAAAGAGATTAAGCTGTAAGGAGCAAAATAGCGAGGCTTAATGCAAGGAAAAAGAAAATAATGGCTTGCAGTAATACAGGGAGAGCTGCGTAAACGGAATACAGTACAACAGAGAAGCGGCTTTATTTCCCSCCCCCCCCCCCCTCCCCCCAGCTGGTGTTACTCATCTGGCTCTACACATTGGACCGCATAACTCTCCAACGCGGTTTCAATCTCAACTCCTTTCCCCTCCACGACAGCAGTTTTCAGAGGAAGGCAAAAAGTCATAAACAGGATTTATGTCAAAATTTTCTTCTCTGCAGAATTAGAGAACGTGTTAGGTCAAATGACGTTTCTCCCAGGACGGTGAAGGGGAGGATAACTGATGTAGTTGCTGGGCGCTGCCCTACAGCTACCCGGCGGGAGGCTGCAGGGACAGGGGCCAGGCGTCGCAGCCGTGGAGGTTCAGGCTGCACAGCGCTCAGACCTCCTCCTTCCCCAGGCGGGCAGGGCAGCGGCAGCACTGGGTCGCAGGCTGGCTGCAAAACCTCCTCCTTACACGTTGCCAGGACTCAGCTAGATCAAGCCATGGCTAACTTGGTGCATTTGTTGGACAGCCCTGTTTCCGTGCCCTTCCAACCAACACCAGTCCTGTGGTTCTGCCATCACGTAACATTTACCTTGTCGCCTCCTTTCAGGTTTTTGCATGTCCCCTACAGAAAGCAGAGCTGGACAGGAGAAATAAAAAATAAAAAATAAATTAAAAAAAAAAAAGCAAAGCACTTAGCAGTTAGATTTGGGGATATGCAAAATTGAGATTAAAAGCTAAATAGTTTCTTGGAGATAAAGTCTTCCTTTAAATGGGAAATTTAACAAGAATAAAAGGAGGGGGGGAAATCAAGTAAATTAATTTCTGACCATCTTTAGCACTAAAAAGATAACATTCAAATTCATTATCTCAAAGTAATCGTAARTTTATTGTTCATTAAAAAAGAAGGCTTCCAATTTAATCCACAATCCCACCAAATTTAGTTTGTAAAAGTCTGCTTTCTTGATTGGCTCAAGTTAATTATTTGCCAAGTAAGACAAACCAGGAATTTTTAAATCCACAACAAAGCCAGTTAGAAGCATCAGAACTTGAAGCAATGAATTTCCTATCTGATTTGCAAGACTGCAGTAACAAAACTCTTCAGGCTTAGAAACAAAACCAGATTTTTTGGGGGGAAAGATGCCTGTATCTTTTTACTAGGCAATTGGATTTTATTGATAGCTAGGAGAGTTAGAACATTAGGTATAACAAATGTAATTTAAAAAACTGCAGATATTTAAGTCAGGATCAGAATGAATCCAGAGTTCATATTTCCTCCAGTATCTGTTATTCCATGAGATTTTTTTTTTTTTTTTTAAATCATGACTTGAAACCAAGTGGTGGATCAGTACAACAACCGAGCAAAAAAGAGAAAGATGTACCCTGACTGGACTCCCAAGCGCTCATGGTATACACATGCTCTAATAGCGCATAGCTCAGGTGAATTTTAGTAGTAAGCTTGTATATTATAGACAACAATTTACACACCAAATGCATGTAATGACACTTAGCAGCAGGGCTGTATTATGAGTATCTAAGTGAGAGCAAGGTTTTATTCATACTAACAGAACACTAATATGACATTTACAACTTGTTTAAACACATTTTGGGAACTCAGCATTTGCTAAGACAGTTTTATACATACCCTGTATTCAGCCGTGGTAGCTTGTCATCCTCCCCTTCTTATTCCTCTGTTGTTTAGTCTTCTGTTTCTGAGATTCCTTACCCCTTATTTCATTTCATTTAAGAACTGAACACAGAAGTACACAGTATAATACAATTTCTTATGTATTCTTCTGATATAATTTAGCAATGGATAATAATGCAAGTACTTTTCATAAGGCTACTGCAAGTTTTTGCGTAAAGTTCATTCAGATGCTGAATCATGATGATGTCACCTATAAAAGTTTGCTGTTTTTTTTTTTTAATTTACATCAAATTTTACTTTTTACTTTACTTACTGTTAGTAGTTTGAAGAACAAGTATATGCTATAGTATAGCATATACTTAGTATTGGTGTACCCAGCAGAAAAATGCATTCAATGAATGTCAGCATCAGGTTACAAAGGAAGTTTTCTGAACTTTCTGCAATAGATAGGTATGATTCCAACAAGCCTCTAAAATCTCCAGTCTGTGCTATTATTTCAATAACTAACATTTTTATAATATCGCTATTACTATACAGCTAAAAGCTTAGTTTAAAAACATATCTTGAACTATATGTATCAATTCAGAAGAGTTTCATATCTTATACATTCTGTGCTGCAAACGGCATATAGCTAAAAGAAAACTGAATACAGAAGAGCAAATTTTATCTGAAAACTTACCATATATATATTTTAAATACACTGATGACTTCTGGATCTAATTTTGTCCAGGTATAAAACAAAGGATCAAATATTTTATAATCCTTTTAAGTCCATGACAGTGTTTTGGTTTTTAATAAGTTCCCTATATGATTGGAGCTTTACATATATGAACAACTAAGTTGCATTACTAGCCACTCTCTAGATTTACTCTATCTTTATGGGTTTTTTTTCTCCTACTGTTGAGATATGGGATAAAGGCTAGTCAGTACCTCCAATAAGAGCAGCTTAATAGAACCTAAAAACTTTTCGCTTTTTGAAAATAGGAGATGCATAGTTTGTATATACTCATCCACTCTACTCATTAGTATACAATGGGAGTGTCATGACTTGCCCAACAATCTAGTTTCAGCAGGTAAGGTGTTAATAGGAGTGATTAATTCAGTATGCAGTTTGAAAACAAAAGGAAGAAAAAAAAGCCACACTAATGCCTAAATGCCTGCACAAATGCCTAACCGGGGGAAACGGTAGAGAGTAATTCCATTTGGTCTGTATACACAAGTGCAGGACACTTGAAGACACCTGGCCTTGTCATTTTTAACCTCAGATTCAGAAAAAAAAAATTGGTACTTTCAAGCTGATTTGCAAAAATCAAAATATTTTAATTTTTACTGGTAAGTTTTATTACTAGAATTATAATTTTTTTTTTAAAAAACATCATCAAGAAATGAGTTTCCACCCCTCAATACACACTGGTGCAACAAAACAAAACAAATCCCCAAAGAAAATGCACAGTGATGTATTTAGCAAGGAGGAGATTGACAGAACCACAGAAGTAGGAGCCTGCTTTTTATCAATACATTAGAAACAGAAAAAATTGTTGGAAAGGACCTCTGAAGGTCATCTGCTCCACCACCCTCCCTGCCCCCTTGAAGTAGCACCAACCTTAAAGCTGGATCTGACTTTGGAGTTAGCAGGTTGCTCAGTTTAGTTCTGAAAATCCCCAAGGATGGAGATTTTACCACCTCTTCCAGCAATCTGTTCCAGGGTTTGATAAAGTTTCTTTTTAGCTGTACTTTTAAAATGTATATTAAAGAACTTAGATGATATTTTGATACTAAAGTTGAAAGAGTAATACAGCTAATACAGAGAGCTCATAATATACCAATAGCAAGTGGATAATGCATTATTCATATTAGTCATAGTCATTCAACTGGATGAAAGCCTCTCATAGCTTAATACCAGAGGAATGGGTCACTTAATTTTTTTAATAATATTTTTCTAATAACTAAAAGCTATTAGAAAAACAAAAGCCAGGAGTTTGGGATTATATTTGATTAAAACCCAGTATTATTAATAAACCTAAGTCTAATCAGACCGCTGCTCTCCCCAATTACAGGTGCAGAACTGTGACTATTGAAAGTAGATGTTTGACTACAATGCCTGTCATACAAGTGACTAAATTTATCACCTTATGTAGTACATAGAATGAGAGACATGAACAAAACAAGATACAACAAACTTATGAGTAAATACTACACAGAGTTTTCTCAGGTAATGGAAACCATTTATTCTTTATGCTCCAGTGAAGACTCACGAGCACTGAACTTTAACAACTCATATAACACATTGTCTTCCATGATTCATGTCTAAAATGACAGCTCCCTAAACCAGATGAATCACACAATCACTTCAAGAATCTAAATGAAGTGAACTAGAACTTGCGCTTGTCAGCATATATTCAGCTTTTTCCATCACTTCAAATTACTGTTAGTACTAAGGACATTGTGCAACCTCTAGGTCCTCATCTCCTTTAGCAAGTATCATTTTTTTAGAACACACCAAAGTGAATCCAATCAAAACAATGTGCGGATTTTGCAACTACAAGCTTACATCTAGGTCTATTGTCATCAAGGTATCAAAGCCAGTTCTTCATTTGTTGGCCCACTGACCCAAATTCAGATCGCTTTGCAGGTAGAATTGTACTTCCCTGTAATTATTTGCTCCCATTGCTCTCGTACATCAGTGCTGGAAATAGTAAAGCCTTGTCTAAATAAAAGGTTTACCCTTTTAATAATCCTAGTGAAATTTAAAAACCATACTGGTAAGTTATTTTATAGTATATAGTAGGAGTTGTATTACACATTCAGAAAACTTGACATTATTCATTATCCTAGTTCATGTATTCAAAACTGCATGAAAGCTAGCCCTAAGCCTCTATTTTTAATTTGTGCCTTTGATTTGTTTTGGGTTATAACGACATGACTGGTTTTGCGTCAGCTATTTCCATCATTTTCCATTTATTTTCAACACAAGGAACTGTAAGAACTTTCTGTACAGTCATCTGCTTCCTTACAACTACAGAAAATGCAATTATGCATATTTATGCCTATCTAGTTAGTATGCATAGTAACTGTACAAACTTGTGTGTGTATATGCACAGTTAGTTAATACACACAAGTCCATCATCTATGTTGAATGCAGGGAACTTCTCATATTTCCTCTGTGTTTTCCAGATTTAGAAAAACCTAGGTTTGGATTACTCCTGTAAAACACAGATCACAGAATTTTAGAAGAAACCCCAGATAATTCAGGTCAATTAGGGCTTCAAATCTCATGACTACAGGCAATGAAGACAAATGTAACTACAGTTCGATGAATTAGCGAGAATAATACCAGAACTACCAACCTGAAGATCATCAGTTTTCCATTACAAAGCACACAGTCAGACATTTAGGAATGGCCCACTTCTGCATTACTGGGCTTTGCTACTTCATGAGAATACATTGGCTTTGCTCAGGAGAGGAGTATGGGAAAGCCAAAGTGTAATTACAGGCCAAAGAAGCAATAGATTCTATAACATTAAATTCCTGTTTACAAATCTGGAGTTCTTTCTGTTTTGTTTGGGTTTTGCTTTACTGATAGCATTCTGACTACATAAAAAGGCCTTCAAACAAGTCCAGACACGATGCTATTTTCATTGACAGTGTTGTACGAGACCATCACGCCCATCTTGAAGTGCTTTGGATTCTCATTAGCGCCTCTCGCTGCAGGCACAGATTACAGCAGCATACTTCAAACACAACTGAAGCTACACCAGTAACAGCACCCATCTGTCTGCACATTTGTGTCAATACTAGGTACATTTATTGGCATAGTCATGCTGGTGAGAGATTGTACCTAATCATACCTATTGACACCTTTACAAGTAGCAGACCGTAACAGACGAGGTCACAGAGAAAGCAGGGAACAGGCCTTTTAAATCAAGAAAGTTAAGGCCAGCGTTGGGCATGAAAATTAAATATTTCACTCATCGCCAAACACGTTCTTGTACTGGCATTAAATGTACCTGATAATAGTTAAGTAGATGTAAAAGGACACAACTAGTCTGGAGAGAATTGAATCAGTAGAAAGGTGCTTTCCATTCTGCATTGTTCGTTTGCTTTTCCACCCAGCTATGCAAATTACACTGCTACAAAACATGTTGCATACTTCACTGACAATCTTATATTCCATACTGCACCAGGATAGTTAAGGCAAACAAAGCCTAACCCTCCTAAAATACTCCTTTTATTGCAGGACAGTGGAAAAAAACTCTGCAACAAGTTGAAAAGGACTTGAATTTCTACCATTTTGTAGAAGTAAAAAAATTACTTAAGGCAAATGGGCAAGACTATAAAATTATACAGTAAGTTAAACCTATATTAAATTAGTAAGTTTTTAAATGATTATTCTCTTGGAACAAGGGCTATCTTCGTCATACATGGAGTCAAACAGTAAGCAGAAGAGAGACAGAAATTCTCTGTACACAGCATTATGCAGACTCTTCATACAGGAAAAGGCTTCCCCCCCCGAAAAAAAGCAAGCTTCAGAAGTTACTAGTATTGTAAACATGATTCAGTAATGACATAAAGGGTTTATCACAGTCAATGGGAACAACACTAAAGCATTGCCTACATGTGCTCATACGTATAGAATCTCATGAATGGGAACACTAAAAGCAAGGACAGCCAGCAGCATTGTCGCTCAAATGATGTTTGTTTTTAGAGGATTACTGATGCCTTCAATTTTCCATTAATACTATTTCCTGCCAGCAGTATCAGTTTGCCCAATTTTTTAAGTGACAGCTCTCAGAACTAGATGTGTGCTACTTTTAGGGCTGGCAGCAACACACAGCTTCAAAACATGTGAAGTGTTACTGAATAAACAGTAGGTATTACATCAGTTGAAAATACAGAATCTATGCATCTACACCTACATCAAATGCAATTTAACTACTCAGTTTCACCTACAAAGTGGCCATTTCTAGGTGAGCTTACCATGCAAGAAGTTTGCTGTATATTACGTATGTTATAGCCACTAGCGTTGTAACTTTTCCACAGGACAACAGTGAATTAATAGTATAACAATGTCTTTTGAAAGAGATGTGAATCATATTTACATTAGATTGTTGATTAAAGCTGTTTGGCTTCAGAGTATTTGACAATCCTGTCAAAATTAAGTCTCCAACCCCCAATAAAAGTTTCTGGGGGACTGCTAATAAAATTATAAATTACTGGCAGTAATGAAGCACAAATTGTCATGTATGGAATCCAACAAAAACAGCTGGACTAAATTCTATTCCTATATAAAGGAGTAATACAATTGACAGAAAATTTTGCAGCAGTTTAAAAAAAAATTATAAAGTTTGAATGAGCAGTCAGTACAACATTCTCCCATTAATAATAATTTAAAAAAAAAAAAAAATCTTATCCGGCATTGTCACCAAATCATCAGTTTGCAATTATGTGCTAGCTGTGCCAGGGCAATGGGAGTTTGGGGGTTATAGGAGTTCTAGAATATTTTGAGAATTGACACAAATGCATTAACTGGATGTTTCTGCTAAAATGCTGCTGTATAGCACTTAATTGAGCCAGACCTTTCCCACCCATCCAATAATTTACCAAAAGCATTAGTTTCGTGAAGATTGAACGTTGCTGAATTTGACAATTTAAGTGAGAGTAAACCCCCACATAACTTGAGAAGTTCAGTGTTCATTTAACAAGAGAATAGTACCAATCTACTACCTGAACAGCAATTAACAATGCTTAAAAAGGGAACATCTATGACAGATACGTACATTTTTCAATTTCTCTGAAAGTTTAAACAAGTGCAGTGCCCACATGCCTTCACAGAAGTTAGCAAACCATCCCCATGTCTGAAAATGTTTTGATCCTTCAAAGCCATATTAAGATAAAACATAAGCAATCCACAAGGCACTGCATCTTTACAGATAGAGGAAAACCATCCCAAGATTTTCAAATCAGTTTCCTCACTACACCTACAGTTCAATATGGAACTCAGTATATTATTGTTTTATACATACATTTGATAAAAGAAAAAAAATTAAACAGAAAAAACACCTTAGGTAATAAAATCCAAATTTGGAGGCAGGCAGCCTAAGTTTCTACTTCAAGACACAAGCTAGCAAATTCTCACTTCCTTTTCTCCAGATTCTTTTTAATGCATTATCTTTACTTTTAAGAAAACAAAGAATGAAAATGTAAAAGTTGATTGAAACCTGCACTTTTAAATGAAGAGCTATAAATAATAAAGGTCCTTGATACTGTATCAAGGAAGGTAAAATGTAACATACGTATCAAGACGGATATACACTAAAATCAACCCAGGTTAATGCACAACCTAAGCAAGATTTATCAACCATCTTTAGTATGTACCTACACATAAAACTACTGTGGAGACCAAAACCAAGAAATAAAGCTCTATAACTGAAAGAAGCAGTGTTCTGGTGCAGACCATGCAGCAAGACTCCTTTCCAGAGGCCAAATCCTGCAATAACAATTTGCAAATATAAGAAAGAAAGAATTAAGTAAATGCTTTATCTTGTGACAAACTCCTAACAGTGAAAGGACCCTTCACTCAAAATTAAGCAAGGTGCATAATAGCTGCCTTGAAATGCATAGAAAGCCATCTCACCACAAAACAGTATGGAATCGGCTTATGCAAAGTTGACCACAATTTTTGCAATTAGATCTTTGGTTTACTCCAAAGAGAACCCTTAGACATTAAACGTGAGGTGCAGGGATGCTCCAGACTGGGCTGGCTGGCACAAGACAACTCTTGTCATACTTACCCAGATACATCCAATACTGGATAAAAAGTTTAGATGGATTTACATTTCAGAAATCATTCAGGAAGACCTAAGCCTTACTATATTGCATGCTACAGTCACTAACGTAAGGAAACTTGCCTTCTGGATGACAATTCATATCAACATCCAAATGGTAAACCTTTATGATGTTCACTTTCAAAAAGTGTTGCACAGAAATGAGTTTAAAAAAACCCAAGATTACAAAGTAGCTGATGGGGAAAGTATAGAAGTAGATGACATATTTAGATGAGCATAAGAACTATTCAGAGAAATTTTTATGGAAAAGAATCACAAGCTTTTCTATATAGCATTCCCTAGTAGTACCTGAAGTACCAGGAAGACATGAGTAATGTCCAGATATGATTCAGCCTATTTCTCCAGACTAAAGAAAGGAAGGAAGCTGACAGAAGGAACTTTCAGAATTACAAAAACATATAGCAAAGTGCCATACCAGGTCTATTTTTTTCCACCTGCAAGACTTCAGAATCTCTTGTCAGGCACAGTATGAAGTCTACTTAGAGTTGACTAGGATTCCTGGAAAAATTATTGCAAAGGCAAAAAGAAACCTATTACCTCAGTTCATGGAGAGGGCTATCCATCCTCTCAGTTGTAAAGTTTGATTGGACCAGTGTTTTTTTCTTAGTATAGCATATCCCAACAAACTCTGATACTGGTTTTCATACAGGACCTTGATCCTTCAGTTGCATCATGACCATAGTTGCATTGCATTTGCCCTCTTCCACTTTTGAAGAGCTTTGTAACGTAAGAATTACAGCTTGGTGCAATTACTGATGTCCTCTTAAAAAAATAACACTGCACCACCAGCCACCGATTCTCTGAGAATCTTCAGAAATCTATCGAACTTAACCTTCAAGAACTGGTTGTTCCCCCTCTCATTTCTCCCTCCCACTCCACTTTGTGAGCATAGCTTATCTCCATATGGCATCCTCATTGTGTTAATCAACGCAATTTGCAGGAGCATTTGGAAGATCATTCCCAACACAGGATTGTCTGGACTATTACTTGTTTAAGGAAGCTGAAGTCACCTGTTACTCCAGCATGATGCTGAAGACAGAAATTACTGCTTGGGACATGTGATAATGCACAGATACATAAGAGATTAAAAAAGAGTTATAGTCCAAAACTCAGTGTGATACAAAACACATTGGTGCAAGGTAATGCCCCCAATTTCTTTTTTTCCCCCGTAAACTCAAACCCTTATGCAAATCAAGACTTCAGGCTTGATATACTCTAAATCATCTGGAGATTGGGTGTTTTATCAGTCTTTGTGACTTGTCTACTTAGTGATGTATACTTCCTATACTGCTACTTTCAGAGTACTAACTTCAATAAATTGTCTACACCCAGTAAATAAAGGTGTACTTTATTTTGTGCATGTGAAATATAGCTACCAATGTTTTCTGTAGACATATGGACAGTTTAGAGAATGAGAGAGAGATAGTCAAGAGCTATTCACCCTTCGTCACCAGTCAGAATGACAGCTGTCACACACTCTTTACTGACCCAGTACAAATAATAAATTGAGACCAAAACCATCAGATTTCAATCGTCTTTTGAACAAGTCCTTCAGAGGAAGAGATGAGACGAGGAACAGTGTGGTTTTGTCTTGAAAACCTCCTACCACACTGCAAGAGTCCTGGTTCTTTAAGCATACAACAGAGAAATGAGATCTGTATCCCAGACTTCTGTCTCAAGTGTTTTCTGTATTAGAAGATGACTGTACCACATTTGGCTTTCTATCTAATCTCAAGAACATTTGATTTGTAACATAATGATTGCCTTCCTTTTGGAAAGTAACTGGGCATTTTCTGAGCAGCTTCACTGAATCCGTAACTCTGTATTTGACTAAGTTTGACAAAGTTGGTCTGATAAAAACTTAACTAAAAATACCCACACAGAGCAATGCTAGCAGCCTTGCTATTTTGAAAAAAACAAAACCCAAAAAGCCAACCAAAAAAATCCGGGCACAGCAACTCAAGGCATCTAAATGGAGAGGTAATAGATCATTTGAAGGCTTTGGAACAACTTCAGAATTTTTACTAGAAAACAGAGTTACAACAGATAGGAGAATCCCCTGCCATAGATTGTCATAGGCAGTCCAGATCTCCAGCTCGCAGGCTTCTCAATAGCACGTAACTCAGCTTCTGCATAAAACAAGGTTTCTAGTACTTTACATTATGCAGAAACGTCTAAAGATACGAATCAGGTTTCAGCCATCACCTCCCAAACCCCAGCTGCACAATCCTTTCACTTTCTTGCACTGGCTCTGAAACTCTTGATTATGCAGCAAGCCGATTCAATTTGCTAATTGAGAAGACAGATTTTCACTTTTTCTTCTCAAGTCAGTTTCCTACTGGTTTAACATGCTAAATCATCTCAGTGCAGACTCGGACAATAAAGCTGGATGCAAGGTAGGAATGTGAATCATGAGGCTGGAAAGGAAGGAGTACAAATTCCTCCTTTTCAGTGGCAGTAAACTAAGAGAAGACACTGAATAGCAGGAACCCTGCTTGATTTTATCTCTAAYGAGAAAATGCCCTGGAGAACTGCATTAGCACCATCCAGATAATATTGTAGTCCTGAGAAGAGAAAGGGCCCAGAATGCTCATCTGAACAGATTTAACCCTGACCTACTTGGCAAAAAGCACTCCAAAGGACTCCAAGAGAATAGGTTCCCCCCCCCCCCCCCCCCCCCCCCGCTGAAGACAAAAGTTTTAGGGTCTTATCACAGAGATTTTAAATACCAAAAGACAGACCAGCATGAGGGAAGCAACTGTGGTCAGTGTTACAGGATTTCAGATTGTAACATCTTTTCTTTGAGGCTATCACTATGGTTTTCAGTTCTTCACAGATTTCCTATTCCAGAAAAGTAGAGTCTCTTACAAGCAGCTCTTTCACCAGCAGAAGCCAAGAAAAAAATGACACTTCAAAAGACAAAGTTACACTTGCAGATAGCATGTATGTAAACTGAAGGGGGTTAAATACAATCTAACCTACTATCACTGACACACGCCTTAAGAGCTCCTATGGAGTATTATACTAAAAAGACTGTGGACAGAGGCTTATAAATCTGATCTCTACACTGATATCATACACTGCATGATCAATTGATTTTGCGTTTAGTTTTTGTTTTTTAAATACAACATAATTATCTGAATGAAACCCACACAGGTTTCTAAGGTAGCCACTTCATGACAGCAATTACTTTGGAACTAGAAAGTTACTGAAAATGCTCTTGCTTTGTCATTTAAAAAATCCTCACTTTAAGTAGCTCCAGAGAGAATTTCTTAAGTTGAATCAACTGCTCAAAACCCCCCAAACACTACTATAAAAAGTACTTAAAATCTTGAGGAAAAAAAAAATATGACAAGTGAACAGAATATCCCGCATTGCTATTATCAGTAAAATGAAATAAAAGTATTCCTGAATCGTATTTTTACACAGTAAAAGAAGGCTCATGATATTTCTACTCTTCCAGTTTTATTAAGGTACTTTAAAGCCTGATGGTTTGGAAAGTTCGTAGAAGTCCTAGAAACAATAGGCCAACAAGTACCTGCACACAAACCAAATCCCAAGTCTCTCTTCCCACCCTGCTGTATAGCTGCAGCTGAAGATGGAATATATCACTAATGCAGCTTAATTCCCCTTATCCAGGTCAACACTCAACTGTTCAGGTACCACTACTTATGAGAGCAAATCCAAACTGGATTGAGTGATTTGGATTAAGAGTAATTAGTTTTAAAAGCAAATTCATTCAAACCTATTTTTTTAGAATGATCAGGATCTGTGAGTGTGCAAGCACATCATAAAGCCGAATTGCTTTACCAGAGGAGGCAAAAACTATACTGGCTTCCCCCCAACAAAGCTAGAAATTATATAGCTGCACTATCGCAAAGCTTTTAATATCAACAAGACATCTTCTAAGAAACATGAGTGCCACAGGTGGGTTTTTTTCCCCCCTCTGTTTTTAAAACATCATTCATTTTAATAAATATTTACATATACAAAAGAAAAAAATCACCAAGAACAGGACTGGAAGGTCTTAATACCAATTATATTTAAAACCTTTCCTGACAGACATTTGTTTAATTACTCACATGGGAATTTTATGGTGTCCTTAGACCGTACCTTTAAAACCTTAGATGTGAACTATATTTTGTCAGACTTTCAAATAAAGTAATAACTAAGAATCAAACACCCAGAACAGTATTCATAACATATGATATATGAATTAAAAAAACCTTAATTTTTCACAAAAATAGGTTTTTTAGGTATCAAGTGCCTTACTTTTTTCCAAAACAGAAGCCACCGTCTCTTGAATAAAAAATTGTACAAAACTGAAAGCAATTATGATATGAGGCAGCAGAAGTTTCATTTAACAGTCCTGACATATGCTAACAAAGTAATAGACACTCTCTTCCCACAACTGCAAGCAAACAAAAATCCTGCATCTGAAACTCCTCATTCAATATTTGAAGTGTTTGTCAAATGGCAAAGAACAATGATAAGGAACTATTTGATCATCCATGAGAAATGAAAGCACTACATCTTAGTGATCTTTTTTTTTTTTTTTTTTTTTTTTTTTTTTTTTTTAAAGAAACTATTTTCTTCACCTGTTACAAGAGATACCCTCTGGAGAAAAGACAAAACACCTCACTATTATAGAAATTCCTCCCTTGATATCCATCACAGAATTTTGAAATTACTGACAGCTTTGTCTCAAGAGTAGCTGAATGTAAGGAACAGTGCTTCTGCACTCCACCATGAAAAGGTCCACACGTATTTCCATTCAAGGGTAGTAATCTATTTTAAAACAAGAATTTATTGTGTTATAGTATAAAGACACTAAACACAAAACAAAGTGTTTAACAACATGAACATTGACACAAAATAAAAGCAAGATCGTTTCAAGCCAATTCTGTAACCACTTCATGTAAGAAATTCCAAGTGAAAGAAATTTACATACACAGGGTCACCCTATGGAAAGGATGGCACCACCTTCATCTAATTCAAGCCCTATTTCAGGACATCATAGCATTGTCAGAATAGCTGCATTATTTTGAGGGCTTGAGTGGTGTATAGGCTTTGTCTTGGCCCTCTGTATATAGGTGAACTTACCCACAGATCTACAAGAGAACCAATGGAGGCATTTCTACTGTAAACTAAAAGACCTGAGGTACGTTCTCTTCTAATCTACCTTGCATTTTTCTGATCTAAGTATATTTGGGGAGGAGGGGTGTTAAAGAGCAGCATAAATTTGGTTATTTAACTTCATTGTAGTCCATGTGATAGCACAGGTCAATAAAACATATAATGCTTTGCACTACAATGCACATCTTCAACAAAATACATACAGTATGTCATAAAGCTTCTCTGAAACCATGTATAGTAGTATGGCAAGCCACCACATGAAAAGATACATGAATCTGAGAAGATGTACTTGAACCATTTCTTCAGAGACATTACCTTGTGTCACAATAAGGTCTCTTTCCTGTGGACTATTTGATAGGATCCATTATGTGAACCATTCATACATTAATTTCTCAAAGATGCGCCAATCCTTTCAATCAATAGAGCAGTTAACATGAATATACAGATTAAGTATCAGATTACTGCTCTTTCATATGAACCATTTCCAAAAATAACCAGTTTGATTAACTCACAACAATAAAATTTTGCTAAACAAAAAGTTAGGAACAGAACTATTTCATTTGCTTAAAATGATTATTTTTGGCTCTTAAAAGAAATTGAATTCTATGTTTTAAAGGCTCATTGTGAAAGCATATACACACATCAAATTTATATCCAAAGCTAGATTTTACCATTGAGTTTTAAAGGCCAAGAGATATTTTCAATACAGTAGAAAAAATAGCAGTTCCTGAAGTATATCGTAGCCTCACTTCACTGGCAATATCCATAACTCAGTTGCTGTACAAAATACTTCTCTGAAGCAAATCCATCTGAACTCTATCCACCCTGAGTTAAGCATCTATACTTTTTTAAAATGTTTTAAACATTAGGTAACAGAGAAGTATGTACAAGGCTATAAAACTTGTCAGTTATCATACAGCAGTAAGAAAAAAAAAAAAAAAAAAAGAATCAGTATTTTTCAGCCAATTTTCTGTTTTTTTTTTTTTATTTTTTTTTTTTGTTGGGGTTTTTTTTTTTGGGTTTTTTTTTTTTTTTTTTAAAACAAGTTTTTTTTTTTTTTTTTTTTTTTTTTTTTTTTTTTTTTTTTTTTTTTTTTTTTTTTTTTTTTTTTTGAGTGCAACAATAAGGCAACAGTAAAAAAAAAGTTATAGAAATTTTGCATATGTGTAAAGGTATTAAGTTTATAAAAGTGCTTCCTAAAAAGACAACCTAATTGCAGTATCAAAATATTACAGTGTGGTGAGAACAACTATCTATTATTTCAATAAATGTTGCTCCATAGAAAAATGTCAATCTGATTTTAGGCTTTTTCCCTTTTTTGGTGAAGTAAAAGCCTGGAAAAAAATTGGTATGGCTGCGTGGGACAAGCAAGTTAAGAAAATATCCTTTAGTCTAAACTTAAATAAGAAGGTCCACACTTTTTTGTCAAAACATTAAGCCTCTGTCAAAAATGTATTTTTTTTTTTCTTTTTATAGTACAGGATTAAAAGACAAGATGATGCTTACAAGATAAAGAAATAATTTACATGAAAATATCTTCTGACAAAGCTTTTCAATCAAAATATTGTTTTGTAACATTCAAACATGACATACAACAACAAAAGAAACAGTGAATGCAAACAAAAAATGTTATATGGATTGCTTTCAAACACATAAATAAATGAAATATTGGTGTAGGCAGTAGGGCTCATGCTGATGGCTAGCAGGAAATAACAGTGTGCAATCTATTTGGAAAAAGCTCTAAAGTACAAATTACAAGCCCAATTACGGACTGCAGCAAGTTCAGTTACATCACTGCCATCCTCTCCTATCTCCAAAATAAATTCTTGATTAAATCACTCATACCCTAAATTACTCATACCTTTGCTTCAGAGATATGAATAACTATATACAAAAAGTAGTTTTATTTCACCATAGGGATAACATTGTACCTCTCTGCCAATGTCACTTGAAAAACCTTCCATGTCAAAACAATTTGACAGCAGATAAACAATTCAATAAATATGCAATGATCTTATTACAGTCCTTCAGCTAAGCATGTTAACTCATGCTGCTAGTTTTGTGATCACAGTGCATAGAATCCAAATATAAAAGAATGGGGTGGCTTTTAAGGTAATGGTCGATCCCTTGCTTATAATCCAAATATATCCGAAACTTTCATAAGCTCTGTCATGCATCAATCTTTTTTTGTGGCAGGAGCAAAACCTTTCCCTGGTACAATGTCCATTGCCGGCAATGGATGCACCAAAACCGCCAAGGAGCTCAGTGTTATTGCACAATATATGAAGACCTGGAATTCTTCCAAAAGCTTAAAATAAAAATAATGGAATTATTCTGACATTTCTGGACACCTGCATTAATACTGTATGACTAATAAAAGCATGTCAGTTGCATGGACTGAACCAGCGATCAACATGCGCCCAGAATGCACACTAGTAAAAATGCAGTCAAAGGAAGTAGTCTTCATTGCCTATAGGTCACTTCCAGTCAAAGGTTAAAGTTCAAAGACTGAATGATCAAAGTGCTCATTTTCTCAGTAGGACTATCTTCTGCTACGAGGATCACAAAATGGTGGCATCAACATGTGTCATCTTTAAAATAAAAGAAGAGTATTTATGGAAAACATATAAACATTCTAAGTCCAAATTAGCAAGGTGCTGTACGCAGAAACAATTCCTAGCATAGACAGTAACATGCAGTGGAAATATACTGATTGAATAATTCTGCGGTTTTGTTCAATAATGACTCAGGAAAAAAAACAGAAGAGAGTATCAAACATAAAAACTTCCAAAATACACATACACCCCCAAGCACATTAGTATTAGCAAATATTCCATTAAAAGGACAGTAATTTCCACATTCGATATTTAGAAAGCCACTCATCAGGAAAATGAAAGACCAAATATGCTTAACATTTTGCCCCCTTAAAGTACGGCAGGTCCACATCAGCTATCAAATTGAGAAATCCTTTTATAAGGAATATATAGCAATAAGAGACGGCAGAATGGGCTTCTCCTGATGCATTCTCATCCCTTTACACATATATATATATGTATGTATATTCATTTATTTCTCAAGAATCAACACGAACTATAGCTGACAGAATTATGCAAAAATAACAGGTTACTACTGTAATCCTAAAATCTTAAACTTGAAAATAACTTACTTTCACTAAATTTTAGATACCGTGATTGGACAGAACATACTACAAGAAGAAGAGCATTCTATGCCAATCTTTTCTGCATTATGCTCAATATTAAAGTAAATATTTGTCTGTGAAAGCTCTCCCTTTTCAACTTTCTCCTCCACACATCGACCTGCAGTATATTTGCATCTGGTAACAGTAAATATTAAGCTTGTTAACAGAAAGCAAACTTACTGTCTGGTTATTTTTAATGCACGCACTTGTAACCTCGCACACCTAGAAAACAGCCTCATAAACAGTATTTTCACTGTTTATAGATTTAGTACGTACAATGTAGCAGCAAACAATTCTACATTCTGACTGGAAAACATTATGTCATCAATACTACAACGTTAAAAAAAACCTCTTCATTTTGATAGGGGGGTAAAGAACAAAAAACTGTACATGTAAAAAAGATTGGACAAGGATGCAAGAGAGATAGAAGGGGTATTTAAACTGTGTACTAAAAGTTTAGGCCAAATACCAGAGAAAACACTTTCTAATTAAAAAACACAAAACCCAAAAGCAGTAAGGAGGTGCTGGTTGAAAACAAACACCATTTTTTCACAAAAATCTACCTCCTGACAACACCAAAAACAGGCAACAGCTTTATGAAACCAGTTTCAGCCTGGATGCCCAAGAAAACTATCTGGAAGATCCTCCTGTCTTTAACACAGCATGATCAACCCTCAGATTGAAATTCAGCATGAAATTCAATGTATAGTTGATGCAGACATTGGGTAGGGCAGACAATCTAGAAATATTTTTAGTTATCAAAGATCAGGAGTTTTGAAACAGGGCTTGTGAGGACATCAGTTTGTAGCAAACAAGGCTCCATAACTCTGCTTATGGAGTAAGTTGTTTTGTTGGGGCAGGGATGAAATGAGAGATTAAAAAGTCTGTAATAAACTAAATGCACAGAGACACACATTTACATGTCAGAATATATCTCAAAGTGCCACTTCATCCCTGTGTTCATATCTGTTTGCTTTACATCAGCTCCCAATCATGCACTATTTGCTCCCAGCTAAATAAATTCCAGGCACCTACTGGAAAAAAAAATTTCCTTCAAAGGCATATGTTTAAAGTGATGACAGTCTCCCTCCTTTCTCTTCAAAACACAGGGATTCAATTTCACATTAAACCTAAGCCAGTCCAACGGCTAGCTGACAACAGAAGGGGCAGAACCACTCTGCACCTCCCTCCACATGTTCTTGTATTAGCACTGGCATTTATTTCACCCAGTGGTTACCCTTGGACAGCTGGTTTTCTTTCTTGGTTGGGATTGGGTTTTCTCCCCTAATTTACCCAGCCCAAAGTGGTTCAACCACAAGATTAGATATGTGACACTCTAGTTGAGGCAGGAGCAGAAAATGAAGATGACAGAATCACCTTTTCCAAGGGCTTGTAAATCTTTTCAGGCGTACATAAGGTTGAAGACAGTTCTTTTCCAGAGAGAAGTGGTTAAAATTAGCAGGCAAGCTACACTTCCCATTTTAGTGTAACCCACCATTTCTTCAAACCCATTAAGAAAACACTGAAAATTTAAAGATCATGCCTTGGCAGTCTTGTTATATGTCCACAGAAGAGAAACAAAATTACTTCTAACTGAGAGAAGGAGCAACTGACATGCAAAACTTGAAGGAAAAACCATCTAGCATTTAAGAAAATTTTTGCCCAATGGACATCGGGCGTGTTTTATTTTTTTAAGGTAAGAATTTAATGGTGAGGGGGAAAAGCCCAATGAACTTTTAATCATGACCTCCTTTGCAATTAGTACTTAAAAAGGAAGTTAAAAAACAAATGAAAATATAATGAAGCAAAACAGTATGAGTTACTTAAATGAACTGACTTGCTTTCTCTTGCTTCAGGTTGGATTTTAGGTTGCTCTGAATTTGGGGAGGGGTAGGGGTTTCGGACTTTCAGAAAACAGCCATTGCGTAGTTACTTTGAAGTAATAAATGACTTGTTCAGTGGACTATAAGCAGCTTGATGGTTTTGAGCCACAATTATATAGCAACTTTCAGAGTCAGATAACCCACATTTGTTTTCATACTCATTTGGTGTTTTGCTTGTTTAACTCAAATTGAATTTTATGAATAGGAAATCAAAGTAGTATCTGCAGATTGTTCTCCTTCATAGACTTCAATCCTGAATCAAAACGAGAGTCTACTACAAATTCAAAGTAGACAGAACATATTTTAATCACAAGATAAAGCCAATAAATGAAACTTTACTTCTTTCTCTCTAAAAATAACTAGCAAGTGAAAATAAAAATAGTTAATAAAAACTCTCCAAAAATTGCCAATAAAGAGAAAGCAAAACCAGAAATGGAGAAGCACCAAACACATTACAAGAGCGCGAAAACAGGAAGAGAAGAGAAGAGAAAGCGACTACTAATAAGCTGGTGAAGATAAAAACCCAGCCTTGCAGGCAATAGGATTATTATTCTTGGAGTCAATTTTAAAAACAACATAATGTAAAACCACATGATAAACAGTCCTGAGTTTCTTAAATACCTCTTAATCCCATGACATACAGCACTCCTCTTACTGTAACTGAAGTCACCTTGTTTTAGAGATACTATTAGATTATTATGAGAAACAGAGGAGTTTCATTCTGTTACATTACCATATATCAAAACCCCATGGGTCTCAGCAAGTATTATGAAACTCTCAAGTTTTTATTGTTAAGGCATCCATGAGCTTTTAAGAATCTAAGGGTGAAGGCTTTGGCATTTGCCTCTCTAGTCATTAACTCCCACTATCTCAAAATACCTGGTCTCATTTCACATAGGGGACAGAACATGTCGTGGGGTGGGCAAGCAGTGAAAAACAGAGGATGTCTTATGATGGAGCCTTCAGTGAAACACAGCGATGGGATCAACTCCTCCTGCACCACCCTAGCATACAGTATTACCTGCTCTAACACATCCCTTCCCAAAAATACATGGGCTTCTGATAACCACCATTTGTACAATATTTTCCTAGGGAAAGCAAAGAAAGTATTGGCCAACAAGAGTGGAGAGGAGAGAAGAAAAGCATAGCCCTTCTCTACCCCCTCCTTCTTTCTTTCCTCACCA
This sequence comes from Phoebastria nigripes, assembly GCA_035582835.1. NCBI lineage: Eukaryota > Metazoa > Chordata > Aves > Procellariiformes > Diomedeidae > Phoebastria > Phoebastria nigripes. The sequence goes on along the minus strand of JAYKAV010002868.1, from coordinate 421,889 downwards.
ATGGAGTGGATAAGACAAGCACATACAGCCAACCCCAGCTCTGGGAAGAGGATGACAAATGTTGAGGCAGAAGAAAGAAACCACACAGTATAAAGTCAGATAGAGAGCACATGGAAAGAAAAAACAAACAAACAAACAAACCCAAACCAAAACAACACAACACTAGCACTGCAGACACTGTAGTACTCTATGTAGCCATTTTAGTTTAGGTTTCTTGGTGGTTTTTTTTTTTTTAGTACTCTATGTAGCCATTTTAGTTTAGGTTTCTTGGTGGTTTTTTTTTTTT
>JAYKAV010002868.1:369054-416248 GCA_035582835.1 Phoebastria nigripes | reverse complement strand
AAAAAAAAAAAAAAAAAAAAGCACCTGCACAATGTATATAATACAAACTAAAGTAACTAAACCTCACATTAGGATATGTCAATGATTACTAATATACTATATCTACTAAATATTACTAATATACTATATACTATCTAATATGACTATATCTGTCATGCAGCTATAACCTAAAGGTAGCATTAAGCAAGAAGTAAGAAAGCAGTTACCTGAGGCGAATCAAAAGGATACCGACTACTGAACTTAAATAGAAGCTGAAATTTCTCCCCTTCATATAGTGTTCCTGGAGCACCTTCCATGTCTACAATCCACCTAAGGAATGGGGAAAAAGTTGTTAGTATTGTGGACTGACAAATTATAATTTTACTCCTGGAGCACAGGACTAATCAAATCAATTACCAATCACAGCCAAGTCTTCTAAACTCTCCATTAGTATCATAACTATCACAAAAGTAATAACACATCAAGCCTACATTTGAAAGAAACAAACTTGGTATTTTACATACAGGCATTGATATAGTGCTGCAAATTATACAAGTAATTATGACTTGAACTCAACACAGACCTATCAGTTCCCAATAAAATGACTGTTAATGTGAGACAACAAAGCTGAAACAAAAGACCTGTTCCAAAGTTTATTCCTACACAAAAACAGGCTTGGAAGGAAATAAACTAGTATGCATTCTCTTTCATGTTGTTTTACTCTTCTGTCAAGGAAATCATCAATACAGTTTATTAAAATAAAATCTGTATCCAAGGGGGAAGAGCGATGTTCCTCTTGCACTTACACCTGTGAAAAACTCAGAAATTAAATGGTATATAACCTGGCAGGTAATGGAACCAAAACTGGAAAAGTTAATAGCATAAAAAGGAAAAGGTCACAGAAAATTAAAAACAAAACAAAACAAAGGATGCTTTGCGACTGTAATAAAGATAACACCTCAACATATCACAGTATTCTTTTTCCTCTGTTTCTGCTCCTTCCATCATAGTAACATGGAAGTAACTGACAGGTGGAGTTGGAAGGGGTGGGGGGTGTTGGGTGTAGGTTTTTTTGGTGTTGTTATTGGTTTTGGGTTGGGTTGTTTTTTTTTTTAAACCCAGGCAAAAATAGATGTTTTGCATATTGTTCAACACATATAGCAACACTCTGCTATCTAACTTCAGTCATTTTGGAGTTCTGTTGTTGATCACTTAACACCATTCTTTGCGGCATCACTTCCCCATTTTTGTCTTTCACCCTTGATTGAGTTTTATGTGTTTGAGCAATATGGTAAGGTAAAGATCCAGCAAGAGACTACAAAAACGCTCAGATAAGATTTACATTAGACTCAAGTGAGGCAGCTGAGATTTTTCAGAACTGCAATGTGTACAGAAAAGTTGACATCTCCTCCAGCTGGCAGTCTGATGATCCTATTCCCAACCTCTCCATCCTCCTGTCATATACACTCTCCCTGTGTATTTAAGCCGTGCACATTTTTTATCTTCCCCTCTATTACACTTCTTTTTTTTTCTTTTTTGAGAAAAATTGTTTCTCTACTGAACTGCTAGCTGTTCCATATTTTAATTTTGTGAAGACTCCTTCAATTTAATCTATCTGCACTCCAGACCACTTATCTCTTCTTATGCCTTCTACTTTTACATTTATACACATGCTGCACCGATACTCTTCAGCTTGATTGGTCCTTGTGATCCAAAACCTTCACTTTCAAGTTTTTAAAATAGTTTCATTTACTAAGTAGAAGATAACTGTGCCTGGACATTGCTCCTTTTATAGTCAAGGAATCACTAGAACCCATCTTTCCTGTGTGCTTTACAGTTTAGCCATCTCAAATTTCTAATCCTTGTGTATTTAAAATAGATGATTGCTTAACTTTTCAAATGACCCAGCTACATCATGGGATCCAATTATTTTATTCAACATCTTTCAAAACCAAGCCAGTATTGCTACACAAATCTTTACTGCACCGGTTCAAACTCTAACTTGATTAACGAACTCAGAACATGCTACTTCGCATCAAAAACCCTCAAAGAGAAAAAATATGACGATACTTGTGACAGAAAGCTTCTTAAACAGTGACAATTCCAAAATCTAGCATGACAGTAAACAGGAAGTTTTTATTTGTAAGGTATTGAAAGGTATAAAAATTGTACATGGCAGAAAAAAATAATGAGGTAGTACTCTGGGAACAGAGACATCCTAAGAAAAATAGAYATCCACAAACAGAAAAAAAACCCAACAGATTTTTTTTTCCTTTTCCATCTCTTCATCTGCTGTAAACTTTCACTTAATAGCTGGTTTTTGTTTAAATGAGTGAAAAACACTTGCAATATCAGTTTGAGTCCTTTTTTCATAAAATTTAAGTATTTTGCTTCCCAAAGAAAACCCAAAGTAAAGCAAGAAACACAAGCTGTAATTCAGCAGTTGTACAGAAGTTTATTATTATTTGTACCAAATTCTGGAAAGTGCTATTTCAATTTGKTTTAGTCATATTCATCTGCATGAACTATCACAAAAACCAGCATCATTTAAAAAGCAATAGCAGTGTTTAACTCAGTATATACAAGGCTCAGAAAAGCCTCATGTAACGTGGTCTAAGTGCCACCACCAAAAACGCAGATGTGAAGCAACATCAGAAGTCAGCTCTATGTTATGTTTTTAAATTGATCCATCAATCAATAACATAGTCCAGAACATATAGCCTGAGATTCATACTTTTATAAATGTTTATATCTGCGAAGAATTTTTTAACATTTCTCTAAAATTAAACTAAGAAAATTATCTAAAAGAAATGTCAACACAGTCTAGATCTTCTGAATTTCAGTCAATTAAAAAAATAGTTTAAATACCAGGAACAATACCTGTCCAATTTCAATGGACAGAACACAGAATATTTAACCATGTTTCACTTCCCATTTTGCTAGTCACAGAAAAAACTACAGCAGGGAGGAAAGTGCAAAGAAATGTACTTAGATAACTTTGCTCTTCAAGAAGCCTCCTCCACTTGCTTTAGAGAAAGAAGGTAATGGAAATTAACAGCTACAAAATATACTAAACACAAATAATGCAGAAACTCTAAACCAGCTACTCCATTATTTCGATAAATTTAGAGGGGTTTCAGAGGTTAGCAGCCTTAAGAGATTGTTAAATTATTTTATTCTAAAATAGGCAGAAGCTTTTACCAATTGACATTTTGTTAGACAGTAAAATGCCTAATAAAAATTTAATGAATTTACTATCCAGTTCCTCAGGGTGTCCAGCATGTTACTGCAATATGCTCATTAAGCAGAACAACGTTTCACTCCCTAGACTAAAAACAAAAATTCAGAATGTTACTTGGAATAAGTGGTGGAAGTGGCATGCAGAGGACTTTCCATTACTTACATTTTCAGCTTGATAGCAAAAATAAAACAGTATATATACTTACTGTGTAATTGAATTTTGTACACTCTTTTCATTTAGAGTCATTCCTGGAGGTGGATCATTTTGCAATGCCAGTAGTTCTTTTTGTAATCGTTTCTATAAAGAAATTGTATAGAATATTGGAAATATTAAATAAAGTTCAACAATAAACATGCACACTAAAGTACATTTCATCAATTATTGAAAGGTAAAAGGAGTTTTATTTGAAAATTTAAATACAAAGTGAAACTGAAAGGTGAGAAAGAGGGAAGACTCCTCTCCTAGAAATTAAACTGAAAAGTCACAGGCAAAAAAAGTCACAGGCCTTAAACCTACTTTTTTGGTAAAATGCAACGGCACTTACATTTGCAACACTGCTAAGTGAAGAACTGTTGCGTTACGAAATACACAGAGGTATCCAGGATTCTGTCATATTACAAAGATGTCAATCAGAGCTCTACACCTAGCAGTGAACATTTCATATTCCCCTGATAGCATCAGATTTACAATTAATTCTCCAAGATTTTAACAGCACAACTCTTCCTCCTCTAAGTAATTTAAGACACTTCTATCTGGCATCTGTGCAAGCCTTTGTCTTGTTCTAGGTCATCCCAGAGGACAGAACACAAAACTAAAACAAGACTATGCGACTTGTAGAACACAAACCATTTTATAACTTTATAGTAACTGCATTTTAGAACCTAGAGAGTCATAATATTTAGAAAAGTGTTACACCAGTAGCTCAGGTAATTCTTACCTATTTTGACAGGGAAAAATTGGTAACTGCAACCAGTCACTTCTACAATAACTACCAGAACTGTTTCTTACAATCTATGGAGGAAGGGAAATGCAACTTCTGTGAAGTGCTATCATTGGCACTGGCTTCAGAGTGTATTTTCTCCATATAAAGAGTTATGCAATGTTTTGTCATTTCCAAGCCATCTAGATAATGGGAAGTTCAAGGCTTTCTCATTTCTTACTCTCCTTTTTCCTGCCAACAATTTTAATGTTTACCGCCTACCAGTCCACTTCTATCATCCTACTAGTCAAAATAACCTTACATAAGATTTAAGCCTGACCTAGCACTCAAGAGGAACAAATACATATGGTTGGGGGTTTACTATCTAATTTTGATTCAACATACAATTTTTTAAAATGTAGGTTTAATCACACATTTGTAGCTGTTCCTTACTGATTTTCCAAACAACTTTTCTGATGCTTAGTAGAACTTAAAAAAAATCCACAGGGAAAAATAAAAAGTGTTCACTTGTCAACATAGAAGTGATTCAGTATCTCATTAATACCTTTGAAATAGGACTACAACTAAAAATTGGACTACAATACAAAATAGAACTACTAAATTCAGACACACAACTCCTAAAGAAAATGCCCTCATACATTCACAATTTACATTTTGAAATACTTTGTGTCTCTATCAAGCAGCCCTGAAAACTTGCTTTGGGCTTCTATTTTGAAAGTTCCTATCTTGAACCCAAATACACACTTTAAAAGTCTTTTATTTGCAAGCAAATAAACATTTTTTGAAGTGAAATGTTATGTCATAAAAGAATTTTGAAGGCTGTTATAATTGGTGTACAGATATAAACAAACTGAAAAAACAATGCTAGCATTTTCAAAAGAAAGCTATATACATTGCTACCACAGGGAAAAACAGATTAGATTCCCAGTGTTCGTCTTTTGCTTTCTGCACAGTTTAAGAAAATTTCAGATTATAAACACCAACAGTGTTGAACGCCACTATTATGAATTTAACTGCAAAAGAACAAAGGTCCAAAACCACTTTACAAATTCTTAATTTGAATGGCAGAGATGTTTTGAAGTCAATTCTCTTTCTGACACTTTCCAAGACCATCATTAAATAAACCTCAATGGTAGTCAACCTGTGTACACCTTGTCATATAGATAATCACATAGAGAAATATTTAAAAAGTTCAGAGATTAGAACCTTATATGATAAAGGAAAATTCAAACTCTTTCCCTTAAAGAGGAGATTTGGAAACATTAGGTAAAAAATAGTTAAGAACAAATGTATATAAGAACAGCAAATAATTCAGTAGATCCATTTACTTATACATGTAGACCAACTATATAACTCTGTCTTTACAAAAAGGAGCCTAAAATCCATTTTAAAATTAAATTAAAAGCAGCCACATTAAGGTATCAGTATCTGATCAAACACAGTAAGTTGAAAAGAGGAAATTTTGTTTGTTCTGTATCCTACCAAAAAATTCCAGATTATCAGCACTTAAAATATCCTCTCATTTGAAGTTTGGACCTTTGGCTCTTTTCCCCAGCAACCGTCTTTTCAGTCTAATACAGTCTTAGTCACTCTCTTATCTACCTCACCAGTACAAAAATACTCTCTCCGACTGCTTCACAACTTTTCAATTCGCACATATAATATTTATGGTTCTTTCTAAAAAAACCAGTAACCCAAGTGGGGGGGAAATTAAAATGTGTACTTGATCAGCAGAGTACCACTGAAGTGCTCTGTTGCTCCAATCTTAAACATTTGCTGACACTGTCATGGGGGCCTGTCCATTACATGCAAATAATCATATAGGCAACACATTGCTTCTCATCAGTTGCAATACAAAATGTATTAAGATCCAAAAATGCATCCCAGAGAAATAACAGGAAATACTATTTACACTTTGGGTCAAAAAAAAATCACAGTAAACAAAATCATATTTTTAAAGACAAAAAAGAAATTATCATTTCCAAGTTAGCCAGTTCAAACAAATATCAACTTAAGTTCAGCCTGACCTGTATTTGCAGCTCTCAGTGAGAATATCAATAAAAAAAAATACACATCCATGTCATTCCCATATAAAGCTGAAAAGAGCACATTCAGTAGAAAACAGGTACGTTATCTGACTATTAAGCCAAAGAAACTCAATAACGTATGTCCCCCAGAAAAGCAAGCCTATAACATTGCTAGTGTTGTAATGAAATGAAAACAAGCTTTACCAAAGAAATTTATCACTTTGAAATAAGGGAATCCACAAAGAAAACCTGACTATGATTACCTATTATGCATAGAAAACTCCCGTGCAATTCTGATTAACAGTAAGTTCCTAGGCATAGCTCCACACTGGAAAGGTAGGGAGGGGATGCAGAGGTCAAGAAACCCACAGCTCTTCTGGACTTGTTCTTCATTCAGAGGAACGTCCCAAACAGAACCAAGTATCAGCAAAAGGCGTTATTCCCTTCAGCCTTACTGTAACCACTCTAACCCTATGCCCATCTGAAGTATCAGCTGTTTTCTCCATTATACTATGCCCTGATGGATTTCATGTATCTCAACATTGCTCCCCTTCAGGGTAAGGCCAGGGGGGAGAAAAAAAAAAACAACAAAAAAAACCCACCACAAAAAAACAAATTAAAAAAACCCAACCCACAGATGAAGAGGACATCACCCCAGAATTGCAGGCAATCAGGACAGAAAACCAAGAACTGCTATTACAGATGGCACAAAATCCTTTTCATTTTTATTCTCTCCAGCTGTCTTGGATAACTTCCCTTGAAATTAAAGGACAAAAATACCATTTTATAATAAATTCCTAGATTTCTCCAGTCCCCATGATGACAGGAATTCTAAAAGTGTTAGACAGCTCAAGGGGGAAAAAATGCTTTTAAGATTTCATAAGTATTACTCTAGCCACTACCGTCTAAAGATAGAAGCAAGGCAAAATCCTTACACAAAGAGAATTATTTTTACTGAACCAACTGATACACATTTAAGATGTGATACTTTGGGGAACACAAGCCCTTATTTGGGTTTTTTTCCAACTGGAATAATAAAATATACTATCTATTTTACAACTCTCTACTATTCCATTAACCATGCCATACAAGTTATCATACCTTATCTGACGAACATAGCTGGGTATCTTTAATAGGCTTTCACCAGACATTTTCAAAATTTGGTTTGTTCCATCAAGCATCAACTCAATTATTTCTGTACAAACTAACGAATAGCTGCCTATAGACCTTTTCGAGAAGACACTCGAGAGTACTCTATAGCAACTGTAACAAAACTGTAGATGGCATCATGGCCTACTAACCAGAACTCATTCAAATACTGAAAAATTGTTTTACGAGAGTGGCTAGCTAATATTTAGAAAATTGTCTTTTAATCAATCTCTGGTCAATGCGTTCCAGTGTTTGACTACCCTCATGGTATAAAATGTTTCTTTTATATCTTATTGGAATATCTCATGTTCCAATTTGTGTCTGTTGCCCTTTGTCTTCCCAGTGCGGCTCCGTTTTCCCTATGACCCTCCCATTAGGTAGTTGTAGGCATCAGCAAGATGTTCCCTTTGCCTTCTCTTCTTAAGGCTGAAGAAATCCAGTCAGACTCTCCTTGTAYGTCATGTAGTTCAGCCCCTAACCATCTTGGTGGCCATCTGTTGGACTCACTCCAGTACATCAATGTCTGTCTTGTACTGCAACTCCCTAAAGACAGTACTCCAGATGTGGTCTCAAGTGCCAGAGAGAGGGGAAGAATCACTTTCCTTGAGCTGCTGGCTACATGCTTGCACACGCAGCCCAATATGCAGCTAAGGATATTCAGAAAATTTGGAAGATACTCTCCAAAGATATTATGAAGGACTATTTTTTTCTTCCTCTCTCCCTTACCACAACTTAAAATAATTTGTCTTATGTTGCGTCTCATTAATACACAAAACTGGATTATCAGGAACCAGTTCTAGTTCAAATAAATAAATAAATAAATCTCTTAAATGAAGCCCTTGAAGGCCAGATTCATACAGTTTAATTAGGAAACTGAGCTCCTGGTTACCATAGTAATTCAGAAAACATCTGAAGTTTAAATGCAACAACTTGAAATTAATTTCTCTTTGGTGTTTAACAATATTTGTACTAGCCAACCAAAGAAGTTACAAGGAACATTAATTTTCTCAGAGTAACACTAAGTCTAAAGACTACTGTAATATCATGCATAAACCCAGAAACATGCACTCTTAGCTTCAAGATAATTCAGTTATGTACTTTTAAAAAAACATGACTCTGATATACCAAGCCCACACACATTACGTACAAAAGGCACGCTGCAACTGTAAGTTTCTGAAATTAAGCATTTGAAAAGGAACAGTTTCAGGGGGAGAAAAGCCTTCCTTGTATTTGACAGCCATGAATACAGAAAACTGTTCTTCTGGCACAAAATTCTTGAGAATAAGCAGCAACATACTGAGCAGCACAAAGTATAATGGATTAACACTTTTCAGACAATTTTAACTATCTCGTTCGTAGAATCTTATAGACTTAGGACTTGAAGATACCTCAAGGAAGTCACCTCTCCATCTTCCCAACATAAGGATGGATCAAAGATTCTTAAAATATCCTGGTAATTAAAAGCCTTTAACATTTTCCACATCACCCTATCTCTTGCTTTTATAATTGGAAGAATTTTCTTCACAGTAAGAGATCTAGGTGAGTTGAAAAATTCTGTCAAATTACTTCTCTTACTTTTCATGGATACAGAAGGGAATTCTTTTACTTATTTCAACTTACTTCCCTCCAAATAAAACACATAATTCTTTCAACTTCCCCCTCTCCAAGTCTCATTTTCTAAGCATTTAATTTTTGCTGGTCTCCAGCTGGCTCCTTAAATTTGTATTTTTTTATATATATGTATTTTTATATATATATATAAAAATAAAATAAGAATGTTTCATCATGACACTTACGTGAATATATCCCAGAGATTTGTTTTTCCTTTGTAGCAGCACAATACTTTTGACTTACATTCAGTCCGCACTCATAACCCAGAGTCTCTTCCACACCAGGACTGGTCAGCCTGCTAYTCATTCATATTTGTAAACTAGACTCCCTTTTCCCACCTCTCCTCCCCCTATTAAATACTTTGTAGCTTTCTCTACTGAATTGCATGTTTTCGATTTTAAACCTTGTCCACTTGTTGTCACATACGTACTTTGTAAGAACACATATCCCAGTCATCCAAGTCGCTTTCAGAAAGCATGAAAGCCAGTGCAGACTGCCCTCAAAATACCCTTTGGTAGGTCCACTCGGCTTGACAGAACCAAACGCCCTCTCTCAATCAGACACCCAGTTGAAACAAGTGTGTTTTTACTACAACCAAACTACAACTGTGATACCTTAAGAAGTAGTCTTTGCAGTTAATAAGAAAAAAAAAAAAAGAATCCACTGATTTATACCACATTTTTCTTGTGTGCTTATTCCAATGTCACACTAACGCAAGTCAAAAATATTTGTACGTTCAGAATACAGCTACTGCTCCTCTTTCACAATAGTTACCGCACAGTAAGAGGAGGAAATCATGGTAGTTCAATGTGATTCTTCTTCTGAAATCCATTTTGGCTACTTTTTTATCTAGATACTCACAAGTTAATTGCCTATTATATCCTATAGGTATCAGAGACTATTCGGTCCAGTGATTTCCAGAAGCCACCCTTTCACACGATAGTAGAAGCATAAAAATAGTATTTATCATCTGGAAACTCACTCAAAATAATTGTCAAAGAACTCAGATTCAGTTGCTTAAACACTTGAAACAAAAAAACCCAAAACAACCCACACAATTGAATCCTAGTGACTGACATAATATCCAATGCCTAAAAGGTATTGAATCTGTCCTTTTTGTTTGGCATGATTTACTGCCTTGTTGTTAATTTAAGTATCTGTGTCATCTATTCTTTGCTTTCCTTTTCTATTCACAGGCTCATCCCTTTCTTCATCTTTCTAGTGATTCAGACAAACCTTTCTTAATGCTTTTCAAATCTGCTAATTTAAAACAATGTACCATGGGTAATTTCACTCTTATATGCTTGTCCCTTTCTTTCACACTGAGCTATAGCAGTAAATACTTATTTTCACTTTTCTGTCTAGTACAAAGCCATTTCAATCTTCAAGTCACTAAATAGCTCCTCATGTAGCCATACTGACTTCTTCTATATTTCCTATATTTTTTCCATTTTGACACAGCTTGCCACTGTAAATTAGTATTTTCTTCTAGAAACTTGTAGCCCTTCAACACTCTTAATTATCAGGAGTCCTTCTTTATTTATAGATCTCCAGCTATGTTAAGACATGCATATCTAAAGTCAATACCATTGTTACTTTTGCTTTTTTTCTTACCATGAATCAAGAATACCATTTTTTTCATCACATACTCAAGTTGCTTTCAGCCTCTCAACCAGCTCCTTTATGTCCAAATACAAGCTAGTGCAGCTACTCACTCCCACAATAACCTCCGAACAGATGTTTTCTAGACATTGATATGCTCTTGGGAGCTGTGCTTGCTGTATTGTTCTTTTCATATCATAAGGCCATCTTTCTAATGTTTCTGCTAATCCATTAATCCATCATAAGATTTCATATAGAAGCTCCCTTCCTGCTTGTCCACTTTCTATTTAAAGAGACTGTGAAAGAAAACACGGACTGCAATCATAGAGTTATTTACATAAAGGGGGAATAAATCAAGGATGCACAGGCAATCTTAATTTGAACTTTTCCTTATTTTTCAGAGAGGATTTTATGCTTAAACATTCTTTTAATACAACTTCCAAGTAAACCAAAACTAAAAAGTATCAAATTGGTAAAAACATTCACTATCTAGAGGGAAACAGAACAGCAGAGTAGGAAGACCAGAAACCCAAGACTGGATAACACCACAGTCCTTCAATTAAAGGAATAACCAGCTGCAAAAGGTAAAGAGTAGTGACCTAACCAGTAGTTTACAAGAGTATTTTTGAAAAGGTGGAAGTCTTTGAAACCAAGATTACTTAATTCACCTACCTCTACAGGAAAGGATGATTCAAGGATGAAATCAAAGAACACAGCTTAACACTGATCCAAACATCAGTTCCAACAGAAAGTTTATTCAAGTAGTTGAGACATGACTGACATAGCAATGGCTTGTATTCTGTTGCTAATTCTGTCAAATAGGATTTGTGCAACCCCTTCAGTTATCCTCCACAGATTTTCTGAAGTGTCAAGCTCATAAGACTTCTCAAAGCATATGGAGCAAAGAACACAAAATTAACTGGGCATGAGTGGAGTAAAATTCCTGCCAGCTCCCCAGACAGCTCACAACCACCTGTATCATTTCAATCCTGATAGATGGCACTCACTGTCTGTCATGGTTCAAGTTAAATATATCTCCAAAGCCAACAGCTTCTAGCACCTTTGCTAAGCAAAAATACACACTCTTCTGTCTCCAAACTGGCACACATCTTACTTGGCCACCTCTGGAACTGGTGTGGTAACATCTCAAATGCCACAGCTGCATTCTCACTTGTGTTGATTCCTGGTGAATCATATAAAGAAGCAGAAGGCAGGGCAGAAGCATATAAAAAGATGCAATATGTGAAAAAGGGGGGAGGGTAGCAATTTAGGACAGGAAGAGATTTGGAGGTTGGCAACATGAGTATTTCAGAATGCATCTCCTAGAATCAGATAGCTTGGTTACTGTGCACCATTGAGCTGGATGTTATATATCACACAAATGTTTATTAACAGATACAAAATTATTTCACTGGTCTCTGTGTCCCTGTCAGCTACCTTAAAAGGCAATAACCTATATTCCTAAAGCATATTTGACAGTATCACCGTCACATTCCCCAAAACCAGGGAGCTTTTTTCTGATTCTACCACAAACAAGGATCATACCCATGGACAGAGAGGTAGACAGACTTTAACCACAATCCCCCGCAAAGCAACAGTGCAGTCAAAGGTATTTTCCTCCCCTGCCATGAAAACTTATCTAGCTCTTGTAGGTATGTGAAAACTACCTTTCTCAATGCCTTTAAAAAGGAGTATCACAGTATCGGGTGTCTATTTCCAGTTCTAAGCCCATTGTCAGAACTCTTACAACAGCTTTGCCCCTCCCTTGGAAAACTGGAGCCTAGAGAGTTAAAGTTTAACAAAGCTATATGCAAACAAAACCATGTGTACAGTGAAAAAGGCACCCTTAGTTATAGGGGTCACTACCAAGTACGAATTATGTACATACAGCTGAGAGCAACTAAGATAGCCAATGAATATTGTTTCAGTTAACATATTATACTTCATAACTGGAGTGGGGAAAGCATACATACACTGTTACATTGGCTCTGTTGATTAGCAGTAAAATATTAACGCCATAATCCAATCAAGTTCGACTGTGTGCCCGTACTCCTGGCTTATTATCTATCTCCTCAGAGCTGAACATACAAACTTTATAAAGGTAAATGATACAAAGAAAATAAAATTGAAGAAAGATCAATGCATATATTCAACTGCCTTATCTTTGCAGTTCTTGAATATTCCACTTTTTGGTGTTTCAAGAAATGCTGCATGAGATGTGCAATGTCTTAAATGGGTAATATCTTAAATGGGTAAACTAAATGATGAGTTTTCTTAGTCAAATACTTTACCTACAAACAACCCTTAATATAGACGTGAAAGTCTATTTTAGAGACTTTCCTTTTTTTGTGAGAAAGGAAAAGAAAGAAAAGCTGAGCTGATTAAACCAAAAGGAGATTCAGTACAAGACAGGATATATTAAAGGCAGTGGTAAGAGTTTAGCAGAAGACAGCTGGGGGAAAAGCAATTTTTCTCTACCAGTAGAACAGAAACCTACCAGTAGAGCAGAAAGTGGAAAATGGGCAAACAGCTTCCTTCCGTTTCTGCTGGAGGAAATGTTCCATCACCACACGTTCTTTTACCCACTAACACAAACTGTGATGGGCAATCAAACTGGAATGTGGTGGCCTTTTCACCTGGAGTGGTAGAGACTCTACTAGCCATGCTCACTTAGGCAGTATCAAGAGGATATGAAGAAACTGAAAGATGGAACAGCAACTTCACAGACTAGGAAGTATGGGTGTCCAAAACGTCTGCACTTGAATTTCGTTAGAAACCTTCTATTTCCATGCACTTGAATTCCCTTTTCTTTGTTGCAATGATGTAAGAAAGGAGTAGCCTTCCAAGGCCAAGCCTTCCTAGACACTGTAAACTCAAATCTTAGTCTGGCTTGGAGATCAAAGAGGAAGAAAAATTAACTCTCAAATAGTTAAAAGTTAAAAATTAACCCCACAGAGGCTCCACTCTTCTATTTTATGCTGGTAAAGCTACTGCACCCTAGGGAGACCTAACGATTCTCTTCCACACCCAAAGATTGAAAGGTACCCAGCAAACTCTGTTAGCACAAAAGTACTGTCAGTCCTATGATGAAGTCCTGGCGAAGAATTTACATTTCACTTATAAGCTACAGACTGTCACCTCCTCCCCCACTCAAGTTACAAAATGTTTCACAAAAAACATCCTTTCTGTTTTGAAGAAGTTTTTGCATGCAGGAGACAGATGATTTTTTTTTTCCCCCCAAGCACTCCCTCACTGAATGGAGGCAAACAGTAACCTTGTACCAGAACAGGAGGAGTTGTTAACAGACTGCAACAACGGTGTTGTTACAACACCACCATGTTGTCTCATAAGCAAAGCTGTTACTAGTCTGCTAGTACAACCTACTAGCCTGAGAGAATACGACCAGTAACAACTCTATTTTCAGTATTTTGGTTCTTCCATTCACGCATTTCTTACTGAAAAGTATCTCAAATCCAGAATATGAAGTTCTAAACACTGGGTAGATAGTCCTGCTTTTCAAACAAAACTCCTCTACRGAAAAAACATTCTTGACAGTGTAAGTATTGCTGGAACTGATTGCATGTTACTCTCTAATTAGAAACCTAACTTTAAATACCAAAAAGCTCTCAAACAAGAAGAGAAACAAGGTAAAGATTAAAACCAGTAACATTTAAGAAAAAAATGACCTGCTACAGTCCATCTTGCTACTTAAGAAATGTAAAGAAAAGACAAAAGAGACAGCTCCTACAAATTAAAAAATCCTTTGTTTCCTAATCAATCAGGTCATTCAAGAAAGCCCCTGCAGAGTATATCCCATTATTCAGATGAAATCATTTGGCCCAGACTCCCAAACTCACAAGCCATCCAGATACTTGATTATCACAGTCCGGGGTGAATTTTTCCTAAACAAAGTTCTTATGGTAAGTCTTAATCAAGGCCCAGAGGGGGAAAGAAAGATAATTGACTGGATGTGCCCAATTAAAGCTTCAGCAGGACACATAACAAAACAGCTTCACAAAATACTCTGTCCATAAAAAAATAATACCAAGATTTGAATTTGAAAAATTGTTTTTCAGTTTTATCTATTTTTGGCTGAATATCAGGTTTTCAATCTGTACTGAGAATGCAGAAGCAGATTAGTCTCCTCCTCCTCCTCCTTTCTAATAAAACATGTTAACATCTGGCAACCCAGTTCTAATGTTATTTTCCTAGACCAATCCACACTTCAAGTCCTGAATGTCAGGCATTTTGTACATTTCTCTCTTTTTAAAGGAACCAAAAGGCAATGCATGAATCTTTTAACGAGCTACTTACAAATAAGTTTCCACCACTAATCTTTTGTTCTTCTGAGTGTTTAAAAATTTCATTAGGTTATGGGTTGGGGAGGTGGGAGGAAGGGTTGTTGATTTCTCAGTTTGGTAACAGAACATTATCTTCACATGCTCCAAGATATTCTAAAATATTTGACTGGAAGATCAAAGCAACACAGTCCACTTCAAAGGGAATAATATGCTTGACTTAAACTCACTAAGAGACAAGATCAACCTGAAATCAGAACTACGGTATAATTAAAGATAAACCAATAACTACACACACACAAAACACACTGTACTCCACAGTCTGAAAAGCTTTTTGCCAGATAATAATTTTTTTTTACAATGAACCTCTCATTTTAAAGCAAATTAAGTGAAATGCACTAATGAAGAATAAAATGAAACTGACACCTAGTCATCTGCTTTATAAATGGAGTCTTCAAATGTACCAACACCCAGCACAAGCCTCACACAGTATTAAAAAGTCAAACACAAATAATTTTATCTTTTAAGGACAAGAGACTGGCATTAGTTGAACTGCTTCAGTTAAAGAAATGAATTTAAGATAATAGCAAGGGCTGGCACAATGAAGGCAACCATGTGTCTACCAGGGAATTTCTTATCCTTATAAAAACCATTCCAAAGGTTGATAACAGAGATAAAATGCTGTATGCTGACAAAAAGCCTTTCAGAAAGAAAAGGGGCAAAATGTTGGAAGTCACAAACTGTAACAAGATTTAAATAGTCATCAAATCCGTATCCCTAAATATGACGGGGAGAGAACTTCTAACTTAGGAAACCTCAATCCACTCAAGTTTCCTTGTCCCGTCTCATTATTGGCCACCAATTTCTAATCAAGAAGAAATAAATAAATCTATGTGAACAAGTAGCATCAAATTCTATAAAGCATTTTATTCCAGCAGACTTTTAGAAACAATATTTGCTATACTCTAGTAAACCATTATCAACATTTATTAGCATATATACAGGATTTTCTTCTTAATGCTGATCAAGCAGTATTTTTAACTAAGTTGAATAAAAAAAGATGACAAACAACTTTGTACTTGTAATCACCCAAGGAGAAACAGTTATTTTTTAATACTGTGTATGAAAGGATGAATAGTTAGTATTCTCAATCAGATCATTAATTATCAAAAATAAGGTGTCTCGCAATTCCTGCTCTACCACCATTAACTTCTGTCCTTTATTTTCTAATACATCAACACTGCTCTCTGGGAGGCAAATGACGGGGTTCCCTCCCTTCTACCCCTGCCACCCCAGACTGATACCTGGTTTTCACTCCAGCAATTAAGGCCACCTCAGAGGAAAAACAAACAAAGCCAAAGGAAAAAACCTGCAAAGGCTGGCACAGATTCCAGAATACCTTCTGAAAGCCCTCAACTATCAAAAGCAGGCAGAAGACAGGTTACCTGATTTGCGATTTTATCACAAAATATTGCTTACTGGCTCTTCTTATTTTAAAAGATTTAACCTACTTTATTTTCCTTTGTTTTTAATAAATGAAGTCATAACAGGTTTAAATGAATGTGTAATGTTGTCTCTTCCTCCCTTCAAAAGGCAAAAACGCAACCCACAGTTGACAGTTCTGTCAACAGTCCTTCAATACTTCAAAACCATGCAAGACGCACAAAATTTTTGGCTCCAAGTACTGAGTAGAAGACCTTCGTCGTCCTCTTCCCCTCTGCCCCAGTGGGAACTTTAGCCTGCAAACTGCTTGAAAGCTCATCTCTCGGTTGTAAACCAAGGCTACATAAGAGACATGATCATTATACTGAACACATTTGTATTTGTTGAACACAGCCGTAAGTCTGGGTAAGTTCAAAGGAAGTTGTGCCTTCTCTCATTAATAGGGGTAATTTAATCACATGATCTCTGGGAGTATTCACCAGTACAGCCTATACCTGTATAATACATAGTGAAGAGCCTTTAGTCTGAAAGTCTTAGCTCAGTAGAATTTGAGCAAACAATTAAAGAAAATTCTTGATCACTGAGTTTCGCACATTGTTTGAGCTAAGCTGCTTTAGCTTATTAATTACAAACTCACAGAGCTTTCCAAGGGAGCAGCTTAACAAGACAACCATTCCCTGGCTTTTGCAAATCTATTGTTTTCTCTTTTCCCCTTCTCAGAGCTTGAACAGCTAGGCTTAAATGCAAGCACAAAACATTATCAAACTCTGAGCAAAAAATATTTACAATCAACTGGAATAACCATTCTTTACAATAAATATCTGCCTGCTCTTATTTTCCTGATTTAAATCATACACATATTAATGAGATATCTATGTTCAGTGTGACAGGTATAAAGCATTCATGATTTTCTCTATTTTAGCTATATAGTTGGTATATTTGGAAGAAAGATCTGCTGATAACACTCAGGGACACTGGTTTCAGTAAACTTGTCTACTACTGCTTTCTTTTTCAGAAGTGAATTCTTCCATTCTAGCTCAAAAATTGTGCAGTTACTGCACAGCAAAGGCTTTCCCAAAACTCTATTTACGCAAGCAGATACAAAAACAAGCAAGTGAGACTCCTTAGGGCCTAAAGCCATAACTTTATTTATCTTTACTGACTTAAAGACTATAAATTTTAAACTTCACTTTATATTCAACTCACTTAAAAAGTTTATTAAAAAAGCCCAAGATTAAACTAACTCATCTTGGTAAAACAACTATACATTTCGCATTTATCTTATTTTACTGTAGCATGGCTACATGCCAAAACTAATATACCACATATCAGTACAGACTGATAACTGAAGGTTGCATAAAGGACTAACAACCTCTTAGTGGACAGGAGAAAGGCTTTTTACTCTCAACTCATTCTGGTCTCAATTATGGTACTTATATTTTTCAGTTTAAAAAATGATTGAAATTTTTATCTTCAACAGTATTTCACCAATGGCACCACTAAATACTTCAAGTTGTTACTAACTACCAATAATTTCATTGTGTTTATATCCCAGAATTGGTTATATAATTAGAGTAAACATTTTCTTTTTATTTTTTAAATATTTAATTTTAAATTACACAAATAGCATCCTGTACTGTGACATTTAGCAGTATAGAACACATGTGCATCGTCGTTGAAGCTCCAGTTGACTGAAAGCTTTCCTCACTTAAGGTTGGGTTTGTTGGGGGTTTTTTGGAAGATATATTAAAAGTAGTTTAGAACTTTTTTCTGGACAAAGCTGTCAAATAAGTAAAGAGAAAATTATTTCCAAATTATTAAATAAAAATGCTGCCAATATTGAAGAAAGATTAAGCAATAAGCAATTGTTCTGAGAACAGCTGGAAACACAGAACTTTCACTGCGACTAGAAGAGCAGGTAAAGAATAGAACCAAGCAAGTTTAACCAAAAGTGAGCATATCCAGAGCATAATATTTTCTTATAATGTAATTACAATGCAATTTTTCTTGAGATTTCAGTGGCTTGTATACATTTTCCCCATCCCCTACCCCACTGGCTGAAAACACTGGGGTGAAACTTGTGGAAAGCTTTTGTATTGCTACTGGTTTGTGTTTTGTGATAAAAGTTCCTGGTGATCTCAAGCTAACATGAATTCTGCATTGCCATCTAGCACAATTATTTTATTAAATGCTGTTTAGACATACATTTTGAAAAAAAATTCTATTGCTGTAACAAGACTTTTCAAGCAGCACTTTTTATTTTGATGTGTGCGTGTATTTTGATGGCGGCCCACCAACAGACAGTTTTCAAGGGGAAAAAAAAAATCCTGATAACACAAACACATGGTGAAGGCTAACATTCTACACTCTTTACTAAAGCTGTTTGTGTCATTAATTACATTAGCTCTGCATTTAATCAGATTTAAATATCTATATGTACAAATCTCAGGTGTCTAACTTTAAAGGAAAGTCCAGAGGTTATTTTGGTGATAGAACACAAACCTAAAACTGTTCCCATAGATGTGTTTGTGAAAGCTGTTTAAATATGTCCAGTCATAATTCAGGGTTTGAAGTAACCTGGTATTAAAAATGAAAGGAGGGGAAAGGTAAAACGGTAGTAATTAAAATGTCAGCATTATGGATAAGGCCAATCTTTCGAGTTTAAGATGCAAATAGTTGATATCTGTGGGTTGAGGGAAAGGCCTTAATTATCTAACACTTTGTACAGCAATGATATATTTTCCGTACATTTTCCAACTGAACTTCCTTGGTTCTATTTTTCACCTGCTCTTCTATTCTTAGTGCAAGTTCTGTGTTTCCAGCTGTTCTGAGAACAACTGTTTATTGGTTGTTATTTCTTCAGTATTTACTACATGTTTATGTTAGCTGTA
This sequence comes from Phoebastria nigripes, assembly GCA_035582835.1. Lineage (NCBI taxonomy): Eukaryota > Metazoa > Chordata > Aves > Procellariiformes > Diomedeidae > Phoebastria > Phoebastria nigripes. Next base: position 397,067 of record JAYKAV010002868.1, on the reverse strand, counting down.
GCTTTAAGACTTCAGGTTACTAAAGATGCTATACTGAATTTTCTAAAGCAAATCCATTCTATTCACCTGTTCTACACTACTTACAACTTTTCAGAATATTTCTGGTTTGTTTGGTTTTTTGTTTGTTTGTTTTTGGTTTTTTTTCCCCTCCAGGAAAAGTTGCACAAGCTTGGGCTTTTTCTGGGAAAAATCTTGAAAAAAAAAAAAAAAATGCTTTTCCTTCAAGGTTTGTTTGGGGGTTTTGTTTGTTTGGTTTTTAAGAAAAAAAAATTGTCATTTGCTTAAAGTTGTGCAAACCAGGTTTAAACCAATCTAGCAGTGTCAAATTAGCCACCACTTTGGACAACACAGTGGTTAGAAAACAAAATACAGAATCTTGACTACACTGGCTTTTCTAGAAGAAAAGCGTTACAGAAAACTACCATTAAAGAATGTCCACACATACAAAGATCACAATAAATTTAAATTATACAGGTAAAGGCTCAAACTCCCAAGTTTTACAAGTTACTATGCATCAACTGAACCGCAGTAGCTCTTCAGGTTGATGTTCGTTGCCATTGGCAAAAAGAGGTGATTTATTACAGTTTCAAAACCTTCCTTGTAGACTGACTTAGAACAGGCTGATCAGATAACTCTAGCTTTGAGTTAATCAGAGAAATTTCGGTGGATCTGTAAAAATAAGATGTAATTAACCTAGGGCATCATACATTGCTGTATAAAATTACAGCAGTTTAAGACGTGACTAAAACTTATTTGAGGTACCAATATATCATTCGTATCAGAAATATAAATAATACTGCCATAATGGTACGGTGATAGACTACTGGTATAGTTAAGAGACTGCAATGAGCTGCACAAACATTTCAGTTAAACATTGGGTATTTAAAAACACTGTACATAATCAAAAAAAGGATGTCTCCTTTTTATGTTAGGCAACTTATGTATTAAATGTTAGCACTAATAATAATAAATTAAATCATCCTGAACCGAAAAACACTTAAAATTATACACAACAGCTTCCTTTGTAAAATGTTTTTCGTGTTGAAGATTTAAATGTTAATTAATAGAAGAATTCGGAGCCTTGAAATCTTGCTCACCTGGGAAGGTGTCTACTATTGAGAAACTTACTAATTTTACAGTTCACTTACTAATTTTTCATTTATGTTTCCTGTTTATTTTTAAAAAATTTCCCAGACAATTCCTTTTCCAATTTGCTAAACTACATTACTAAATTAGTAATTTACTAAACTCAAGAAAAAGTCATCAGAACATTATACAACTAGCAACATATAGACAAAAAAAAAAAATCCATAAATTTCCTTGAATCTCTCATCAAAAGACAACAAAACACCATTTAAAAAAAAAAAAAAACAGTGTAATCTTACAGCTGGTATTTCTAAAATGAAAGCAATTACATTAGACTTACCATAGCCGTATTTTCAGGAAGTGAGTACTACCTCCACACATAACTTACCTTACTTTTAGGCAACATTTGTCATTCACGTATCCTAAACAACCTCATTTAATTTGTAATCATTATTTCCCCTTTACAGAGGGAGTAACAGGAATGAGGGTGAGGCAAGCTGTAGAAGGTCACTTACTAGGCCAGAGACAGCAACACAGCACAGGTTTAAAGTCCCACCGAGTGCCTCCTTCAAGTTTCACAACTGTCATTTCCCTATAGTTTTCATAGTTTTATAAAAGATACTACTTAATAAATTATTGCCTCTATTTTGCAGTTATGCTTGTGGAAGTCTGAACATTGAAAGAAGAGCATTACAAAAACGCATTTGCCAGATAGAGCTGATAAAATGAAGGCAGATCAGACTATCTGTCTAAACTACTGCTAAATGAAGAACATTCTGTACAGTACGTTCAAGTTCTTGATCCCATTTCATTTCAATAACTCAGAAAGACACATCATGGTTTTTTTATGCTTCTAAACTTCATGAGCAGAATTTTTGCCCCATAAAGTTCAATGCTTTGACATTTTAACTCTTTTTAGCTATGCTAAATCCAGGCTATCAGGACAATTAAACTAATTTCATTCAGTTGTACACTCTTTCTCAGCTATTCCATTACTAGTGACAAAAAATGTAAGTTATACTGGACCAAAATGAAAACAAGAAAGAGAAAACAGCAGTTTGAGAAAGAAAACAGAAGTATTAGAACATCCAGATCTAAAACCAAAATGGAAAACTGTAAAAATTCAAGGAAAAGCAGAGCAGTTACAGGTGAAATAAGGAAAGATGGGGGCCACTGTCACAAAACCCAGCGATATTTTCTCCTGCCCCAGTCACATTAAATCACCACCCACTCGGAGCAGCACACAGTGAAAGTGATCCATTCTTCCAGAGCAATTTCTGCAGCTACTATTTAAGAACTCCTTCGGAGAAGGTATGAATAAATAATTCAGCTGGAAATACCTGTCAAGCAGCAAGATGTTCCATACTACTGTACCTACAGCAACCCCATCCGACCAAGTAAAACCAGACATTATCTGTCCACAGGACTAACAACACACTACAATCTCATTTTACGGAGAGAAAGAGGACCCCACGGGCACACGGCTTGGGACAAAATTGGTCTGTCCCAGCCCCCTTGTGCCCAAGAATTACAGTGCCATAACCCCAGAAACGCCCGGGAAGATGGAATTGTTGGTCACATCCTTCGACACCGTCCTCACGGTGTCACTGGGGGGGTGGTCCTCCCTGACACCCCCCCCACCCCCGCTACGCTGCAGCCACACCGCCGGGGGAGGGGGACGAGCCCGCCACCTCCCACGGGGGCCAGCGAAGCCGTGGCCCCCTCAAACCCTGCCGCGGGGGAGAAGGATCCCTTCGCCCTCCCCTCGCCTCCCCGAGGAGAGGTGACATCGCTGCCAAACCTCCCCTCGAAGCAACTCGCCCTCCCCGACGCCCTCCCGACGCCTCCCCCGCCCGCCACCCTGCCCCGCCCGCCCGCACTTGCGGCTCCCTCCTCCCCCCCGCCGCAGCCGGGCCCGGCCTCGCCCCTCACAGCCTGCCCCCGCTGGTCTCAGCTCCATCCCGGCGCCGGGCCGGCAGTACCCTGCCTCCCCCTGCCCTCCCCAGCCCCGCCGAGCGGCCGCCGGCCCCCCTACCCCCGCGGCCGCGCCAAAGCCGCCGCGCAAAACCGGCCCCCTCAGCCGCTGCCCCAGCGGTTGCTCCGCCCGCACCGCTCTCCGGAGCGCACCACCACGCACACGCCCGGGGGAACGGCTCCTCCCGGCTCCGGGCCGCCGCCGCCGCTCGGCCCCCGCCCCCGCGCCCCGGCGCTGCCCCGGCTCCGCCGCAGGCTCCTCACCTGCATAGACGCCATGATGGATCCTCCCCCTCCCCTCTGCGCCGCCGGCCCGGGCCCACAGAGACGCAGCGCCGCCCGCCCGTCCCCTCCCCGCCCTCCCCGGTCACGTGCCCGCACCGCCCTCCGGGCGTCCGCGCATGCGCGGGGAGAGGGCGGTGCGCGCGGGCGGAGGGGTGGCTGGCGGGGCGGGCGGGCGTCGGCCTTGGGCTCCTACAGCCCTCGCCGGCCGCGGGGGAGGCGCCTCGCCGGGTCGCTGCGCCCCTCGGGGGGCTCCCCCGGCGTTGCCCTGCCCCTGCTCGCCCGGCGGCGGCGGGGAGGGGACCGCGCCGAGCTGCCCTGCGGTCGGGGAGGGAGCCCCGTCGTCTCCCGCGGTGGGAGCAGGCCTCGGGTCTGGCCGTCACCGCCGCCGGGGGGCGGGAGGGGGCTGACCCCCCGCCCGGCCTCTCTGTAAAGGTTTTTAGATCTGCACGTCCAGAGTCTTCAAGGGATGTAGTTAACGCCGGCTGTGCTCTTTTCCGGGTTTCTGCGGGATCCCGTCACGTCTGGTGTGTCCTGGCGGGAAGGTCGGATTAGGGATCCGCAGCAGGCCTGGCCCGGCCCTGCTCTGCTCCTTGGGCTCCGGACCGCGGGTCCGTCGGCTGGTTTGCTGTGGGAGAAGGCCTGCCGGCGGCGTGGGGTGATGAAGGGCTCTCCTGGCCAGGGGAGGCGTGTCTCTGCTTCCCGTGCTAGTCTGCCGCAGGTCTTCAGATAATCTGATTTTTCTGCAGTGGTGGTCTGGTGGTGTATGTGTCCAAATTAGTACGGGTATATTTTAAACGGGAACATTTTTGGATGCTACATTGTCCTTTCCTGGACTGGAACATTCTCTGTCCTTTGCACTGGATGATTTTGTGGTTACTGTGTAGGTGAAAATAAACAAGCACCACTTACTAGAAGCAACCTGCATCCAATCAATAAATTAAGCAACTTGCAAAAACACTTTTCATAAAGCAGTTATTCCAGGTATAGTATTTCAGACCTAACAGATCCTCAAGATAAACCTACAAAATGTTTTTCCAAAGACAAACCTATAAAACTCATAATCCTAGTGGATATGTAAAACCAAGGATTTAATAGAGATACTGATTTTATAGCTCGTTATAATCTCCATGTCCCTGCTGATCTTGCTGTACATTCCAAAAACATTGGAGTACCTTTCTCTGTCCCTTCACACCAACACTTTCTGATGATGCTAAAGAATCCCCTTGGGTCACTTCTGCTCTATCAGTAGCACCTGATTTTTCCTTCAGAGATGGCCTAACTGATAGACATCCAGTTAAATTATTGAACAATTGTTCTCAGCTTGTATTTACGTTTGAAATCTGCTTCTTTAATTTTAGACCTAAAGAAGGGTTGTGCATCTGAAAGCCTGCCTACATTCTTCAACTGTATTATTTAGTGTGATGCAAGATACTGCTTCTTACCTACAAGCTTTACCTTCCGGTATGTTTTTATGCATCCTCAACTTTGAAGACAGCTAACTGGAGGAAAACAAAAACCCAGCACAACACGGCATCAGCTTCCAACTTGTATCCAGCGTCAGCAGTGTTGCCGATGTTAAAGTGAGCATACAAACTTCTGGGGTTTGCTTAAAGGGAAGATCAGAAGGCAGCAGGAGTATCCTTGCCCTGTGAGGTAGCTGCAGAAGGGAACGAGCCTCTTGGCTTTGTGGGAATTTGCTGATGACAGAATTGAGTATGTGTCAATTTTTGAGTAGGAAAGGAAACTAGCCTACGAAAAGTAAGGATGGAAAAAGTATCATGATGTAAACCGAATCCTATACTTTCTGTCCTCTAAATTCAACCTCAATTCTCAGTCACAAACTATGGGCTCCTGACGCTGTGCAAGCTGGCATTGCTCTACTGACTTCATTTAAATAATACTTAAGTCAGAAGAGTCTTGCTGTGTGTGTTTTCCCTGGAAGTCAGTATTTATGATTTTGCAACACCATTTAGGTTGCAAAGGATTTATTGCATTAAGTAGACATTTAGACCTGGTAGAGGTTTCTTCTTCCTGCAGTTCTTCAAACTAACTTAGGCTGTTAGAGCATTAAGTGGCACGTCGCTATTTCTGTCTTACTAGATATTGTTGTTTTGCATGATCCAAACATACGTTTATCCTAAAATACATTTCTTAATGCCATATGCCACAAAGATAGCAAAAACATCAAGTTTAAGCAATGGACATGTGTTCGGCTATAAACATGGACATATTGACTATCTGTGTTGATATAATCACAGTGAGATAAAACTGATTTCAATCCATTATATTCAGGTTCTTAACCCTGTTCCAGAAAACCCTGTTCAAGGTCAGAAGATAGGAAAAGTCATAAGCTTATGAATGCCAGCACACTTCATAGACTGCAAGCTGGTTTTGCATGGAAAGATCAGCTTTGTAGTCTTAAGCTAACTGTAATCAGTACAAATACGACTTCTACTCTGTAATAAAGAAAAATTATTTCTGGACAAAAAGCCACCTTAGCAAAAAATCATAGCTTTTAACTGTCCTTATGTTCGAGAAGTCTTTTTTCCTATCACACAGAGCTTTGCAATGTTAAAAACGAGGCACCTACCACATTTTGGACTAAAATATTGTTTACTAAGATAACTTCATCTATGCTGCAAATCCCACTCCTGAGGGTAGCAGGCATGAAAAGCAAGAGGCAGTTTGCCCTTCACATAAACAATAAAGCACAAACGAATTACTACCCACCCTAACTTAACTGGATATGTAAGAAACAAAAGCATTACTCTGCAGCTGAAACTCGTGACCAGAATCCCCCATCCCTAAATTCACTTTGAGTAGAGTTTATTCTTACAGGACTACCAAAGGTATCTTTTATCACTGTTGTCACACCTTTGTTTTTTAAAGTGTCATGCAATTGCCTAATATATATGTGCAACATTTTTAGCTCCTCATCGTCATGGGAATAGGGGCAGCTGGAGAATTATCACTGTGTTTTATTGGTTTTTTCCCTTTCCCCATGTCTCAGTAACCTGGCTTGCAGAGAGTGCTTTTTAATAAGTATTTTCTTACAATGCATAATGCTATAGGGATTCAATCCCTTAAGCACAATAAGAAAACAAACACTATTAGCAGACTCCCAGAAAGAATTTATACGAATATCAGTATTTTCTTCCTTAAATACAGTTCCATTCTTGAATTTATGATGGCTCATAGTATTCTTTGTTCTAAGTTATTCAGTAATCTCAGCAATGAAAGGCCCAAAATCCCAGAGTGGGCAGATTTCACAAGGAGTTGGTTATATTGTAATTTGTTGTTCATTTCAGTGTTGACCTTTACCTATGCAAAATGTAGAAGAAAACACTTTTGTAGTTAACCCTTCCTAATCTTTTGCAGGTGTAGAGATAGCCGACACAATACTTTTTTGTTTTTTAAAAAGGAAAGCTTTAGTATTTGGCTAATGCAGCCTGATCCTGCACCAGTCAACCTAAGTTTTGCCAGAGACTTCAAGAATCGGAGTCCTAGGTCCCAAATATTCAAAACTTTAGGGGTAAGAGGAATTTCATCTGTTATCTTCATTATTTCAGAAGCTATCTTGCACTGATCTGATCAAATACACAATTATGACTCACATATCAAAAACATATAGAGCAAATAATGAAAATTGTACCTCCTACTGAAATTGTTTCTGTAAATATTCATGCATTTGATCTAAAAATCCACTTTTCTTCAGTTTGCATTACCTTACGTTTACAGGAAAAATGCAACTAATGTTCAAACTGCATTTATTAGACAATTTTCTGATGTATCTAGCCAGTTTCACAAAGGTCAAATATGACCTTTCTTGATTAGGGTCCCTATAATTTTATATTCCATTCCCTCCATTATCCATAATGTTTTCAAACATTACCAAACATTTTTTTCCTCTGCTCTCCCTTTTATTTTCTGTATCATTCTTCTACATACTGAACTATCACTGCCTGCTTCTTTACAATTTCTGCCACTATAATAACACAGGAGCTTGATTTCTTTTGTCTGTGTCCACTGTACTTTTTTAGCTTTCCATTTTATCTCCTTCTCACACAGAAGTCAACTGTACGTCACATTAACCTCTCCTTGTTACTCCAGTGGCATAGCAACCATAATCTGCAGTACCAGGAGACCGCATCTCACGAGCGTGGAGAATGACATACCTCTCAGAGGAATTGTGCCAACTTCCCTTCCACTCCTGCCTGCCAGTTTCAGGAAGGGCACCGAGTTTAAAAAGTCTGTGGAACAGAGATCTTGTGATAAACACAAGCTTCATGCACCTACAGGAAACACTGTCTGCATCATGCAAGTAAAAGATGTAGAATCAAAGCAAGACAAGATTATATCAAGAATACAAAAGAACATGCATACATAGCTAAAAATGACAAATACCCTAAATTTGCAAGACATCTTTGACCTGTTGAGATTTTGTTGTTGGTTTATTCCTTAGTGATGATGTAGCTTTTTCATCAATGCCTTGTTCCATTTTTATCTTACTTAGTTGTGGATAGTAGTAGGCACGTTATCACTTCCATCCCAGGACTTTCAAAGGGATGAATAGAGGCTAAGGGAAAGGTTTCACCTTATTCCTGATATGCTGCAAGCGCAGCATCTGCAGAAGAGAGTCATCCTGTTCTCGGCTGTCATATGCTTCCATTTCTTCTCTTGTATAGGATTTGACAGTTTTACCTCTCACTGCGTGATCTGTGGCTTTCAGCTTATCCACAGCAAGACTAAACTACCAAAATAATTTTCCATCAGATCAGAAAAAGAATCTCTCCTATTCTGTGGATGCACGTTGTTATAACTACTGCAGGGGAAGAAGGACATGTGGTCAGGGAAACGAGTAGAATTGCCTGTTTTAGTAATATGCCGTAATTACTAATCTGTAGTAATTGTCAAGCCATGTGTTTGGCACCAGTGATCCTCTAACTCTTATAAATGCTGTAAAGATAAATACCTATAAAGATAAAAGCTATAAAAAATTAAAATAATGAGGATTGGGTAGGACCTATACTCAATGAAATAGATGAATACATTAATAAGTGCAAGGTTATGTAATTATTAAAAGTTCTTCCACATCAAAAGCATCTGTTTCCAGAGCCCATGTGAGCAGGTTGATTACTGTGTCTATCAAATACAAGGGTTCAGACTCTGCTCAGTGATAATAAATACCTTTAATATTGAAATATAACTATAATTTAGTTATTTTTTTTTAACCTGTGAACTGAAAGCTTCTCAGGTAAGCCCAAGAGGTATATGAATACGTAGCTGATTTTGTTATTAGGAATACACAGAAGTGACTCTGACTTYATAACCAGTGAAGAAGATACTGATAAGGAATTTTCGAAATTAAGTAGCTGTTTGGTCTTGCTAGTCTAGAAGCAAGATACAATTGCTGGAGAAGAGGCTTCTCAGGTAACTTATACAGCTGTGCAATAAGCTATCAGAGCTCCTGAGGGATGAGAAGCAAATCCTCCAAACGCGCACATCAGACTGCATACTGCCGTCACTGGACCCTGCACACTACTTACAGACCTTGCAGAATTTCATTTTGCAGGCCTGTACACCAAGATGACACTGGTCCAGCCTGTTGGTTTGCGTTTGTTTATTTAACATCCCTCGGGAAAGACAAGACTTCATATGGGATATGACTACCGTGAAAGGGAGCTATGTTATGAAAACACAATGGATGAGCAGTTACTTGACTATTTCAGCTAAATATTTTCAGACAGTTCTTTTGTTAAGTCAGTTGTTTATTACAAGTCAAATATTTTTCATTAAGTGCTCTGTGACAAATCTGAAAGCAGCTTAAATGTTAGTGCAATATTGATATATCATTTACATGTTTCAAGTAGTTTGCTACAAATAATTCTGACTCAAATGGAGTGTCACTTCTGGAAAACATTATATGTCAACTTAGTATGGTAATGCGGGAAGTTTTTCCCTGTATAAAAAGAGAAATTAAATCCTTTGTGCCAAATGCATTTAGATTCTAGATATTTTTCAGGCTTGGTGATACCAACCAAAACTGAGAACTGTTTATGTAAGAGTGAATTAACCTGCATAACAAGTATCCCATTGTTTTACTAGACAGAGTAACAAGAATTTATAGCAACCTAAGATGTGAATTATGTATTACTTATGGTTTTGTGTAGTGGTGATTTGGAGATAAAGGTTTTCTATTATTAAGTGCAAATAGGATACCAGCAGTATTTTTTTCATGGGAACAAAAGCCTTAGCTATGAATTCTCACCTGAAAAGGCAGTTTTAAATTTGAATTAACATTACAGGAATTAACAGTATTTGCTTTTAATAAGTAACTTCTGGTTGAGGAAAGAAATTGGCAACAAATAAATAAGGAGTAGCATTAATCCATGCCTGTATTCCCAAGAAACTCATCTTACAAAACTATCCTGAAAAACAGTAACTTCAGCACTGTACAGTAGGATTTTAATTTATCTAAAAACTCTCAAGTTGCTACTTTCACCAATTTAAAACGCAGTACATATTTCAGGGGCAATTTCAACATAATTTTCCAATTCTACCCTCAACAAGTGAGGCTACAAAACATCACATGATTAACATCTTGAAAACTGTCTGAGTACGTAAGCTCAATAGGATAAAACGTTGAAGGACTCTATTTGTCAAAGAACAATCATGATCTTGCATCTCTGATTCTCCTCCCATGTAGCGTGGGAGGAAAATCCTGTATTCTGTAAACATGTAAACAGTAACATGGCAATGACAGAGAGAAGTATCTCTTTTTTCTCCCTTTTTATCTCAGTGGCCTTTCTCCCATAGAAGAGAGATTGCACCACAACCTACATTTTAGATGTAACATACTCAAAGCTTTATTTCATGACATGTAACACTTGTTAAAACTTGAATTGATAAAAACTCACCGTTCTTTTCTCTGTGCTGCCCTAGCGATGACACTCAAACAAGCTTCATAGGTGACTGATAACAATCACAAAATCTACTATGTGCTCTTCTCTAGCTCTTCCAATCATTGTGCAACACATGAGTTCACAGCATTGGTATCTTCCCATAAAATTGCCACCTAATAAGCTACATKTAAAAAGAAATCCACCTCCAACCCAGTTTATTATTTGTCAAAAAATGCCTTTTTTGCTAATTGCAAAGCTTTGGTCTGTCTTTAAAAACCAGCATAATAGTTTAATTTCAAATCCACTCAATCTTATTAAGTAATTTGAGTTCCTGCTATTTTTCTCTTACTCAGTTGTTGAAATTAAGTTTACACCACAGCCTCCACCCTTAGTTTTCGGCTAGGAAAACTGCTATTTCTCATTAGTACCTACACACTAACATTGTGCTTTTGTTGACTCTGCAGTAGCTGTTACTCTCTTAAATTATACTGCAACATTTGAGACTTAACAAAATAAATAAAACTAGGGACACAAAACATGGACTGAAAAGTTAACTTTCCTGTCCCATTAATTTCCTTGTCCACTTTATCTGTCCCATAAACCAACAGATTTAGGCAGGTGTTGGGAAACCCCTTTCAATGGGAAGAGTAAAAACAAGAAAGGGTAAAAAAACCAAATAGCCACTGCTGCAACTTACGCCTGTGAAATATGATATACAGCGATAAAACGCAGACAGAAGCAACCAATTTTCCACACTTAGTACCGTTAATTAAGAAATGCCTTTTAGACATCGTGTTCAACGCAGCCGTTGAATATAATGGCATGGTGAATCTTGATGGTGAATCCTCCTTTCTTCAACCTCAAAACCAAAAAGGAATTTCATGTCCTGTGGAACGGAGTTCTGATCATTCCAGATGCACAGGCTATTTCATGTTGGAGATCATCAGAGGCTTCTTTAGCAGCTTATACATACTCAAATGATGAAAAACCATAACCCAGCAGGACTTTTCTCATTGATTACAGTTAGCAAAGAATCTGGAAGTTTTTACGGCTAAATTGGTGGTTCAGTTTAAAATTTGAACTATCAGATACAGGACTAGCTTACTAAGTAAAAAGGAGCATTATAGGACACCTGAAGTCTTCAAAATGTCCTCTTCAAGGCTCTTCAGGAATGCCATCCTTTTTTAGTACTTGGTTGTTTCTGAGAATTGCACATACTTGTAATTCAGAGGAGCACAAAGATATCTAAACACTTTAAATCTATGAAACTCTTCAGAACTATGAAAAAAACCCTTTAATTTTATACATGCAGTTTCACAACCTATTACCCAAATACTAATTATATTAGCAAGTTGCTCACCACATAGCCATAAAAATTATGATTCTACGTATGAATACTAGCTGTGAGAAGTCATAAATCAACAGAAACACAGGTTTAAAAATTTTCAATTTTGAAATTTATTTAGAACTCAGGGGTTAAGCGTGGTAAGTTTCCAATTGTCTGATAATAGCATACCCATGTCACTATCACGGAAATTGCACTAATTCCCTCTGCCCCCCTCCCCCTTAGAAATCTGCAGGTTAGTTTTAACAGCCGGTGGTTTTGCAAATAGTGTGCTCTAGGACACTACTGCATTTCCTGAGTGTTCAAAGCTACTGTATGATACATTAAGCTGAAGGAAAAACAACAAAATTATTCAGAACTAAACCAGCTATTTTACCTTACTGCTGAACTACAGAATCATAAAATGCAATGTATTTTAACACGAGATTGTTTTGGAGTGCTTAAAAAGGGGAGTAAAAAAAAAAAGGAAAAAACACCTTTTAAAAAAAATGACATCCTTTTTACTTCAATTTTAAACTAAATAATTTTAAACTTCAAGTCATTAACCTCAAGACTATTAAAAATGGCCAAAGAACTTAAGACTCGCTCAGACTGAAATGTAGTTGGGACTAAAATATCCATGTTGGTATTCCTTGACCTTTTAGGGTATTCCTAGTGGCTCTAACAAAAGCAGCATAACAGGGTATCTCTGGTTTGTGTTTATCTTTTTAGTGCTCTTGAAAATGAGTTACTAACAGCACTGACCAGAGTGCTTAAACATAGGATTTCAGACAATCGCCTTCCAATGCACTTCAGCTTTATCGTGCAAAACCAATCTAGTCATAAACATCCCCACATTGAACACAATAAATTGTGCCGAAGTATGTAAGGTGAATAAACATCAGCTAGTCTATCAACACATTGACAAATGTCAGCTTGTCTATCAAGCATTGTTCAAGCCCAGAGTAAAATTTCATTTGTCAGAACTGAACTCCTCCATGGGCAGACTGCATAGTCTATGTAAGTTACTAGTTTTTGTCCAGAAAAATCTCTTCAAAGTTGTATTTACGTTGGCAAACAGGTTTAGAGGAGAGTTTCAGCCCTCTAAATTCACCATGAGTTAATACACCAATAAAGAGCTCCCACCACCTGTCGATGGGATTTTTCCGTGAAAGACCACAACCACTTCTTGATGAAAACAAAGCTGAAGCAGTGGCAACTGATGGAAATGCTAACTACATTGTTCTTGCATCATTTTTTTATGATGCATTATTCTCATTTACAGATGATTTTGGCAGAAGGGTTCTTCAGGCTGCAGCTGAACAAAAAGCAACTTCTTGTCTCAAGTTTAATTTTTTTTGTTTCTTTATGGAAACCTGTTTTAAACAAAGAACTGATAGTATAGGCAACTACCAGCAGGAACTACCAAGAGGTGATGTGTCCACTCTAGTTTTATGTCAGTGGCTTGCCAATCCTTTTCCCCTAAAATATTTGTAAAAACATTGGAAATACCTATGAAATTTATAAAACAGCTCCTTAAACATCTGCTTAATGCCCTTTCCTTCAAATATAAGAGACCTCCACATTTCAGGGTCTTTTTCTGTGGATACAAGGGGGAGGTCAAGGAAGAGGTAAAAGATAGGATAACTGCTATCTTTTCAGTTGCTATGTTACAAAATTTAAATGACTACTACGCTAAAGATTAAATACAGACTTTACATAACCAATCACAACAATGGAAATAAACCATAACTGAAACCATATAAAATCCATATCAGCTCAAGTGACAGTACATTAAGAATAACCTTATATGTTATACAGTATATTATTACACAGATTGTAACAGTTATTTTTCCCCTTAAAAGCCACTGTCAGTAGGATCACAGTCTTACTGTACAGACAAGTGACTTGAATATTTGTAATTACTAACGGGAAAAATTTAGGTTATAAAAGAAAAATGTATCAAGTACACCTTTATGCATGTCTATACTATGATTTAAATTAAAAGCCTTAAGCATTCTCCTACATACTCCACTTTCAACCTAAATGGAGTATCACTGTCAGTATACAAACCTTAGGGAGGGCACTTCTAATCTAGTTAGTGTAACTATGCTAAAGGACAGCTATCTTACAAAGGAGATTAAGTTCAGATGTTTAGAAACTTTAACAATAAGAGAAAGTTAGAAACCCTGAACAACTACTCGTATTTAACTGTAATTACCTTTTAGAGAGCATTAGACTAAACTCCAGTATTTTCTATGGTCATTGTATTAAAAGAAAGTTCTACCACACCTAAAGGATAAGGCATAGCCATCTACTAATTGGCATATTTGTTTATTTGTCTCAGTTTGTGAAAAGGTCCTTATTTGTGTAAGCAGCAAAACAAACTTCAACTGAATGATTGCTATATGCAAAAGGACTGAAGGCAATTGCCTCTGCAGTGAACTTTACAGTTCTCAACAGCACACACGCAACATGCTATCTGAAAAAGTTACTAACTGAACTACATGTATTAAATACTGAAAAAAGTTTTACATTTTTTATTATAATTTATTTTATTTAACAATCTAAGAAGTTTGCAGCCATCAGAAGTTCCAGTGCAATTTCAGGTGCAATTGGGAATTCAGGAATCTCCGTAGAGCTGTTAGTATAGCGGACCTTGTAGGTGAAATACATGCATACTTTGGATAGGACATGGGATGGGATCTCTCTAAAATTCACCTCATTTGTTTCATTTTCTGCAAACTGTCCTGTAGAAAAAAAACCAAACAAAAACAAAACACCAAACCAAAAGTCAGAATCTCAAGTCACAAAATTGCAACATGAAACGCTTTACCATACTAATATAACACATTCTAAATAGATTTGCATAAGTCCCATATTCCTGGGTATTAGATTCTTCAGTGTAAAGCAGGATGTGCCACATTCACAACCCTCAGGAATATTAAGATCCCCTGCATTACAAAATGTGTATTTTGGCTGCAGCCTATTAACAATATTCTGAACAACTACACCAGAAATTTAGGTTTAATTCCGATACTTGCTTGATAGGTGCTCTAAAACCGTAGTGTGCTCAGCTCTAAAGGTCACAGTAACAATCAGAGGTCTCAATCCAAATTTCTAGCTGTCTTATCCAAGAAAAAAAAATATTTATGGATGTTCCGTATCTGCATATGCAYGCTTATCAGTAGTTCCTTCTGTGATCCCACTAGCTTTGAATTTCTCAGTCAGTTTCAGGCAGATTTGACAGAGGGTTGAAACCTCAAAGATGCATTAACTGGGTAAGCTGTGAAAATAGGCAGGCAGAAGGGACAGGGAAACCCTAGTTGTACTGGAGGAAAGGTTACATACAGTATGAGTTTATCCCTATTAGATACTGAAGAATTTATCCAAAGCTCAAATCTCAAAACACAAGTACATTTGAAATTAGCTTTCTATAGTGCCTATAAGCATGAAACTTGGGCGATATGAAGTCATCCTGTGGTTAGTCCCACAGCCTTTCTACTGTTATTTTTGTCCCTCTCTTCCTCATCTCTCTGGACTTTCAACTCATTAAGCTGAAAGACAATGCAAAACCCACTAACACGTACTCCATATTTATGGGAGATGTAGCAATGTGTGGTTCCCACTATTTCTATAGGAATCCCCTTCTAACTACAAAACAGAGCTATTTACTAACGTCTACACACATTTCTGTAGAAATATCTGCATGCACTGAAGCCAATCCGGCTTGAATTCTAGTACAGGAACAGTAGGAAGCAACAGAAGAAATGTTAGCATATTGGCAATGTCACAGCACTGAAATAGAGAACATTTACACATCAGTGAAATTATGATCTACTGAACTAGACAGCAAGAGTACTTTTCCTTGTGAACCAGTTTATCTTGCTAGTTTTTATACAAAATATTCTTGAATGCTAACTCCTTTACAGAGTCACTCTTTTAGCCCTCTAACCAGGCTACTTCGCCTTTTATTCCTTCATATTGTTTGTGGAACAAATTCAGAGCAGGTCTTGTAGCTACTCTTCCTCTTACATGTCTGGGAGGCTGATATGGAGTGGATCAGACACAACAGACCTGCTACATATTTTCAAATGCAACCATTACAATGACATTTAGCAGAACATTAAGCTGAGAATTTTAATTGCTCAGTTTGCCCAACTATTACTAAGTAATTTAAAAATATATTAAGCAAATAGATATCTCCAATAACCCCCCTCACCAGAATCTAAAAGAGAATATAAGAATGACCGTATTCAGACCAGAGCTCCACGAAGCCTACTGCCTACCACTCAAGTGGCCAAAGGTAAACATACAGGATGAGGGTACAGAAGAGGGAAAGCACACGTGTTAACCTCTTCCGGTTCTGCACCCTTTCGGTCTTCAAGAATTAGTTCAGACACTTCTTAAACCAGAGGTAGTCTTATATCTCCAGTAACACATGAGGTCCTTCCCTTCTGTAAGTTTATCTACCCTCCTCTCAAACTTAAGCTAACTTTTGTCATTAAGCTCAGGAACTCCTTGCCGTAGGATCTTGTGAACATATTGTGGCCTAAACCCCAGTAGCCGGCTAAGCACCACACAGCCACTTGCCCACTTCCCCCTGCAGTGGGCAGGGGAAGAGGAAAGGAAGAGTAGAAGCAAGAAAACTTGTGGGTTGAAATAAAAAGTTGTTTAATAAGCGAAAGACAAGTGGAAGAAGAGAAAGGAAACAAAACAACTGATGCAAAGGTAATCACTCGCCACCTCCCATGGGTAGACTGATGCCCAGCCAGTTCCCAAGCAAAAGATGGCTAACATCCCTAACCCCCTCCTCTCCCTTTTTACTTCTGAGCATGACGTTACATGGCATGCAATATCTCTTTGGTTAGTTTGGGTCATCTGCCTGGTTGTGTTCCCTCCCAACCTCTTGCACACTCCCCTGTCTATTCATTGGGTGGGGGGAAGAGTGAGAAACAGAGAAGGCATGGACACTGTGCAAACACTGTTCAGCAATAGCTAAAACATTGGTGTGTTATCGGCATTGTTTTGGTCACAACTCTAAAACACAGAACCATATGACCTGCTATGAAGAAAATTAACTCCATACCAGCCAGACCCAGTACAGAATACTAAAGTTCCACCATGGAGGTGGCAATGAAGAACTACCAACTCTTATTTGTTTTGAACTTGACAACTACACATTTCATGTAACCCTCAAGTTCTCACACCATGGGAAACTAGTAGTAATGACACCGTAAGATCGCTAACTGTCCAAAAGCAGAGAGAGTCCAATTATATGTCTGGTAGCACAATACCCCACAGAGATGGACTGTTCCACTGGAAACAGGAACTAGGCAGGATCTGGAAAAGTTATCATTTATTCCAACTTTCACTCACTGCATGATATAAATTCAAACTGTCCAAAAGTGAAAACAAAGCACATGAAGGTATTAAATCTTTTGTACCTACCTGGTCCACTCAACATAGCTTTTATTGTTCCTGATGTTAATGCATGCTCTCTTTTTACAATGAACTCATGGCCATCAGAGGATATTAACTTCACATACATAGCATCTGGGCCCTCACACCCACCGTATGTTTTCTCTTCTCCATCTATAATGGAAAACAGATTACCAGTTTCAGAACACAACTGATTCACATCACTAAGAATGCAAGCTGCAGTCTTTTCTATGACTATGTTTGCAGACTGAAGAACCCAATACAACCAGAAATAAGACAGAAGCATGTTGATATTTGAAGATGACTTCTCTGAAGCACTCAGCAATCTGTTTTAAAGTAAGAATTTTTGCAAAAGTACGAATTTTTTTTATTAACATCTCTCCTCTCTTTTCTTCATCACCAAATTCTGACGTGATTTCTAAAATCTACGTAGGGATGAAATTTTCCTTTAGACATTCTCAAGTGAATTGAACATGCTACTGCTTCCCTCCATAAGGCCATTGCCATGTTTATCATACTAGTACTTATTAAAAGTTACCTAAATACATATCTAATATTTAAAAATACAGACTGCAAGGGAAAAAGTGCTTTTTGAAGCACAGGTAAGAACAAAAGCAGTCAGTATTCCTGTACTGAAGAAATGACATGAAATAAGATTCATCCTCCCCCACTGCCCACCCAGACCCAGAACCATACAGCGTTAGTGCACACCCGTGTTTTGACCTTTGGTGGAAAACAGGGAAAGTGCAAAAGCACTAAAACCAAGGAAATTTGGAAATTCTCCCCACAGCAGTTTTGACTGTGCTTTTTCTGTTTCCATTCTCCCTTCTGTCTCACTATATACCTGGTCTCTACTTTGTTTCTCTAGAAGCCTTTATCCCCCTTCCCTTTTTGTTCATTCATTTATTCTCTCCTAACAGCGCTATCTTTAAAAGTTGAAAAAACAACGTTACTGTTGCCACCACTGCACTGTTCACTTTGTGCAGTCTTAACAGTTTCCCCATCTTGCACCTGTCTTGCGTATTTAGGCAGCACACTCTCTGGGGTAGGAACCACTAACTACTTTGTGCCTGTATAGTGCTCAGCACTATAGGACACCATCGCACTAAGGAGTTTGTCTCTGTAGTTGGTCTTTATATGTTCCTGTAAATTCTGAAGTAATAAAGACTGCAGTAATATCAAAATATTTTTGAAAAAATTAGTGTAAAAAACCCCCACCCCACTAAACATACAAATCCTATCATATTCAATCTGGAAAGTTAACGCCTTCTTTCAAATACTGTATTTTCTAAGGGACTAATATAGCAAGTACTGTTAGAATTCCATTAAAAAATACTTGAATTTGACACTGCACATAAAATTTGATTTTTCAGAACAGTATTAATCTTGACAGAAAGTTAAAACTGAAAGTCCTGGAAGTTCTTCCAGCTTGGAAAAGTATAACAGAAGAGATCTGTACGCTTCTAGAAAAGTAATATACTGCCAGTATTTCATGATTGTATGCAGAAGTACGGAAGATAAAACAGATACAGACTACAAACTTGACATTTGATTGTTAGTGTTATTTCTCCAACAAAACAAAGAATAGAAATTATATTAATTATACTAGAATAAGTACCTTGCATTGTATCTAGAGCTATAGCAAATATAACATTCCCCCAATCAATTAAGTTGCTTTGTGAATTTGAAGTTAAAATTGAACTACCATGTAGTTATTGCCAATTTTAATAAAGTACTGCCAGTGCCAAACATGCTAAAATACATTCAGAAAAAGTACAGATAAAACCAGAATCTGTCCAATCATGTTTCATTAACCAGTCATTTGTAGAGGCAGATATGACAGTTTCAGACATTTAGTCAGATCACACACACACGATGTTATTTATCAGAAATCAGTCCTTATTATGATCTCTTAGCCAGAATTCAACAGGCTGACCTTAGTTAACAAAAAAACAAAAAAATATTTAAAACCGTACATAGTGAAATTTTCTTTCCACTGTCTAGAAGTTTAGTGCTATAAAAGCCTAAAGGCATCCTATTTTAGCATGTACATTTTCAGCACTATGCATATTAAGCAAGTGAAATTTATTGTTAGATAGATGCACTCTGAACAAGTCTTTCAACAAATGAACAGTCACTTGAGCAAATCCTCCTAAAAACATTTGTAGGAAGTTCCATTAACTTTTGAGGCTACAAGAAAAACAGTGACAAGATCAACATTTAAAGTCTTACAATCCACCTCCTCTACTGATGTAAGAGAGAAAATGCTTCACATTATAGGAAACAAAAAAAAAACTCCGAGATGATGAACTTACCCATTCTCTTCTTATAAAAAAAAATTGTTTCTTTTCAACAGCAGCTTTTGCAATAGGAGCGTCTGAAAAAACACAAGTGGCAATATTTTCAGTCAGTAGTACAATTTCTTAAGTCAGCTTTAGTTGTTAGCCTTTATGTTATCATAAACACTCTTTAGAAAGAATATGATGATACACAGCATGCAATGTTGATGAGCATTACGTTTTGAAAACATTATGTTTTGAAACTTCTCTCTGCTGTCCAGAGATCCCTACCATATTCAAGAATCTCTAAATTTTTGCTTACTTTGTAAAGAAGTTGTTCCCCTAAGCTTTTCAAAGACTCTTGACTATAAAGCCAGAGTTATTTCAAGAGCCTTACGACTTTTATCACTACAGACACCATCCATGCAATGGCATTGGGGAGGTAAAGAAAGCAAGTTTTGCCACACTGTAAATGGCACTTAAGAGACTGAATGGCTTGTCTACAGAGAGAAAAAAAAAAAAGTCAGAGAACACTTCACTATGCTGTGAATAGAGGAGTGGTTGTCCTGCCATTCAGAGGGACCTTGACAAGCTGGAGAAAGGGGCCAACAGGAAACCTTTGAAGTTCATCAAAGGAAAATGCAAACCCCTGCACCTTGGGAAGAATTACCCCAGGCACCAGTACCAGCTGGAGGCCAACCAGCTGGAAAGCAGAAGAGACCTGGGGGTGCTGGTGGATGCCAAGTTGAACGTGAGCCAGCAACGTGCCCTTACAGCAAAGGCGGCCAACAGCACCCTGGGCTGTATTAGGAGGAGTGTTGCCAGCAGGCTGAGGCAGGTGATCCTGCCCCTCCACTCAGCCCTAGTGGGACACAACTGGAGTGCTGGGTCCAGCTCTGGGCTCCCCAGTACATGCCAGGCTGAACTGAGTCCTGCAAAGGGCCACAAAGTTGACCGAGGGATTGGAGCACCTGTCATATGAGGAGAGGCTGAGAGAACTGGGGTTGTTCAGGCTGGAGAAGAGAAGGCTCAGGGATCAGTCTAATCAGTGTGCACTAAATACCTGGCCTCCAACCTGTCCTTCCCAGAAGATTGACAGTTCCTGATACAGCCACCAATGTCACCTAGATAACCTACTTCAGACATTTAATGTAGGTATTCACATGGTAAGTTAACCAGGAGCTTCCATAGCTTATAAATTGACATCCAGCTTGCTGCATATGTATTTTGCCATGTAAATGAATCCAAAGAGTTAGAGAAATGGAAGCACTTATTTGCAAAACAAATCCAGTATGTTCAGATACAACGTATATTTCTTTATGCTGAACTGCATCTCTGCTGTGGAAAAGAAAACTTTGGAAGAGAAATTCCACCCACCCACCTGCTGTCCTAGAATTCATTTCGTGTCAACAGCTACTCTCCAAACATTAACCCAGTACAAATCAATGAACTACTGTTGTGTGCCCACAGGTTCAGGAAAACAGCACCAGTGATTCTGGGTGGTTTCCCAGCCGATATCCAGGGTCAGGGGCAGCAAAGAGACTGTTAAGAACTCTGACAATCCATGTTGTTGCTTTTAAAAGCAATGAGCAACAGCAGAGGCACGAACTGCGACTACTCATTGGAGAAGGACCCCAGAGTAGAAGGTGTAAAAAAACAGAATAGAGACCACATCCCCCATCCCCTCCCTCCTATGTTTCTGGTAAAAGCTTAGCAAAAAATGTAAGCAAGTTGAGGAAGGAGCTGCAAGATTCGGAGGAAGTTTTACAGAGATCTCTGCATCTCTTCAGAAGATGCAGCTCTTTGCTATTGCCGATAGCTTCACTTCTCAACAGCATTTTGGTGCTGATTTGTTCCATCTCCCTTTTTTCATAACTACAAATATGAAATAGTCTGAATGTTTCCTCAAGTTTTCACAAGAAGGCACTTCGTTATGTACACCTAATCAAACTACACATGCATAACCAATAGTTTTTAGTTGTCTGTAGAGAACTGAGCAAAAAGCATCCTCCACTTACATCGTTGTTGTCTTTGAAAATTATCCTGACTTTACAGAAATATCTTATAAAATATTTTCCTTCCCCCTGGTATTAGGAACATCTTCACCTGTACTCTTGCAGGTGAAAAGTTCCTGAATATAAGGCACATTCAAGAATGCCCTTTGAGAGTTAATTTGTGTACGCTGTCAGATACCTTAATATTGAGTGTTAAATGCCTTCACCGTTTTCAGTAATTCCAGGAACTGAGCCAAGGAAATTACATTTGGGTGCTAGAACAGCTGCAGCACAAAACTGATGGGATCTTTCAGCCTATTTCAGCAGTTTTTGTAAATGGAAATCAAGCACCTTATTGGAGAGTATCTGTTGCTCAGGAACTTAAGGGATACCTTACATTATTACTTCTACTTCACAGAAGAGGATCACTTGTGCTACCTCTTTCTCTAGCCACAAAAACCTTCCCTACACTTCAAAAGAGTAGTGAAACYGCTTATGATTTATAAATAATAATAATTAAAAAAACACAGAAGCAGCAATACCATTTTGTGGAGGTACTGGTGATGATAAAATGTGCCTTGGGTTTCCAATACAAATAATGCCGCTAGATACAGGAATAAAGACAGGCTAGTTAGTGGGAATGCAAATATATTAACACCTTCCAAGGTAAAAGCATAACTTGAGGGGCTAACACATTGAAGATGGGGAACTGAAAAAATGTCTACACCAAAATATTAGAGTTGTCCCAAAAAATTGCAATGAGCATTTTAATAAAATCAAATGAAATGTGCTATCATATAATTAGAGAGAAAAAAAATACAGTAGTTAACACTTAAAGAAGAAAAAAAATTATCAGGCTCAGTGGTCTGAATTCAATTGTATTAAAAAGGAAAAAGGATAAAAATGCAGTACGCGTTAGCAGATTTAGGACATGCTGGACTAATCCAATACCTAAAAAATGAATCAGTCATTTCCTTGAAAAAAGGAAACTCAAACAAGATGCAATCTAGACTCAGTAAATCATGTGAGGTTAAATAAATGTGATAAGAGGCTAGTCTTAAAATGAGAAAGAAACTTACTACAAGAATACAGTATGATGTTGCAAACATGGAACAACTGGACTAGAAAAGAACTACTGGTTCCTCTAAAAATTGTATCAAACTTTTTTTTTTTTTTTTTAAACAATGCCACCAGAAAAGAATAGGTAGATTTAGATGAGACAGAAGTGGAAAGCACTGCAACAAAAGGGGAACAGAGTATCACACACACAAGTGACCAGTCTTGAAAGATGGCATACTAGAAGCCACATGAAATAAAACCATATGAAATGCAAGATTCCTGCATGTAGGGACCGATACAAGCTGCTTTCATATAGTCAGGGCTTGTTATTTGGGAGTATAGCCATTCTGTGATCAACTATAAACTGATGCAGCTCTGTAGGGGGAAAAAAAAAAGGTGGGAAAAGATACAAATGCACATCAAGGATTTCTTTGCAGTAGAGACAGGGAAATAGGAACATTGTTGCACACGAGCAACAACTTGTCTGGAATACAGAGGAGAAAAGGAAAGAAAAACAAGAAAGCTGGGAAACCTGAAAAACCTAAAAAAGCAATAATAACCTGTTAGCATCTATTGGTTCCTCTTCTGGATCAAGAAGTGTTCGATGTGTCATGACGCTTTATGAAGATTAGAACATACTGCAGTTCAAAATTATTATTTTGTGAAAAGCATCTGCTTCCCAACAACTACACTCAAGTTATCTCAGACAGTATTAATGTGATCTTGTGCAAGCCACAGCCTATTTTTTCAGTCAACTATCTTACTGGTTCGTAAGTTTATAGAAAAATAAGTGGGAACGGCAGAAGAAATACATTGAAAAATTGGCACAGAAAACATGCAATATTTATTTATTTTTGATAGAAATCTTGATTTGTTATTTAACATCCCCCAAAGCCAGAAAAAAAAAGCACATAGGAAAGAAATCAGACAGGTGAAGGATGTAAAAATCCCTGCCACACACAAGTTATCGCTTGTGCACATAGTAAAAAGACTGTGGAGGGAAATTTTCTGCACAAAAATATTTTTTTTTTAAATTGACAACTGTGTGCCCTTAAGTATTAAATAACAGGTTAGAAACAGGAAAGTCAAGTGACCTGGTATGTTCTCTTACCAGAAATTCTTTTCTTACAGTGTATTTTCCAACACACTATTTATTGCAAAACATGTCACTATATTTTCCTTCTATATAATGAAACCAATATAAATGACAACATTTGCCAAGACAACATGAAGAGACTCAGTGAGATTTCTGAAGATGCCTGGTAACTACCTATATTTTAATTACTTTTCCACATTTTACAGCTGCCCCATCTGATTTCAGCAAGACCACACCAGTGCAGCAGTAGGGAAGAGAACAATCCAAGTTTTCTGAACACTCAAACATTTGTCTTTTTTATTATATATTTCTGACCTGACTATTTCAGACTCCTGCAAAGAACCGCTAATTTTTGTTAAAGTACATTTGCGATTCCATTTCCCCTTCAAGAAGCTTATGTGACATTACCAATTAGGTAGCTCAGCTCCTTGCCTTTAATCTCAAAAAAGCACATATATTAGGTATTATTGTTCTCCTGCCTTGCCTCCTTAAAAAAAAAGATGAGCAAAACCTGCATTCTTTAAGAGAAAGATTACATGAAAAGGATATGCCACTTCTTAATCAGTGAGGGAGAATACAACACAACTAAAACCAGCATATTTGGCACAGAAACTTTCCAACCAGTCTAAAAAGGAAGCTCTTGCTGCAGAAAACATAAATTTCTCCTTAGATATTAGAGAACTGAAAATTTTCACAAGTTGCTAGAATATTTACACCTATGAGGTAGAATATAGCAAAGTATCATAAAACATGGTAATTAACCCACACAAGGCAAGTGTTCTTGTTAGCATACTTAAACATCTTATTCTCCTCCTTACGACTCTAAGAAGAAATACTATGGTATAGTGAGTTTAGTTTGACCTCTTTCCTGCTTCTCTTGAGCATCAAATGCAAGAAAAAAACCAAAGCATGTCCATGAACCTCCCACCTCACTCCCAAAGCTGTGTGCTCATCTCCCAAGCTTCCCAGAATTTCCAGAATATCTTTCCTTGTATATCTTGTATGTCGATGAGACTGGAATAGATATGAAGGACATACACTAATTTAACTGAACACATGCAACCCCTGTATGGATTCCAGAACCCCATTGCTTTATCCTGGTTAGCACAAGAAAATTAAATCTACGCAAACATTTCAAGCACTCCGATTCTTTGATCCCACGGAAAACTCTTTAAAAACTCAGATTCTGGTCTAAGGAAACTCAAATGGCTTCCAACTCATTAGCTGCGCAATGCACACATGGCTTTTGTATGCTTCAGCTGGTGACATTTCTGTATTCTACGCTATCAATTTTTGGAAAACGTGGGGCAAATAACACAAATACCTTCACAATTCCTAGGTTAGTTTAGAAGCCAAACATGACATTTTCTGGGTGTCATTTGTATATTAGTAAAAGTTCATCAGTAAACAAAGGCTGTTGTGTGTTAAAACAGTAGCCTCCTACTGTTTAATCCTAAATTCTAGTCCTATTCTTGATCCTATACACTAACTTGTTTAAAAATACCGCTCTTCAGTTTAGTATTCATTGTTCAGTACACATCAAAAAATAATTAAATGTAAATAAGGATTGAAGCATATTTAGAGAAAACATGAGGGAAAACTGGTACGGCATGATTTCCAAATCAGCTGATTCACTATTCCATACTCATAGGCACTAAAATTCAAACATTCGGGGGCAAACAAGTACGACAGGAAGGTATACTACAGGTGAACGCTAGTTAAGATAAACAGGACATGAGGTAGGATATTGTGCATGCAGTATCAAAGATCTTACATAAGAGATGTTCTTCTCCTATCTAAGGAAACTTTCCTTTTCAGTAATTCCCAAGGAAGTTTGGGGAAAGAAGAAAGAAAAAAAAAAAAAAAAAAAAGGGGGGGGGGGGGGGGGGGCAGGGGGGTGTTACTGTTTTCTTCCTACAGTACAATAAAAGCCCTGTACCGTACACCTCTTGCCATTAGGGGAAAAAAGGCAGCTAGCATATTGCAAAATCTTATAAGGCATGGATTTCTGCCCTCCTGTTATAAGCATTCGTCAAAAACTACTGTTATGAAAACAACCCCATAATGAAGATAATTAAATTCTGAACCTTTCTAGGTGCAAGAGAACTTGTCAAAATACATCAAAATTCCTTTATTTTAATCTGATAAAACCCATACTTTTATGACAAAACTTCAGAGTTTCTTGTAATATACACTGAGAATTGCAAAAACAGAGTAAAACCTCTGAAGTTAAGTATACTTTTGAAAGATATTCATTTGTCCCCACACAAAGCATAAGGGACAGAAGCATGAACACAAATGTATCAGAAAAAGAAATATGAGGGTGGGAGATAGAAGAAGGTACCTCAGAGAATCAACTGGATCTCCTCACTGTACCAATATTAAGTCTTCACAATAAGACTACATGAAACTACCTACATCTGTTCATCACCCATTCTAGTATAAAAAAAAAAAAATCTCAAATGACTTTTTTTCTGATACAACAAGAAAAAAATTAAATGCTGAAGTATTGAAAGTTTCTAAAGATTGTCTTAAAGCTCCCAATGTTAATAGGAAATGTTAGTGAAAATTTTATTGACATAACTTAAACACATTAAAAGGCTAATCTCAAGATATAAGGTGTGCGCTACATGTGCAAAGATGGTAGCCAATATATTATAGAAAAACTAATTAACACTTATTCCCCTTCTAAGTAACTCATCGGTTAATAAACATTATTTCTCTCCCAACAATATTTTTTGTCCTTAGTATAGCAAAAGGAGGAAATTGGAGCACAGAAGGGATTATTCAGAAATAAGGGCACAAAGTAGTTCTTAGCCTGAAGGTCTCTCACTTGTCTATTTATCTATGTTTTTCTGGCTTGCTTCCAAATTGAACTTTTGCAAGTAATCTTCAGCAAACTAAAGTAAACAAATGGCCTATGACTATCTAAGTCTCCCTAGAGTGCAAGGCTTAACTCACAATCTACAGTATTAAACATCTTTCATAAAGTTCCTGCACATAGTATTACACATTGTAAGATTAAACTGGCCCTCAAAGTTAACTGCTTAACATCCCTTTTCCTTTTCACACATATATTTGAAGACATCAACAATTTACCAATGCTCAGGTTCCCTTATATTAAAGCAGAATCTCCCYCTGAGGAACACATGGTACTCAAAAGCTTATTTTTCTTACTACATGTAACTGTATCACCCTTTTCCATCAAGCTTGCTTTGCTTATATTCGTCGACCATTACAGCTAACGCACTTTAACCAGCACTTCTCACCTTGGTATAACAACCCCAGGGGGTGCATCCTAAATTCTTTCGGCCTTAGTTTTTCCCCTCTCTCTAGGGCCTGGCGTGGGAAGAGGGTGGACGTCATTTGTGGCGGAAAAAGTTTAAGAGCGATATTTAATTAAAACACCGTTCCGGAAAGCCCCTTTCCCGGCGGCGCCTGGGTTTCGAGGAGACCGCTTCACTCCCGCACGCAGAGGAGAGAAACGCGCCCTTCGCCACCGTCCCGGCGGGGGAACCCCGACCTGGCACCGCACCCCTCCGCACACCCCCCGACAGCTCCCCGCGCTCCCCCGGCCGCTGCAAGCCTCTCCTCTCCTCTCCGCTCCGCGGCCCGGCTCCCGTCCCGCCCCCACCCCCCGCCTCTGGTAGCGGGGCGAGCGCGGCGCGGAGGGCGAGGCCCGCTCCCCTCCGAGGGGCAGGCCCCGGGGGCTCCCCCTATCCCCGTTTTCCACCCGCCTCGCCCCCCCGGGCGGCGGGGCCTTCCCGCCCCCAGCGGAGCCAGCCCCCGCCGCCCCCGCGGCCACTCACTCGTCAGCGCCGCTCCCTCCGCCCCGCTCGCAGGGCCCCCGCCGTGTCGGGCCAGCTGCCTCCCAAGAACTTCCGGCAAGGTCACAGGTCACTTCCGGCCCGGGGAGCGCGCCCCCCGCGCCCGGCCCGTGGAAGGCGTGCGGCGCCCGGCTCCCGGCACGCTGTGCGGCGCGGCGCGGTGCATGCTGGGGCGCGTAGTTCCCGGGGCGGCAGGTACCCGTCCGCCATGTTAGGAGCGGCGCGGGGGAGATGTTGAGGCAGGGTTGCCCGGGCGGCGGTTCCTGCCTCGGGGCTGGCGGCAGCCGAGGTGCCCCAGGGCCTGCCTTCCGGGCCGGCGCCCGGGGCAGGCCAAGTCCGAAACTCGCTGGACGCGGGTCCTAATTGTGTGGGCGTACTACGCTCTCCGTCTCGCCCACGCCGGGCTGTCCCCACGAATGCAATGCCAGCGGCATCCTTGGGGAGCCGTCTAAAGAAGCCACATCACCCGCGGGGCCGGGATGCTGCATCGCCGGGCGGAGGCCGCCGGCGGCAGCCTGGCGGGGGCGCGGTGGAGTTGGGTGTACCCTTCCTGCTGGCGGAACCAAAGCGCGGGGCTGCGGGGCGGCGGGGGCTGCTGCCTGCAGCACCGCCCCGCGCTCTCCCGAGGCCGGCAGCTGCGGGACGCGGCCCGACATGCTGCTGCTGCGGGCTGCCGGCTGCCGGCCGCCGCCCGCCCCCGCCGGTGCCGGTGCCGGTGCCGGTGCGGATCTCAGGCCGGGCTGCA